>JAOTQQ010000006.1:7523911-7559317 GCA_026546715.1 Gallinago undulata | reverse complement strand
TCCTATTTATTTTTTTTTTTTTTTTTTTTTTTCCCCCCCCCACAGTCCTGGTTTCTAGCAGGTTTGCTCAGCTCTGCATGAGGTCAGCTCATACACCTGTGTGGGATGAGACCCCAGGGTGTTTGCCATTTTTCAGGATCCTTCCCCAACATTACTTTTTCACCCTATCTGAGGATAAATCTTTTATTCCATTTGCACAAATGTCTTTATTCCTACAAGTGCTGCCTAGGTGGACAGATACAGCCCCTTCAGCTGTAAACAGAGATCCAGGAGTCCCATTCTAGTCTGTGAAGTGTGAACTTTGGATTATACTTGGTCTTGGCATTGAGGCCCATTTTCTTGCTCTCAGAGGTGACCAGTAAGTAGAACCCCTTTAAAAGGAGGGGAGGCTTCTCGCTGCTGGGATTGCAGGGCAATGGACAGGTCATTGCTTTGGCAACAGGAGATTTAGGGACTGGTACTGAAAGGCTGTTTTATTTGTACAGCCAAGAGCAGAAGAGGCTAGAGGAGGTTATAAAACTACACTGGCAAAACACTTCTCTGCCTGTCTACTTTTCCAACCAAGGCTTAATTAAGCTGTCTCCTCAGCATCATTATTCCTGGGATGCTCCATGCTGGCTGCCGGTGGCTTGGGGGTCAGGAGCTTGTCCGGCCACCCGCTGTAGGCAGATGCACGCTCCGATTCTGGAAGGAGCTTTGTGCTGTGGAAGGGAAAGCTGGTCATTGGTTTGTAGGAACGGCGACCTTAGGAATAGTTTTTTCTTACCTAAACTCTCATTCCGGAGACCAGTGCAGAGGCTGATAACAGGCTATGAAGTATTAAACCTTTAAAAAAATGATTTGTACCCAGCCCTATCCAGCAATTACAGTAAATAATGCAGTTGTTGCAGAGCAGATAAGTGTCCCTGTCGCATCCAGTGTGCCCGCTCCCTGTGGAAACCTCTGCAGGGACATTGAGAGCTGAGTATGCCATATGATTCAATACTATTTCAGGGCTATTTAAGCACAGCGAGAGGCTGGGCAGGCCTGCAGGCTGGGGGGGGGGTGAGGAGAAGTTTGCATTACCGCCAGGCTAATAATGGATTTTTCAGTTCTGTGGCTGAACCAAAAGAATCCCATGGGGAAAAGGAAAATTGTTTCAGTCAAACTGAAACAGCGATGTTTGGAGGCTTCAGTGAAACAAAGTGATCCTGACCAACCTGGCAGATTTTGTTGAGTTGCTTAACCCTTTTGATGTTGCTGTGCTGCTTTTTGAAATGGAGGCATCCTTGCCGGAAAGGCATTAACAAATTCTCATCTAGACAATTGCAAACCAAAAATCTCTCAAAATTTTAAAATGGGGTTTTAGAACCCTCCCTCTTCGGGCTAAAAATATTTGCTGAATTTGACCTGAAGCCATGAATTCCTTCTGTCCCTTGGAACTCTTATTTTGTTTATTTGTTTTTGTCAAATTTACTGTTTGCGGAGAAGCCCCCACCGCGCTGCCCGGTCTGTGCAGCTGCAGCTCTGAGCCCTTTTTCCCGGGTCCCTTGTCCCCGGCCAACGCACCAGGACACGGCGTCTTCTCTTCAGATGCTCTCTGACCCTGCCTTGCTTCCCGCATCCCTCCTGGAGCCCAGTGCTTCCAGCCCAGTGGTTCCAACCAGGCAGCGCTGCTGCTGTCCCTATGCCACCCCGGGTACACGGCACCATCCCCGCTCACATCTGCCAACATCCCCCCCAGAAAGGCTCGCTCCTCTGCGTCGCTTCCTCTGAGCAGAATATCAAAGCCAGGCAACTGAGCATCTTTCAGCAGCAGTAAATCCATCCTGCAGTGCTTGGCACGAGAGCGGTGCTAGGCGTTCGCTCTCTGGCTTTCTCCAGAGCTGGATTTCTCCCTACAGTCCCAGAGGTGTGAGCCAAAGAAGATTTGTAGGTGGAATAAAAATGTTTCCCTTTTATTTGCATTAACCAAAATCCTTTGGCGTGGCTCATGATTGTAGGTAAGGATAGAAGCCTGGAACAAACGTGTCAGGAATTAGGGAGGGAGAAGAGTATCTGTATTTAGAGAGCAAAAGGAGAACGAAAGGCTGTACAACTTCATGCTACACGTGCCCTTGCCCGGCACAGGACAGTGGACATTGTCCTGCTGCTGCCTGCCTGGCAAAGACCCCAACCAAGACCTGCGGAGGGAGAATTAGCCCCAACTCCCTGTGGTTTGAGCTGATCTGGTGTTTGTTCTTCCTCCCTGGATTTAGTTCTCTCCTGTCTCTTCCCTAGCTGAAGAGCAGGACTGATGTTCCCAGGCAGCTTTGCCATGAACTAGAGCAGGGTATCCATGCCCACTCACTTTCTGCACCCCCCTGAGCCCTGCCTGCCCCCCTGCAGCCAGAGCACCCCTGCTTGGATCACCCTCTGTCAATGGTGCTGCTCTCCCACCGGAGCCGCTGCCCCTCTTGTCTCTGACACGATGAAGGCAACAGCCCAGCTCATTTCTGCTCTCCTCGTGGGGACAAGTTCCATTTGCATTGTCGTGGCTCTGATGTGATCCTTTTAGGTGTGCAGTGTCCTTTCACGAGGTGGGTTGGCCGATGCTTTATAGCTGCCTGCCCTCGCTTGTGCCCTGCTGCTGCAGAGGAAGGGGGTTCCCTGTTTTCCAGCAAAAAATTGTTCCTGGAGTCTTCTCAACTCCCAGCTTGTCCCTCAACAAAGCAAACTGGAGGCTATTTATGGCAGGTGGGAGGGCTGGAGCCCTTGGGAAGGAGAGAAAATCCTCCTCAGAGCCTTGATCTTCCCCTGCCATTTTCTGTGTGCCACCAACGACACAGAATTGCAGCTGCTCTTTCTTCTTCTGCCCTTGCTTCATTTCCTTTCCAAGGAAATCCTTGCCTTGCCCTTCATCTGAACTCCCAGGCGGGTTCTGCTCTTTACGTGTGGCTCTCACGCGTGCGGTGCCCGATCCCCGGCTCCTCGCTCCAGAGCGGTGGATGCTCTGCCTCCCACGTCCATCCGATGGCTGTGCCTGGACAAAGCCACCAGCAGTTGATAAATTTAATGTGAACAAACCTGGCAAACGTGCCCGAGCGCTGCGGGCAGGAGGGCTGGCGTGCTGGCTTGAGCAACAGGGCTCTTTAAGGATGTTGGTGTCGGTTGAGCTCAGCTCAGGCAGAATGTGGGGGCATTTGTGCTGCAGCCGGGGGCTGGCAGCTCCGGGCTTCGGATCGAGCCGACTCTGGACATAGAAACACAATAAAAAAGGGTCAGGAATAATCCTCTGTGCCCTCGTGGCCATAAACCAGAGCTGGGAAATCACAGCTATTTTTAGTTGCGAGCGGCCTGGTTTCCTTGAAATGTCTGTCCCAAATTTTTATATTTTTCCCCCACCTCGGGGGTCACTTCCCTCCCAAAAAAGCAAAATCCCGTCAGGAAGGGAATGCATTGTCTGTGAGGCCTCTGGCCCGACGCAGCTCCTGCGGAGGCGGGGGCAGCAGGGATGTGGAGGAGCAGCAGCTGGGAGTCTCATTTCCAGGCTGTCGGCTGAGGGCACCCATCTCTGGGCTGAGCCAGGACCCAGAGCTTTGGGTTTAGGAGCGTTTTTGCAGTTCTGGTGAGATTAGTCTGTTAAGAATACAGGTTAATTTTTAGGTGAAAAAAATCTACTTTTGAAATCTAGCAGAACTTTGCACCAGAAGTAAGACCTTTTGATACCTCTGTGCAAAAATATATATTAAAACAAAATGTTTTGACAGTGAACTGTTTTATTTTACATTCAAAATTTTTTGCTGTGTTAATTAACGGGCTTGTTCTTGGCAGTTTTATGAATTTGCTCTTTGCCATGGCAATGAGCACAAAACTGAGTCTTTTAAGCGTGTTCTGCCCTGGCCCGTGGCTGTGCTGGGCGGTCACTGCGCGGGGGGGTGTTGGGGATGCTGTCACTGTGTTAGAGGTGGCTTTGGTCCACGGGATGCCAGGAATCAGTGACACCAGCTGTGCTTACAGATGTGTCAGTCCTCTCCCCTCCCCACCGGCCCTGGTGGCTTTGTGAAGTCCGACGGCAGGCTCAGGGAATTTGTAGGTGCTGAAGAGCGGATTATCTCCTGATCCCACAGATGACATCAGGCTGGGCATGAACCACAAATAACCTGCGAGTACATCAGTGGGTGGGTGTCTGTGCCCTTACACTCACCCTTTGGTGACATGTGGGCACAGGCATGTCACCGAGCGCCGTGACCAGAGCTAATGGACCCGCTGGGGACAAGGACAGTCCCTGCTCTTTCCCCCCCCTTCATGGTGCATCAGCACCCATCACCCTGCACCCCAGCGTTCGCACCCTCCCTCTCAAACCCCAGGGAGGGCAGTGCTCTGGGGACAGCTCTTGGCCACCTCCTTTCTCCCCCGTGCTCAGACCTGTCGGTCTCTCCTGTGACGTTTGCCCGTCGTGCTGCAGTGGCACAGCTGGCACATTGGGGGCTGGATGCAGTGTCACCGACTGGTCCAACATCCCTTGGGCAGGTTGGACAGGGCTCTTCAGGGAAGGCAGATGAGCAGCAACTTGCTGGGGCTGGTGGATGGAGAGGTGGTTTTGGGGCCTTTGGGAAGGGCTTAGAGATCTGTTTCATTGCAGAAAGGGTGATCCAGCAGAGATCTGCCATCTGCCCACCCGTGTTTGCTATCTGAGTGAGTCGGGCCCTGGGAGGGCCAGTGGTCCCACCACTGCTCCGTAGCCAGATTCACACCCAAACAGCTCGCCATGAAACATAGTTCCTATCCCAGCTCTACCAGCCACCTTTAACTCAGCTGCCCCGTTCCTCACAGCTGAGGACTGACCACTCTGGGAGGTTTGGAATGACAAAAATGCTCAGCCCCAGGCACCCTTAGGATGATAATGTGGGACTTCAGAGCCCTGGAGGGAAGGTGCTGCTAAGGAAGAGCTCAGGAGCGCTACAGGGCTTGTAAGATTCTCAGCCTTGCGGTTTTTGGGTCAGGAGAACCAGGTTTTTGGGCTGTAGGACTCAGAGGCACCCCTGGAGGGTGGAGGGGGGGCAGGTATCGCACAGCCCTGCCTGCACATGGGCGTTTGGAGGCGGCTGCTGGTGTTTTGATGTCTCCATGGCTGCTGTTGGCGTGTGAGAGATGGCGTGCGGAGTGCTCAGCTCATTTCCTTCCTGTGCCCCGGGGTCTCTGCACACCTCTGGCAGTCCCCCAGCATCAGGCGGGGGCACAGCAGCCTGGGGTTGCCCAGCGTGGGCAGGGAGCCCACGGCTTGCCCCGCACCCGGCTCGTACCCCGTGCTTCTTAGTTCAGTTTTCAGTCGCCTTTTCTCACCCCCTTAAGGCGAGAGCTGTCTGGGGCTGCCTTCTGCAGCCAGAAGCCAGGGTAGCTAATGCAAATTCTTGCCTGGCCGCTCTGAAAGCGTGTGAGAAAAACATTCACACGTCGCAGGTGCCGTTGGAGTTCAACACGAGCACAGCTCTGTGGCCCCCTCTCACCGCTCCCCACCCCACAGCAGCCCGAGCTGCCATTTCCCTTCTTATTCACTTCTTAATCCTCCAGATGACCCAAATGCGTGCTGTTTTCAGGGTGCTTTGGGCCAGAAGTCATGCTCGCCTGCATTTCTCCTCTCCCCATTCTTGATCCTGCAAACCCCATGCCCACAACCGTAATTTGGAGTCTTTGGGACTGAGGGGCAGTTAGCCTGGGGCTGCAAGCTGGCAGACACCCCCCCTCCCTGCCTTCCTCTGGGGCAGCAGATGGCCACTGTCGGCCCAAGGGCTCATCTTCAGCCAGAACCGCTTCATCTTGAGCTCTGTGCTGCTGTTCCTGCCCTTCTCTGCCTCACATCAGTCTGCTGCTCCAGGACTCTGCTCCGAGCTGGAATTGCTTCCCGGAGAGCGAACAGGCAGCACGGCAGGTCTGGAGCAGCCCCAGCCCCTGACAACTTCCCATCACACACCGGGCTTGTCATTTTCTCTTACTAATTCAAAAACATCCAGTTTTTATTTCAGACTAAGGCTGAAAAGGCCATATAACATGAGAAAATCAAGCCCTGGAGGAAGTTAAAGCCTTCTAGCCTTTACCAGAGAGTTGGTGGAGTCTCCTTCTCTGGAGATAATCCAAACCCTCCTGGATGCGCCCCTGTCCAGCCTGCTCTGGGTGACACTGCTTTGGCAGGGGGTTGGACTGCACGATCTCCAGAGGTGCCTTCCAACCCCACCATTCCGTGATTCTGTGATTTTGCAATTTTAATGCCTTTAAGTGATCCCCCAAATTTAAAAATGAAGCATTGCAACCTGTGACCTTGCTGCTGGCTGCCTCGAGCAGGACTGGAAACTGCGCAGCCCCGGCGAGGTGAGCGGGCGGCTGTTCCTCCTCGCTCTGAGGTGGGGGCCAAGACCAGGCTGGGCTCCCCGAGCCCCCGGCTCAAGCCTCAGAGCAGCACCCACACCCCGCCCCCCCCCTCTGAAGGCAGGGCTTGCACAGCAGCCTGCAGCTGGGCTCCGTGTGGCGAGGGACGGCTCTTCTGGCTGCCATGTCGTTACCCAGGGTTGCACAACAGTGGGGGCCGTTTGCCCAGTGTGGGGTGTTCCCCGTGTGTGTGTGAGAGCTGGGGAGGGCTGTCACCCTGGGAGCGCTCCCCTCTTCCCATTCAGCTTTTCCTGAGAAGTGGAGGACGGCCGTGAGCCAGCGCTCAGAGCCACCTCCATCCCCCGGAGGGTGGGCGCGCAGGGGCCGTGTTGCTGCAGCCCCCCCGAGTTTCCCAGGAAGGCAGCAGGAGCGATGCTCCCGGCATCCACGCGATGCCTCCTGCCCCTCCAAGCAGCCCCCGTGTGCCCACCCGAGCGGTGGGTGCCGGGGTGTTTGCGGTGACCCCTCCAGCTCGGTGTCCCCCACAGGAAGGCCGGGAGTGCGAGCGGGGGGACGCTGCCGCTGTCCCCTGCGCACAATAGGGACAGATGCGGGAGGAAGCGATTTGTCTACAGCTGGACACGGGCAGACACAGATGTCCTGCTTCCTCGGCTGATACCGTAACTGCTAATCAGATTTCTCACTCTCACCCGCCAACTCCTTCCTGGTTAAAAAGCACAGCATTTTCTTTTTTTCTGCCCTGTCCCCCCCTTTTCCCCAAGGTGCAATTTATGATTAATTTAAAATGTCCTGCCAGATGATTTCAGCTGGTATGCGATCCCCATTCCACGGCTGTGCGTGGAGCAAACAGGACGGCAGCAACGGTGCTTATTTCACGCTGTTGTAGCTTAAAATAAATAAATAAATTTAAAAAAAGAGCAATATGCAAAGTACAGCTGCAAGTAGATGACAAGGATACAATGCTTGGCAGCCAAACTCCTGTCTCCACTTGTGAATGGAGGTGCCTGTGTGTTTTCCTTCACGCTTAAAATAGAAACATATAAATTATCACTGCTTGTTTGTATCAGAGCACCTGCGTGCTGCGAGTTCTGCAACCTCTCCCTCTGCTCACCTCCCCGTGTCCGGTGGCCTGGGCACGGGGCACTGTCTCCAACAGTGGCCCAGTAGCCAGGAGGTGGGGAAGGACTTTGGTAAAAGGGCTGCCGTGGTGAACAAATGCTAAGAGGGTCATGCCACCCTGCAGGTGACAGTCAAAGGGGTCACCTCCCGCCTGCCTGCCCCTGGGCAGGGCAAGGGCTGTGTGGTCGAGCGGACCCTGCACCACTGGGCACGTGGTGGGAAGGGCTGACTCGTCCTCAGGTTGAAGATCACCCTTTTGTTCAGCAACACATCCCAAATGTTCAGCAAAACAAACGTTTTGCTATTGGCTCCGCTCTTTGCAAACCTCGGGTATATTTATTCAGTAACTCATCAGCCAGCACCCAGGCACCATCGTGGTCCATCAGACTCCACCAAGGACCAGGAGAGCAGATGTGTGGCACTGCTGTGTTTTGATCAGTTCATCCTTCTGGGGTCGGAGGGCAATTTTCCCCAATTCTTGCCCTCTGAGGATACATAATGTGGGAATAATAGTGCCCTACCAGACTGGTTCCTCCAAGCTGGTTCCTGCCCCAAGTCTAATCTCCCCAAATGATGAATTCCACCTTGGCCGCTGCTGTGGCTCCTCATGAGACAGGAGCTCAGGGACAGCGGTGCCTCTGCCTGGGTGATCTCTGTGGGGTTGGTGGGGAGATGCCAGGTACGTGCAGGACATGACTCGGTTCCAGCCAGTCAAGAGCCAAACTCCTGCCCAGGAGAGGCCGGGCTGGCTGCAGGCTGGCAGCGCCTCCCGCTCTGTTCCAGCTGGGCTTGGCAGGGTCTGCCTGGGTGTCCTGGCTGGTGGCCAGCTCTAGTAAATAGCAGTAGAAACGCAATGAAATCTGTTGCAAAAAAACCCACCCTGACCATCCTACCAACCAGAGGCACGGTGTCTGGAGAACGCAGAGAGGTTCCCAGCATCCTGCGCTAATGGACAACTCTGCCACTTTGGTGGTCGCCATGATGCTCTTCCAGAAAAGCTGTGGACCTTGCTGAGCCATCACTGGCCACGGGTGACAGTGCTGTGTGCTGGGTGAAGGACACCTCTCCAGTCCACGGGCCAGCTCAGGGGACATCTCCAGCCTCAGCAGCAGAGCAGTTGCTCACTCCACGGCACGGTGGCCGGGCAGAGCAGTCTTGTGGCCTGGCTGAGGTCTCTGCCGCTGGCCCATCTTGGTGATGGCACAACAAGTACAGACCCAGCAGCCTGGTGCTCGCACACGGTGACACCGGTGGGTCAGAGCTGGGTTGTAAAAGCAGCTGAACTTTCCCTAAAGTATTTGCTGTGGCACTCGTGTGTCACAAACGTCTAGTTATGTGTGGCAGGAGAAGAGAAACCTGCATCGCTCCATGGTGGCGGCAGAGCAGGGATGGCATTGGGGGCTTCTGCAGCATGTCCACTGTGGGGACACTGGGTGGGAGCTGAGATAATTAGCCACCTGATGATGATTACACCAGTAAAGAGACTTTGCCTGGCAGTGTGAAAGGAACTAATGCATTGCCAGGTTATTTAATCTCAATAAATCATTTTAAAATATTCAGCTGTTATTTACATTAAAGCAACACTTGATGCCTCTGGGCAGAAACCTAGAGGAGATTCAATATTTGTTATACATTAATTGAGCAGACTCAGGTGAGTAAATTTACTTTAATAGTTTTTTTTACCTAATAATATTAAGCCTAAAAGAGAATGAAGGAGGGGTTTGCTGGACTGTGAAAATCTGGTGGTTCCTCACTGTCTGTTCACGTTCCACAGAGCTTGGGGAAAACATTGGGTCCCAGCTCTCTCACAGCTCACGCTGCTGGTCTCGGGGGTGGTTCACGACCGGGGCTGCAGTCGTGCACAGCAGCTCACTAACGAGAGCTTCGTGCCTTGACCTGGTAATAGTCAGGCACTTCCTTATTTTTAAGGACGTGCTTAACTTCTGTTAACTTAAGGCAGTGTCCCACCAAATAAGTGTGTTAAGGTGACAGCAAGGTAATTAGTGAACAACTTTCGAGCACCAAATTTCAATTTTAGATCTCCAGTTTCGCCTTGGCTTCTTCTGGCCAGCAGCTCAGCGACCAGCTGTGACCCTTCTCTGTAGTCACAGCAGCCACCATCGTCGTTACCTGGGATTGACCCATGAATGGAGGGCTGTTGGAATTTTCAATGCATTCCCACAAAAATGAAGAGCTAATCTAAGGAGTGCGTCGTTCACTGTGAATAACTATCTCCACTTTAACGAGCAGCACCTCATCCCTGTGGGACAGTCCTGCAGCCCCCACCACTGCTCAGCTCTGGCTCTTGCAGACCCGGAGCGCAGCACATTTTTCCATTTTCCCTCCCTGCAGAAGGGGCCCCCACTTAAACGTGGTGCTGGCTCCAGTTCTGCCGTGTGCGCTGGGGAAGAGAGAGCGACGCTAAAATAAACACGCCACCATCGCAGCACTGGAAAATGAAGTGACTTCTGAACTGGGCTTGTAAACCCTCAAGCCAAGCCTTATCTTTGCAGAAGAATTCAGGAGAGGAGCAGATGGCAGAAACCTTGTCTGGGGCTATGTGTTTTCAGCAGGAGGCAGCACTGAATGCCACCAGCCTGGAGGTGGCCAAGGGGACACTGAGCCACCACGGCTTTTCCTTGTGTTCCTGTGCACAGCCTGATTCAGACTCAAAACTCCTGACCCTTCAGTTTCTCTTCCTGAACAATGGTCCCTTTTGCATTTTCCTGTCTTACTACAGTAGATTTTGGGATCTGAGATAACCAAGCAGAGGAGCAACTCAAGTGACCAACTAAGAGTGAACAGCACAAGTCAAAGAACCACTTTTTTTCTCTTCCCACGTGCAGAGCCGCAGGTCAGCAGCAGCTCCTGGTGCTCCTACAGCACGGACTAAGCTTGGCCAACATCCTAGCTGGAGACTCAGACTTTGCCAAGAGATCAGATTTCTGGGAACTTGTTCGGAATCAAATCAAATCTCAAAGTTTTCAGGGGTGTTGAAAGCAATGGGCTTGGCCTCAGCGATGCTCTGTCTGATAACTTCTCATCTTCTGAAGCGGCAAGACTTAATAACAATGAGAGACAATTGCAGGAGAACCCCCTCGGTGGCTGGACCTGCCACTTGGACATCTTCACAGTTCAGCATTGCCTAAATGTGGCTGCTTCTCCCACGTTTTCCAGCCCCAGCCCACGGTTCCCCCCAGCCCCACTTTGCCACCCGGTTTATGCTGGCAGACCCTCCACCACCACCACTTACCCTCCTGTCTTTGTAGCTTGCAGGAGGAGAGGGCCACAGGGCTCGCACGGAGGCGACCGCAGTGTGATTCACAGGCACAGCTGCGGTTCTGTGGGAATGAAACCCTCCCCTGCCTCACGGGCCGGAAGAAAATCAGAACAAACGTTCTTAGGAAAGGAGGAGCAGGGTAGCCAAGCCAGAGTAAACAAGCACTGAGAGAAGGGTGTGGGAAGGGGGGGACGTGTGTCAGCCAGCAGACGCTAATGGGCTGTGGAGAGGACAGTAATGGCTTTCTCATGTCTTTCTGGCAGTCGCCAAGTTCTTTGTATCTCCAAAGAGTGATCCGACTGATGCTTTGATGTTGGCATCTGCTCTGTTTGCACCCAAACCAGCCTGATTTCTGCTGCTTCAGGTTCCAGTTCTGTTTGTCTCTGGGAGCTGGAGGGGCACCTTTGTTTTCTTGGCCATGAAGGTACCCATTCTGTGAGGCCAGGAAACGCGTGGGGCAGCGTGGGGCTCTGCACCCCTCTGCACTGCGTCAGCTGTCCCTGTGCCACCACAGAGCTTCTCTGTAACACGTGAGAGCAGCAGGTGCCCAGGGAAGGCATTTGGTTAAAAATATCTTCATTTTTACAAGCAGTTTTGGTGGGTGAGCAGAGCACAGACATCGTTTGACAGCAGAGCCTACACATGGCTGGAGGGCTTAACCCCAGTGACGGCTTCAGAAGCTGCAGGTCCAAGTCTGTGTGTGGCTTCATGGCTCCTCAAAGGTGTGTGTCCTGCAGAACTGGCACATCACACATGAGCAGCAGAGGCCAACGCCAGTCCTGGGAAGCTGCTCACATCACCACTGTTGGTGGACGATGCACAAAGCAGGGACATCAAATGGGAGGAGAAGATCCCGGTGTCCCTGGCTCCACGCCTGGATGCGAGACTCTGAATGGAGACACAAACCCTCCCTTGTAACTCCTGAGCAATCCATCATTCGCAGTTGCTTTCAGAGGCTGGCTCAGAGAAGCCTTTCAGGGTGTTTGTTATCCAGCCACAACAAGCTTGCGTGGGCTGCAGTCTGGGATGTGTAAGCCAGGAATTGCTCTGTTTGGGAAGCTGGCTGGATCCCTGGTTTCCACACACACGTGTGCTTCCCACCTTAGCAGATGAGGGAGCACGGGAAGGGACATCACATTACAGGACTGCTGCTACCTCCAGTGAAAGCCAGCGTTGCTGCAGGCATGAGAGCAGCCCACGCTGAAGCAAGATGTCTGTGATATGGTGGCTGCAAGTGCGTGGCGGTGCTGGTTAAGTCTTTAGCTACCCGTTACAGCGTAGAATTGAGAGGAGCATTGTCTCTGCTGTAGTAAATCAGCCCAGAAGTTCATGGAGCCCAGCAACGTGCCCTGGCGTGCCCAGTAAGGGATGCTTAGAGCAAGAGAGTGAGTTGGTGGTTACAGGGTGAGCCTTCCCCCTGCTTTTGCTCTCCTTGTAGTTGGTGGTTTAGGCTTATGCAATGATAAAGCCTTTTTTAAGACTCCAAGTCCTTACCTGCTATTGAAGGATGTTTGTGGGCAGGGCCAGTGTTTGGCACCTCTCAGGAATAGTAAGTGAATCACCTCCCCAAATCACTTTGTGTGGGTGAAGAGCACAGGTGAGATTTTTTTACCCCTCTGGGGATCACAGAGGTGAGATTCCTGTGTGGGTGTGGGTAGGGCTTTTGTGGCATTACCCAAAATGCTGATGACTTTAACTGCAGGGAAGTCACAAGCGCTCATTTATTTAATGACTCCATCTTGGTTTTGTTCTTGATGCTGTAGGTATAACAGCCTGGTGACCGGCAAGCGGGCGAGAGGACTCATCGCTGTGCTGTGGCTCCTGTCCTTTGGAATTGGACTGACTCCACTCATGGGCTGGAACAATGCCATGAGCGTTTGTCCCAACGCCACCAACAAGACAGGACCTGACATCGGGACACAGCAACAAGGCTGCTCCATCTCATGCCTCTTTGAGAACGTGGTAACGATGAGCTACATGGTGTACTTCAACTTCTTCGGCTGCGTGCTGCTCCCGCTCGTTATCATGCTGGGAATCTACATTAAGATATTCATGGTCGCCTGCAAACAGTTGCACCAGATCGAACTGATGGGCAACTCCAGGACCACACTGCAGAAGGAGGTCCATGCAGCCAAGTCTCTGGCCATCATTGTAGGACTTTTTGCCTTCTGTTGGCTGCCCCTGCACATCTTGAACTGCATCACTCACTTCCACGAGGAGTTCTCCAAATCCAAGCCCGAATGGGTGATGTATATGGCCATCATCCTCTCCCATGCCAACTCTGTCATCAATCCCATCATCTATGCCTACAGGATCAGGGATTTTCGCTACACCTTCCGCAAGATCATTTCCAAGATTCTCTGTAAGACAAATGAATTCCCCAAGGGCACCACTGACAACAACCAGCACCTGACTGTCACCAACATTAACTCCCCAGTGGCCTCCGTGACCATATGACCTTGCACGTCCTGCTCCCAGGATTTTCCCCTCTGTCCCTGACACTACCCTTCCCTGTGCCTACGTGACCAGTCACAGCCGCCTCCCGGAGGAGTGCTCAGAGATGACCACTATGCAGTTATGCAGCTGTATTATTTTTTATTTTTATTTTTGTAATTAACATAGTGCCTCCTAGAGGAATAACCTGACCGGGCTCACCCTCCACTGCAAACCCCGGTTGTGTGAGTGCTGGTGATCGTATTGTATTTCCTTTCCAGGTCAGACATTGACTGTGGAAGCCCCACCTGCTGGTGGTGTTTCCCCAATCGTGCTGCTCATGTCGAGTCCTAGGATCTTTATTTTAATTATTATTATTATTTTTTAATCTTTTGATTCATTTAGGAGTAATAATTTTGTGTCTGGTTTTGGGTTGTTCTTTAAGTCCATACTTGACAGCACTTTGGTAATAGCCTAATTATTCCATCAATTGTTTGATGCAGTTAGTATTCTCCGATGGGAAAAAGTCTTACTTAGCCCAGTTGCTGGTGTGAAACTGAATTTGCGTTCCAGGCTCTGAGGGATGTGACCGTGTTGATGGGAAAACAAGATCAGAACTGGCCGGGCTTTTTTCGGCACCAGTATGGAAGCCCTACTTACTGAAAGAGAAAAATTTTAGGGAAGAGTTGACTGAAGTTTTAGAACAGCAATTTTATTGCCTTTAAATCGCTTTGGTCTACAGGATGGTGCAGACCAACGCTCCGGGTTTGATTTCAAACCTGTTTCCTGCTTTCAAAATGCAAAAGGCACAAGTGCCCTAATGGTCTCAGCTCCTCTGGGCCAGAGTCACTGAGGTTTGTGCAAACGCTCCCTCCGTGACAATTAGGTTTTTGCTCCCAAGTCCAAAACGTGACAGCCCTGCAGTGCTTCCAGAAGTGCAGGTTTTAGTTGTGACAGCTGGATGCTGCAGCTTGTCTGAGTCCTAAAACTTGGTCTTGCTGGGGTTCCTCTGTAGCCCAGTAACCTCCCCCAGAAACTGTGAGTGCTTTTTTTTTCTAATAGTGATTTTTATTTTTTTTTAATTTTTATTTTTATTTTAATCGTGACCTGCATCAGTAGCAAGAGTCTGGAAGGGAGCTAACTTGCTCGAGAAACTAAAATGCCTTGACTTGTGACCTGATTTTTGGCCATGCTTTGGGGAAAGAAGGTCACCCCGTGGCTCACCCCGCGTGCCCGCAGCTGGGAGAGCAGGACAAAGCTCACTCATCAGCAGAGATGTCTTAATTTGTACGGCACCTTAACAGCTCTCTGCAACCACAGCTCAGTAATTACCGCACCTGATTTAATCAGTAACTGTGATATCCAAAACTAGACAAAATCTCTGAAGTACAGGCTCTGCTCCTCCAGCCAGCATGATGGCATGAGCGCGGCTGTAAATGAACTGGTGCTTCTGGCACGGCCTTTGCAGGGCAGTTCCATTCCACAAGCCAGAGGAAGAGGGAGGGGAGTCAGACAGACACCCAGCAGCCTCCCTGCGGGCCCAAAAGCCGACTGTGGCACAGACGCAGCTGGTCCTGACTAGCTCAGACCTGCCATCACCCTGCAGCTCTTCTACAAACTGGAGTCTTGCCTGAAGGTCCCTCCATAAGGTGGTACCAGCTCTCTCCAAAGCACCCAGCGCCAGCAGCATCACCATCGGTGATCGGTGAGAGCCTGGGGTGCAAGGATGTGCACTTAATATGGTTTTGCTGTGGTGACCCCCCCGGGGGAAGGCAGAGGCAGGGAGCAGGCCTTTTCTAGCTGGGTGGCAGGAAAGGAAGTTTAAACATAGCCAGTTCCTGACGAACAGCTCCAGTGGACAGACTGTGATGCCCGAAGCAGTTTGTCGCTGATGAATTGTACTTGAATCATATAGAAATCAGCTTTCTATTTTTTTAACTGCATTGCACTAAAAGGGGGGTACTGTAAGACCCCAAGAGTTTCATTTCTCTGGTGTATTTGACAAATAATGTGTAAAATCAGCTGAAAAGCTTAAGAAATCCTATTCCTGTGGCATGTGCTGTGCCAGCTGGTGTGACCTGCAGCTGCACGTATGAGTTAGGGCCCATGAGGCAGACAACCCATGAGGCTGGCTCACTCAGGATGATGGATTTCACTTCTGCATGTGGAGCAGCTCAGCCGTACGATCCAGCCCCAAATTCTGGTGAATCGCCAGTAAGTGCTGAATGGGTTTGCACATGGTTATGCAATGTCCAAATTTAGCTCCAGCTCCGTATCTCAAGATACTGAAGGATCTGAATAGTTCCTGTCCCACATGCTTCTCCTTGAACAGCCCCATTCAGCTTTGCTGCATCTGCCTTGGTCACGGTCCAGCGACCACATGTAGCCACCTCCTGCCACTGGGGCAGGGTTTGACTCTCTCCTCCTTTCATGCTTTCCCTTCTGTATTATCTTTGGCCGAGTTCCTTCTGTTAATCATGGCTGGAACCATGCAGGGTTTCACCTGCAGGTCTGGCAGTGTTGCTAAGTGGTTGCAAGCCACATTTATCCCTATAACAAAGAATGTCAGCTCCCCTGCCCTCCTCCCCACTGCCTGAAAATGAACCAAACTCGGGACAGCAGGAACAGACTGAGACACGCAGCGCTGCAATACAGAGAGAGACACGGTCCCAGAACACTTGCTCATTTGTGACAGCTCACGCTGCAGCTCGGCATCCACTACTGCTCCCTGTCACATCCCTCTCGTGAGCCAGAATTCCTGTAGGCAGATGCGGCATTTCCTTACTCTGACTGTGCCATCGGGTTGTCAGCCATTACTAACTATGGCCCGGGTCAGCGCTGTCTTCAGGCACGTTAAGTGCCTTTGTGGATCTGAGCCAAAGTAGTTTCAAGGCAAAATAAAAACAGGACACCTCTCTCACCCCCCTGAAAAAGAGAAAAAAAAAAAAAACTCTGAAGGTTTCTATAAAAATGTGAAGTGCAAATGGCAGAGGAACTTTCTGTACGAGTGCAGCTGTTGCTGTTCAGCTGGCACTCATTACTGCTCTGATGTACATAGGATGGATGTGTTTTCCTCATTTGCTCAGATTTTGTATTTGCAGTAACTTTACATACAGGATGCTTAATTTACCACCTACACAACCTGGCTCAGCCTGTGCCCCATTTTTTTTCTTGCGGTGTTGCGTTCACGTGGTGCATCACACGAGGCCTCGCTGTACCGGAGGAGGAGTCTGAAGGAGGTGGTACCCAGCTCAGCTGTGTGTCTCTGGTGCAGACAGCCTTGCCCTTGGGGTGGTTGACTTGCCTGAAATGGGTCGATTTAAAAGCAGCAGCCAGGGTGACACTTGCAAAGACCCCCATATTACAGCAAACACAGCGGGAGCACAGACCTGCCATCAGACTAGAGGTGCTGAGAACTTCTAGTCCCTGGTATGGGTGTGCCAGTGATGAATCAGAAACTGCTCAGAGGAGCCAGCAGCAAAAAGCCACCGCAGTGTCACCCTGTCAAAGGTCACAGAGCCGTGCAGGTGCTGGAAGGGTGGTGGGGTCAGTGGAAGCACAGGCAGAGTTAACAATCCTTAAGGGATCACCAAGAGACCTGCTGGGCTGTTTGTATCCCCACATCACAAGCACATAATACTGCAGATTAGCTCAAACATCTTCAGCAATCCCAAGAATAGCTTAAATAAACAAAACATTTATTAATTAATCCATCGGTGCAAGGCTGCTAATTACCATCACACTTGGCTGCAGCACAGGAAGAAATCTCCCAGCTATGATGACCATTTCACAGTCTTGTAGCTACAAAAAACTGGCAGCTACACAGGTGGGAGGGCACACAGAAAGCACATCCACATGTGATCCAAGTCCTTCATCCTTCATCCTCTTCCTCAGCCAGTAAGATGTTCGTGAGCTGCTCTTCAGAGACAGTTAGTTCCTGGCAGGCTCCCATGGCCTGACTGAGGTAGACGGCAAGTATATGTTTGCACTGCAAGTAACAGCGCAGACAAGTTAACAGCAGGAGCAACGCAGGAATGTCAGGCTCTATCTGGAAGCCACAAAACCCCATCCTGGCCAGAACGGGTCTAACGAAGCACTCACCCCTCCCGGGAACATGGTTGCCTCTTGGCAGGCCAAGCCCTGGCACAGGCTGGTGCTCCAGTGACCCCAGGGAAGTTTTGCCACCAGGATAATGTGATACAGGGACCTGACACACTGCAAAGTGATTCTGGCTCCTGAGGCCCTCCCCATACACATGCAGGAAAAGGTGGATCCAGACTATAGGCCCCGTTTGCAGATCTCTTGGAACAGACAGGCTTCCTGTGGGGCAGGGATGATTAGCACCAGGGGTGGACACTTGCAGAGCAGTTAGTTATCCTGAGCCCTTCCTTATTGGCACCAGGTGAACTGCACCACTTCATGAGCCAGACTCCAGGTGGCAGTCCCAGTAGCAGTAACAGCCCTTGTTCCAAGAGACCATCTCTTGAAAGCCAGAAGAGTAATATGCAATTAAGAACAAAAGCCCTCCCAAGCCCTCGTTAGGCCTAGCTCCACCCAAATACCGTGACTCCCAGAGGCCAGATTATGCAGTGGGTCAGGCACAGCCAAGCCAACACTCCTGCATTTGCTTCCTGGGAAACTTAAGGCTGCTCAGGTTCAAGGATCAGGGCACAGCCTTCTCCCCTGCTCCCTGTCCCGCATCCAACTTCAGGCAGACAACTTACCAGAAGGCTCTCGCTCTTCTGCAATACAGTAAAACCAAAAGCAGGACATGTGCAGAAATGGCAGGAACTGTAGCAGGTGTAGAGTTTGCCCGAGCTCCCAAGGACCTGAAACAAAGGGAGTGGAAGGAAGCAGGAGTCAGAGGCAGCATTCACTTTTAACTCCTCTAACTCTTAGCCTGTTTCTGCCCTGAAGTTATCTCCATAATGACTCACAGCGTGAAACTGGTGGGCAGGTGACACAAAAGCGTCCCTAAACACCGCAGTGACCCATCTAAGCTTGAAGCTCCTCAGCTTTCTCAGGGTCTCTACAAGATTCTCTTCCTGCAGGCAGGGAACTGTGCCTATACATACACCCGTGCTCGCAGCAGATCCCGGCTCCAGTGACCTGCCGGCTGCTGAGAGATGAGGAAAAGGGCAGTAGCAAAAAGCCCCCTCCCCTGATCTCCCAAGCCGGCAGCAGAGTGAGCTGCCAGCCCCTCTAGCGAGCTCACCCCCCAGTATGACAAAGACTGTCTTGTCACAGAAAGCCCATTGGTGAATCCAGGACCACCATGGACCCGGGGATGGAAGAAGAGCAGCTGAGCTCTTGCAGTGAGGCCTTTTCTATCCAGCTCCTGTGGGTGAAGCCTGCAAAAGCTCTTGCTGTTCTGCTCCCCAAACCAGCTGCAGCTCTTGGAATCCAGTTTTTTTCTGAATAAACAAAGCTGAAGTCTCCAGAGAAGAAGCCTCCCTGCTCCATCTCTGCTTTGGGAACAGCACTGCCTCCTTTTCCCACATGCTGCTCCTCTGCAAGGCTGGTCCTGAGGCACATTCCCCCTGCGCCACGGGCAGCCGGGTGAGGGAAGCATTCGTTTCCAGTGTGGAGAAGCTGACGGGCAAACTGTGAGCTGCTGGAGCTGACTGCATGGTATAGAAAAGCTAACCTATGGATTTCTCTTTTACTTTCTTTGAGACTGGAAAATAGCTTTTAGAAAGCTGCTTTAAGAGCCAACTGCTTTGCCCTCTTTTATTGCAAGGGAAGAGTCTGTGGGAGCAGAACACACTTGTAGACCATAAGCAAAAACCTGTGCCCAAAAGCATGGACTTCCCTAATGCTCTGAGGCCTAAACTGAGAGCACCCCATGGCCAAAACACAGTTAGAACAGAATATTTGCTACCACGTGTCTCATATCTGCCACAGTGACAGCAAGTGGCCTCGATAGCTGGTACTACCTCTTCCTGGGTTTTCCAGAGAACAGTGGGGATTTACAGAGGTGCAATCCCCAGCAGTGCCCTTCTCCGCACGCAATCCCCCGGGCTCTGACGGCACACCGCACTCCTCTCCCATACCAGGCTTTAGGTTCTGGTTGGGTTTGTGGCACACATCCACCTACATCCAGAAATAACCACAAGAGTGAAGACAGTAGAGCTTGGCAGAGTGCTGCTACTCTCCAGGATGCCCCTGGCCCTCCTAAGTCACTCCAGAGGGGTATCATCCCTTCCTGTCCAGAGCTGCACTTGCAAGAGGAGCCTTTCCCCTGGTCCCTGGAGCTCCTCTCTCTGCACCCCTTGCCTCACAGGTAACGTCCACAAGTTTAAGCTCTCCCACAGAAGTGCCCATGCCTCATAATACCCTTTACTCCCAACAGATTCAGGACACAAGACTCAAATTCCCACTTCAGGGTAAACCAGTCTTTTTTCAGTCTGGCCTTTACCCTCGGCCCTCCTTATACTCCAGGCTGAGTTTGTTTCACTTGTGATAAGTTTGTTTTTCTGTAGCCCCTTTGATTGTTTTTTTCCAAGATGAAGTATTCTGATGGTGCCTTTCCTTCAGAAGTGTTTGCCTTTGAGGAGGGGGGGGAGGAAGACACAGAAACTGCCAGATTTGGGCTGAGTTCCCTCGTCCTGACCTAGATGGCAATAATGCAGCTGCCTAATAAGGCAGAATCTAAAATCCAAAGCCCAAGAGAAAAAGGTGCCTCTGTTTCTGGCCAGCTGCAGCCACGCCAGGCACTGGGGTGCTCTCCTGGCCCCGAGACACTGGAAGATTTCCTTCCGCTGCCCTCATCTCCAGGCACTTGCTGGCTGCACGGCGAGGAAAAATCAGCTCGGTGGCGGTGTCCCTGCCAGCGTGTGGGGACACAGGAGGGCCAACTGTAGCACCGTGGCAGCTACTGCTGCCACCAGCATACAGCTAGGCAGCACCACACTCTGTGCCAGGACCTGATGCTCAACTCCTTCACAGTGGGGGCAAGCTGCCATACAGTTCTAGGAAATTAATTAAAAAAGGCATAAAAAAAAAAGAATTAAATAAAAGCACAGGATGTGAGCAATGCAAGTGACAGTTGGCAGGAGGGCTCTCTCCCTGCTAACTGGCTTCACTCCCACAGCTCACAGCATTTCTTCAGCTCAGGTAGAGCCACCGGCTCACTGCTTTACACTTCTGCTGAACCTAGCACAGCTCCACCATCAGCCAGAACCTACCACCTCTGCAGCAGGTAAGATTTATTTATCCCCAACCTGGAGTTACAAGGGCTGGCTTTAGTCTGCAGCGTAGGCAGGTATTACAGAAGCTCTTCTGGGATGATTAACAACTCTGAGGTAACATCAGCCTTTGAATACCCCACCAATGCTACTCCTCTATTAAGTAGCGAGGGCATTACTGCCAGGCATTAAATCACAGCTTTCACTCGACTGAGGGCTCTTTCTCCTCCCATCTCAGTTCCTGAGGGCAAGAGCTGCCTACACTACAGGCTGCAGTCCTAGGGCCTGTCTGAGCAGAGCCATCTGCCCCCTGAAGCAGCACCTCAGATGCGCTGGGTGATACAGAATGCAAACAGCATTTTAGCCTGTGAAATATCAGCATCTCAGATTTGCCTACGATGACCAAAGTTTTTGAGTTTCACAATAGGACCAGCCTCATGGCCTCAATGAGAACAGTTCTCTAGCTCCAGCTGTAAGTGAAAGCACCACCTCACATTCCAGCTCCACGACATCTGGGTGCCAGCAGAGCTGACTTTCTGGGGCATAAGTGAAAAGGATGACTGTGCATGTGTCCAGGCAGCCCCTCCTCACCGCACTGGGCATGCTTCTCTGCTGAGGGAGACGTGCACCCAGGTGAGACACGTGTCTACACCACACACATGAATGAAGAGGCAGTGACACTACCCAGCTACTCTTGAGGGAGCGTCCCACTCAGTGTTTTGGTTTCTGTGTTCCTGTCACCGCTCCAGCCTGCGGCCTCAGGGGAGGCTCTGCTCTTTGTTTCTGCCTCTCAGACAGCTGCGCTGAGGAAGAATTTCACAATGGGATCAGCCTCACGCCCCCAGAGAAAATATCTCTTCAGATTCCTCTGTTAATGAACTCATCAGCATGGCCTTAATCAGCAATCAAGCTTCACTGCAGAGGAATGCTGCTCAGAAGTGCACATGCACCTGCAAGGCAGGGACTGTTTCCTGTAGGCTGCCCGTCAGCTGGGAGGACACAGGCACAGACCCTGGGTGGGGGGCCACAGGCACAGACCCAGGGGGGGCCACTCACATCATACCCATCCGCTGCAAAGTGTGCTGAAGGTTGGGCTTGTCCTACATTAACTCCTGGTGACAAGGCCTGTCCAGGGGTTCCTTCCCCACAGGGGAACCGGGGGCTCCCTCTATCTGCAGCAGCAGGAGAGCAGTTCTGACACTTACTCTTTTCAAACATGCACCAGTTGGACCAACTGTTGGGTCCCTCAGTAGATATTAATCAATCAGTTCCCACTCGGTGACTGCAGGATTGCCTCCAGCAGGAATTCTTTGCCCCTCATTTTGGTGGGGAGAGGGCTGGGCAGTGTGGAGCGGTGCCAGCCCAGACCAGAACAGGGTGTCAGAGCAGCACACAGCACATCAAAGCCCTCTCACCATGCTCTAATCTCCTCCTGACTCATGAGGCTTCCTGCATCTAGAAGATTAATATTAGGCCTCTTAAGATGCAGATAACGCTGCCATGCTGCAGAAAAGCTGTAAGCATGTGAGCACACATTTAGGTTCCTTGAGAAGACCAGAGGCCCTAAGCAGCTCCCCTCATCCTTCACACAAAAGGGTGCCAACTGAAGACTGCCTCAGCCTGCATGGCCCAACAAAGCTGTACAAGGAGAATGTAACCATTCTCTGCCCAGTGGCATATTCAGCCAAGCAACAGTAAAAAAAAGGAAAAGCCTTTAAGCATTCAATTACTGAGGCAGCTGCTGTCTAACCGTCCTGGAAGCAGTGCTTCTTAGGCTTTACCAAACATCCACAGGCAAGCCCTCAACTCAAATCAAAGGCTTTTTTTCCCCGAGTCCTGGATGTTTATGAATCATGCCTCTCTGGAGGGGTTGATGTCCTCTCCAAGGCCCCAGAAGCGATAAAGACTCCATGTGCAAACCAAGCAATGCAAGCTCTGAACATGTGACAAACATTTGTGTCATTACCCAGGCCTGGCTTCACGGCTCTTCTCTTACCCTAGATGACCCCAGAGCATCTCAGCACCTCCACTGAAGGAGAGAACGGTGTTTACAGGGAGGATTTTTGGAAATGTTTCTCTTGGCTGCTGCAACAGTGAGCAGATTCCCTCTCCTCTGGTGTGTGAAAAAGCACAGCACCAGGTTCAGCAATTGAGACAGCTGTGCTATCTGAGGGGGTTAGCAGTGCTAAGTAAAAGGAATTGGGTGCTTCTTCACCAGAATCTTATGGGCACAGGGTCCCATTGCTTATACAGCCTTAGCCAGGGCACAGCACACAGTGTCTCTCTGACTCTGACCCCATGGGTTAGATGCAGCTGGTCAATAGCCCACAGAACAGACAGACTGTCCCCAACAGAGATGCCACTGGTGCTGTGGCATGGTAAAGCAAGGAATTGTCCATACCACAGAAAAGTCAGAAAGAAGTACTAATGGCTCTTCTCTTCATCTAACAAGCCTCAGCTCTGTCTATGACCCTTGTGCTGTAAGAGGAGTTCGATCTTTAGGGCTAAGTTGAGCTCTACTCCCTAAAACATCATTTTAGGAAGATGTTTCTGTGATTCACAGACTTGGCTACGATGAACCAGAATGAAACCCACAGACTTGGCCTGTATTGCTTCCTCCCAGGCAGCAAGGATCCTATCGCCAAGCAGAGGTCAAAGGTGTTCAGGACACTGAGAATCTGGATTACAACAGGGAAAGAAATGATGGCAGATAACAGCCCATAAACTTTGTCAAGAGGAAGAACTGCCTTTGCTGGATAGGATGAAAGTAATAAAGCAAAATTAGCAATCCATGGAAAACTTCATTCTGGCCGTGATATCCCCAAAGACATAAGAAATTGTCTTTGACTGGTTGGGAGCCACAAAGAAAATGGTAGTGAACCATACTGTTCTAATTCTAGTCTGTGGCTACTGCTCTCTAGTATCACTTTAAAAGTTTGTAAAACACTGATATTCTCTCCATGTTTATCCAAGTGCCCTTCCATGTTCTGCAAGTTAGGCAAATACTGGCTACATGTCAACTGGAAACCATCAGAAAGTAAGACTGAAGAGGAGAAAAGCTGTGTGTACCTGGTACGCGGTCCTTCCACTGGGGGACCTGACTCGAGTGACAGAACGCTGATCCACCAAATCCAAAGCTGGGACAGCAGACGGGCCAAATATGAACTTCAGCCTGAAAAAGAACGTCTCTAGTTAGGTCACACCACAAAAGGAGAGCACCTGGTTTAGCCTTAATCCATGGGATTGAGCCCTATGGAGTCCAGAAGGCCTGTTGCCAAAGGCTCCCACTGCCTCTCAAAATCCCACCAGCTACAGCTCCATGAATTACACTACCAAGCAATGAAATGCATTTGTCATTCTCAGCTTTGCGGGCTTCCACCAAGCGATCACCAATCCCTGCCCTGTCCCTCTGAGAGAATCCCAGGACTCAGTCCTTCAGGACAGCCTCTATTCTGCCAGCTATTCAGAGCTGGGTTTTGATATTCTTAGGAGAACTTCCAAGTTTCCAGCCTGCTCCCAAATAGTCCATTTTTTTTTTTGCAAAATCCCACTCAGATTTAATTACAAGGCATTTTAAAGACATTTTCTTGCACAGGACATTACATCTTCTGTGTTTCTTTTTCAGCACTATGACCCAAATACTATTCTGGCTGCCTGCTGCACAAACAGGACATGAAGTGGTTCCTGTCCTGAACTAAAATGAGACAAAATGCACCAGAGACACAGAAGTGAGATTTTTTTAGTGCCAGAGCACTGGCACTTAACCAATTTATCAAACGGTGAATCTAGACTCTAAAGCCGGAAGCTTTGCTTCTGCCCAGCACCCTAAATACACTAGGTCTTCTTCACAGGAAACTGCTCCTTGGGCAGCAAAAGGAGGACATGCTGGCAAAGAGGAGATGCTGGAAGGAAATCCTGGAGGATGGGGGATCCAACAAAGGCTACAGGCAACAGGCAGTGTCACACACTCAGCCCAGAGACTGTGCAATTAAGGGACACCTTAATTGTACATACAGGCTGACCTGGATGAGTTGCCCTGGATCAGATTATTGATCACTTGGTCTTGAATCCCACCTCCAGCCATGGCCCACACATCATGCCTGGAGCAATGAGAGAGCAACGATGATACATAGCTCCTTGAGCAATAGGAAATGCAGTGGTAGAGCTCCTTCCTCATCCCAGAAAAACTGGTCTAAACCCCTGGAGAATGAATGAGTCACTTTGTAGTGATCACATCTCCTCTATCGCAGTCACAACTGAGGTATAAATTATTCTTTATCTACCCACCAAACTGCATCAATAGGAAGTTAAAGACCATCAGGGAAATACTTAAGACACTCCACTAGTGGAGCTAGCGGATAGCAGTAGGCTCAGACACAGCGAATTTATTCCAGATAAACACCCAGGGTCAGCACATACCTCATGTCACTCCACTCTCCCTAAAACCCCTTTCCCTTTCCTTTCTTTTCAAACAGAACCCATCCCCATGCAGGACGCACGACTGCACAGCATTTATGGATCAAAGAATGCCTGGGATGGGGTAAAGATGAGGTTAGCCAGGTTTGCTCAGGTACATGCTTGCTTCCTGCAACTTTACACAACTCTCCTTGGCCTCAGCGCTGTGAGGCAGCACCATGGGGGCACATGCTGGTGTCCAGCCACTGCTCAGTGCTGTAAAATTCCACACCAGCAAGTGGAAAAATAAAGAGCTGTAAGTCCTGAAGGTACAGTAATTTCTACCTACCTACTGAACAACTCTGCAAGGGGAATTTTATCTCCTATTGATGCTATGCAAGGGTATATCATAAAGTGTATGTCAAAGATGGACATCTGTACCTTTAGCCCATTGTCCAGGCAGCTCATAGGCTTAGAAGTTATTCTAGACCTGTATATCCAGCTGCTCTGAATGCGCTCCAAAGAGCTGAGGGCAGCTCAGTTAACTTTACAGACCTTTTACCCTCTGAGAAAAATCTGTGTAGTCTACGTTAGTTACAAAGATAAACAAGAAGAAAATCATAAGTGATGAAATGATAGTACAAAACATGAGTGGGAGAACAAGAGAAAGCAGAGGAACATTTCCAAGTCCAGTGAAGACGCAAAGAGCCAAGGCAGAGCCCTGGCGTCTCAGCAGCATGGCTGACCTATGCGTCTGAGTCAATCTCATTGATAACAAGCCAAGGAGACAGACTTATTCCAGGAAGACCTAAACTTCAGTTGCACAAACTCAAGGCAATCAGGATTGGCTTCATCTGAGGACTGAGAGGAGGTGGGTGGGGGAACACTCAACGTAAGACATTCCTTAATGATTAGGTTTGGGACTATAAGGGGGCTGACTTTAATGAGTTTCAGTAACTCTTTCAAATTTGGGGAATTTTTTTTTTCATGTATATAATTTGATCAGTCTAACAGGAAATAAGTAAGGGGAATGCCCAAAGGAAATTGAAGGACTTCCAAGATTTGGAAGAGATTCAGAAATTAAATCAAAATACTTCTGAGCTGCTGGTCACAGGGAACTGGTGAAAATCTGACTGCCAAGAGCTACCACCCAACTGTTATTAAACAAGGGAACTTCTTTCTTCTTCTTTTCTTTTATGACAAGAGGGAAACAAAAAGTTATGAGACTTGTCAAATATAATCCCACCCTGCAAAGGCCACTGTGGTCCCAGAAGAGGGAGACAGCATCCATACCTTTCACAAGTGTCAGGTTGGATAACTTTAAACCCAAAGATATTAAGGCCTGAAGGGTTCCTGGTGATCTCCTCTCCTGGCTAAGTTACAGGCAGGCAGGAACACAAAGCTAAAGATGAATCTGAAAAGCCTTTCTCACTGTGGTGCTGTCTTTCTACCTTCAACACCAGTTAGTGAGGGCTGCAGAAGTTGTGGAACTTGGAGATTTATTTTTTTTTTAAATTTAGGAGACTGCTTGGGAACGGTTGAAATATTCACAAGCTTCAATCAATGCAAGGATGATGAAGCTGACCTGAGACTTCATCTAAAGAGGAGAAAACTTTCAGGGTAATCTTCAAGTTAACAATTCCCTTGTGCAGAAAGATAATACGTTCACTTCTCCCTTTCTATCACACATGCCCATGAGTCAAACAGAAGAAATCTCAGGATGCTGCTGTGCTCACAATGATACGAATGGTGGATTCATGCTCCAGTGGCATGAATCACAGTCCACTCTCACAGAAAACTCATTCCAGATCTGAGGGTGGACTCAGAGCTCAGGTTAAACATTCTGGGTTTTTGCATGTTTAATACACTCAAATTATAGCAAGTCATCACAGGAGACTCAGCAATACAGAGGTAATTTCATGAATCTTTGGAAAAACCCATGATATTGTCTCTTTGGACCTTCATTTCCACTACCAGCAAAACCACGTAGCAACTCTGCATGAGAAATACGCACTGGTCAAACACAGGAAAAAAATAGCAGTACTATGATGAGAGCAGATTATCAGCTGTCCTTTAGCAGGACACTTGGGACAAGAACTGAAGCAAAAGAAACTTACCCCAGCAGCAGGTCATCGGGGACTGCAACAAAAAGAAAAAAAAGCATGATTTTGCTGAACTTCCCCACTGTGAGAGACGTCAACATCACCGGGAAGCTACTGTCTCCCTAACACACCCCCAGAGACCACACAGGACTGCAGTGCTGTAGCCATCCTCTCCAGCCACCAAAAAGCAAGAAGGAGCAGCAAAATGATCTGCTATGGCAGTGCTAAGGCACTAATCAAGTCCAGCAATCACATATACATTCAGAACCACAGGGATTAATTTTAAAAAGAAATGCAGAAGCCCAAATATACTTACTTTTATAATATGCTACTTTTAAAAGCATGCAAGGAAAGGGATGCAACCTCAACATCTCACTCTGCCACTTTAAGAAGTTGGTTAAAAATATATATATTGGTTTCCCTGAAACACTCTTGGCATGAGTCGAGAACTCTGGCATCAAAACTTTAAAAATGTTATTCTTTTCCCAGCATAGTCTTGCAGGGCGCCACTAGTTTATAGCTTTTAATAAAGCACATGGAAACATAATGTCTTCACTTATTAGAATTTCTTGTTAAAGATGGAAAATTACACTTAAGAAAATTAGTCTGTTTATTGTAGCTAACAGCTTATGCTCTGATCGTCCAATCTGATCTTTCTGTTATCACTAATGGGACACAGTGTACTACGTCTCTGTATTCCACTGGAAGGACTTTTGACTTTAAAATCCTTTGTTCCAACAACTCAAAATATTTTCTATGACTTATGCTGTTGATTTGACTTTTCCAACCTTATTCTAATTTAATTGTCCAAAGCGATCAATCAGTTTGTTTATATAGTTATGTCACAGTGTATGGCTTAGTACTATTTTGGTGCTTTAAAGTGAAGTATACATTACAACAGGATTTATAAAGGTTTTTTTTAAACTTTTAAAGAGTTACATGTAGATTTTGGACCTACTCTAACCTGACAGGAGCTATACTGCAACTATGCCAAAAAGCTGTTAATGTGGTCACTCTGACAGTTCAGACATTAGGTCTCTACCCAATCCCCACTCAAATGTAGTGCTCAAACAGACTTCTCTGAATGTTTATTTGGTTGGGTTTAGTGCAGTCAAAGTATTCCTTAAATAGACACTTTCCTTAGGAAGAACCATTCTGCACTACTTATCGAGTAAACACAAACAGTAATATTCTTTCAGCACAGATTACAGAACTACGTTAGTAACCCAGAGCGCAATGAAAGTGGTTGCTCTTAACTAGCTGCTAGAATTGGCCAAGACTTAACAGTTGGCATATGCCTGCTTCATTCAGGCAATGGGAAAGTTGTTCTTTGCCCTGTGATCAGTAGCACCCCACCCTCTGCTGGCCAGTCATGAAACACGATCGTTTTTATGAAGCATTTCCCTTTCAACTCTAGCTTTGAAATTAGTGAGTCTATAAAAACAGCAGTACAGTAGACACAACAAAATGTCTGCCTAAAAGTATACATAGGATCATCCCTGCAGTGCAACCACTCACACTACAAGCTCTACACAAGCAGCGTTCCCTTAGCTCCAAAGTTCAAAAAAGTGTCCAACCTGATCTAATTTTTGGAAGGGCCTGACTTTTAAAAAGGGGCCACTCCTTGCTACCTGTGCTTCAAACCCCCTTGTATTCAGACAGGTTGTATCAAGTACAGCAATTAAATATACATTCAGAAACAGGGCTTCGTTTTAAGATGAAATGAGGAAGCCCAAATATACTTGTATAATACCCTAAATGTAAAAGCATGCAAGAAAAGGCAACCTCAACATCTTACTCTACCACTCCTGAAAATGAAGGCCACCCCTGATGTGACAGAGCCTACAGAAGATGCGAGCAAGGAGGGGCTGTCAGCCGTCATTGGTACAGGACAGTTTGACAGAGCCTGTATTACTGGCTCACCGCCTGCTGGAATGGGTCTGTTTTAATTTACATACCCTGTGAGGTCTCCTGATAAGCCTTTTTGATCTCTTTCAAAAGCTCTTCTGCTACTGCTGGCAAGGTACTGTCCATCCCATTGGCACTGGGCTCGTGGCTGGAACCAAGACAGAAGAGAAGAGGAAACAGGGGGAAATGATTAAAGTCACTGCAGATACTATAATCCATGACAGTTTATCTGGGCAGTACTCTATCTAAACCATGAAAGGAGGGCAAGCAAACGGCACCCTCAGCACCTTTTGAACTGTTTTTGAAGTGTTTTTTACACTTCCTCTGAACAAAGCGTTTCTCAATAACACAGGGGTGCCTCTGAGATAGCCCCACGTATAAACAGACTCCGTGGAAGGCCGGAGGGGGCGATACAGCCGCCAACAGGAGGAGGCTCCGGCCTCGAGCGTCCCGGCGCTGGCCCAAGCGGAGGCCGCAGAGCCTCCCCGCGGCAGTGCGGCCTGACAAACCCAGGGCCCGCGACCCGCTCCGTTGATTCCCTGAGGGAAGGGCCGTCGGCTGCTCCCCGCCGCAGTCCCGGGGGACTCTCCCCGGCACGGCAGAGCCGCGCCGGAGCTATTTAGAGCCGCCGGTCCTGGGACGGCGACCCCGTGGCCGGGCCTACCTGCGGCCGCGCAGCCGTGAAGGCGCGTCTCCATAGCAACAGGCGCCCTTTGCCCCGGGTGACGCACGGCCCCGCATCACGTGGCGAGGGCGAGCTCTTAAAGGGCCCGCGGGGGAGGATGCTGGCGGCGGGGCTGCCGCGGGCCCTGTGCCGTTTGGCCGCCCGGCGTTGCCCCGCGGGGCTCCCGCCGCCCCGTACCGCTTGGCACGGCGGGGCCCGCGGGGAGCAGAAGGAGGGCGGCGGCAGGACGGGCTCCGGGCGGCGGTGGTGGTGGGCCCGGCCGGTCGGGGGTGCCCTGGGCGGCTCCCTTGGAGGTGAGGCGGGACCGGGGGGTGCGGGCCGGGGCATGGCGGGGCGGGCGGCGGTCACCTTCGCCCCGCAGCCCTCTCCCTCTTCCCCAAGGATGCCGAGGAGGACGCCGAGGACGCCATTATCCAGCTGCTGAAGAGAGCCAAGGTGAGGGCGGTGTCCCCTGAGGGGAGGGGGGGGAGGGCGCGGCCATGGCGGTACCTCAGTGCGGGGCCCGGCGGCTGAGCTGCCCCCTCGGCCTTCCCTTTCTCTCCGCAGCTCAGCGTGATGAAGGGCGAGCTGGGGGAGGCCGAGAGGGTTCTGCACCAGGCCCTGCGGCTGTCGCACCAGTCGGATAACAGGAAAGCCATCGTCTACACCTACAGCATGGTAGGTGCGCACAGGTGGAGCGGGTGTACACAGGTACCTCCTGCTCCGGGATGGCCCCCGTGGGTCTGGTCCGTGCCGTGGGGCTGCAGTTCCCCTGGGAGGGTGCAGTGCCCTGTGCTGGGGCTGTGGGCAGCAGGAACAGCAGTGAGGTGGAGTTTGGTGTGGAACTTCAGCGCTGTCTGTCTCTTCCAGATGGCAAACGTGGCCTTCATGCAGGGACAGCTGGAAAACGTGAGTAACGCTGGGTGTTTTTTTTCCCCTCTGAATTTTATGAGGTTGCATCTTGTGCAAGATGTTGTGGCGAGCTTCATGCTGAGAGTTGGGAGGTGGAAATCTCCCTGTAAAAAGCAGAACAGTTTGCCGTGGCACTCCAGTCCCGTGGAGCACTTGCTGCTAAGAAAGGTGCTTTCACAGTTAAATTCTGAGCTCCAACATGGTGCAGGGGAAGGAACGCTTCTTACTGTCAACTGCCATAGTTGAGCATTTAGATACAGTCCCAAGGAGAGCCAGGGAACACCCTCATGGCACACAGATGTGGTAAAGTCATGGCTGGTGTGGCAGCCCTAAAGTAGACACTGAAAGGACACACTAGTTGGCAGTACCAGTGGGCTCCAGTTTGCCTTTCGCTGCCGACTGGTCTTGACATACAATGTAAACACCACAAATTGTGACATAGGTTTCTCCCAGTCTGCCTCCAAAAAGGGTAAAGAGCTTTTGTTTGAACTACCATCGTTCCTCAATGTTCTCTTCAAAATTCTCATTTCAGGCAGAAAAGCTGTACAAAGCAAGTATGAGCTATTTGCTTGCAGGGGACACGAAGGAGGTATGTTCTTTGGATCAAGGCTTTCAGGGGGAAGCATTGAAAAGTCTTGGGTTTATTTCTTGTGCTGCAATACCTCCTACTGGAAACTGGCAATACCAGCTCTGAGCTTGCTGGCTTCTCAAGAACTTCTTCCTTTAAGGGGATGGGCATTTTCAAGGTCTAAACTTGTTCTTTGGCAAAGTAATGTTTCTGCTGGGGAGATGCAGGAAGAATAACAGTTGCATTGTGTGTCCTCCTGGCAGGATGACAATGCAATCCTTGAGATGTCCCTCAAGCTGGCCAGTATCTATGCTGCTCAGAAACAGTGAGTTTCCTGCTAAAGGCATCTTTTGCTTTAATCTTGCTTTGCAGTGAAGAAAGAGGCTCTTTTCTCTAAGAATAGAGTGCCTGAGGAAGCTTTCATGTGCCAAGATACCATCAGAGTAAAGGTTCCTGCCTGTATAGTGTTTGCCTGCCCACTGTCATGTAGCACAGTGATTGTCCAGCTTAGTGTAGAAGGAGCCATAGAGGACGTCACTCTTTAGTCTTAAATCCACATCTCACAGGAGGGAAGGCTTTTGAGTGCAGCTGGTGACTGGTAACTTGAAGCTTCATTTTTCAGTGGAGCATCAGCATAGGTTGCCTTAGCTGGCCTTATCTGGGTGGAGGGGGGCCCACTCTATCTCTTGGATCCCTTTGCCCTGCAAAAGAAGGGTCCAGGCCGTGATCAAGACAACACTGAGGTCAAGAACCTTCTGGTCAAGGGGAAAAGTTGTCTTACAGGCCCTTTAGAAAGAGGGATTGAAAGTGTTCACATCCATCCCTTCAGGGATGAAGGAGCCTTGCTTTGCTGAGTTGCTTTACTTTGCAGGCACAAATTAGCCCTGGCTGGCTACGAGTTCTGTGTCCTGACCTTAGAAGAGAAGATTGCCAAGCAAAAGGACTTGCCCGAGGATGTCTTATCAGGTGAGACTGCCTTGTCTGCCAAAGGCTTCTCTCATTATCTCTTCCCCATTTCCCTGCCCTCGATGTTACTTTCCATATTGCCCAAGAGCCATCTTCATGTCAATCCATTGTCTCCACACTGCATGAGTTTCCTGCTCCTGTAAGATGGAAATTCACGCTTGATCTCGGAGAAGTGATCGCTTCCACTCCTCTCTGTTTGCAGCTGAAGAAAAGGCCAACACCCGTCTCTTGCTTGGGATGAGCCTAGACTCCTATGCTCGCTATCTCCTAGACATTAACCAGCTCCCCGTGGCCCAAAAAATGTACGAGAAGGCTCTGCAGATATCAAATGATGTTCAGGGAGAGACTCATCCACAGGTGACGTGTACAATGGACTACTAGGGAAAGAGAGGCTAATCTCCCAGGGAATGAGGCAGCCTTAAGAGCAGCTTTGCTGGCATCAAACGTACAGAGCAATAAATTAGGTTGTTTTCCTGCCAGGAAGAATGAGCATGCAGCATGTTGATATATAAAGACACTTTCTTACTAAGAGCTTCTCTGGGAAATGCTACTTTTACTAGTGTGACAGGGGTATGAACGTGGTGCTTCTGCTGTCCCAAACTTCTACACAAGTCTTGCTCTGAGACTTCCTCTTCTGTCCCGGTGCAGACTGTGGTGCTTATGAATGACTTGGCAACTGTACTGGATGCGCAGGGGCGCTACGACGAGGCATACTCCTATGTGAAGAGGGCAGCGGAGCTGGCCAAGGAGACCCAGCACCCTGAGGAGCACATGGTGCTGAATAACCTGGCAGCCATTCTGATGCACAAAGGTGGGTAAATAAACATCCAGGCTGTGTCACTGCGCTCGTGCCCACTGCAGATTGCTGTAGTTCAGTCCTACAATACAGGCATTATGTTTGCATTACTATTTTTAGTTTAAGCAGTAGATTGCCAACTCTGTGTAGTTCTGAAATTGAATTGAGCTGCTGAAGGATCCTGTCCAAGATAAATGCAGTTCTGGTGTATCTGACTCAATAGGTTGTCAGGGGATCATGTTTCCCTTGTCCTGTAGGTACAGTAACTGGTTCCAAAAGCACAGAAGATACACTTGAGGTTTGTTTCTATGACATCTTGATGCACCTTGTCCCATCATCATTGCTGTTCTCATAGTTGGCACCATGTAGTGGATGTTTTCTGAAGCTCCCTATGTCCTGGTGTGTTCCAAGTAGTCTGTGGTTGTCCTTTGCATGTGGTCTGCTTCAGGAGGGGACTCTGAAAAGGGGAGATGCAGATAGCCATGCCACTTCTTCCTCTTGCTACAGAAGACTTTCTGCAAGCAAAACAAGTGTACAAAGAAGCTCTCAAGCAGGCACGAGAGAAGGGAGATGTTGCTTCTGTCCAGCATATCCAGGAAGAACTAGCTGAGCTGGCCAAGAGGAGAAAGGGCTCCAAGTAAGTTGGCCATGAAGTCCAACACTGAGGTGGCCGATAGCAGCAAGGGTTGGTCAGGACAACAGCCTGGGACCAGTCTGGTGCAATTCTCCAGGAGAACAGCAATGAGGATTTTAAGGACTACTTAATGAGAAGGGCTGCTATTGCCTAACAACTTAGCCCAAAATAAAGTTGTGAAATCTTAACTCTGTAAATCGTGGTGTAGTCTCTGGTTGGAGAGTCCTGCTGTGCTAGTGATTTAACCTTGTCTTGATTGCCAGCAAAGAGCAAGACTAGCCTGGGATTTATACTTGCAGTTCAGTCAAGGAGTAGTCATTTCCTACTCTGCCTGTTCACAGAAGTATTCACTTTCAAAACAAGGCTGTACTAAAGCTAAGTCATAAAAAAGAGAAGAGGCAGGAACTGTCTCACTCTTTATGTGCCGAGTAGCACAACAGGGCGTAGGGCAGGTCAGCGCTATACTGCAGTATCAACTCCAACACAGCATGTCCCAGACTATACCCATACTATGACAGCTGTGGCTCTGTGTCCTTTTCAGACAGGTTGCCTAAAGATCAAGTGTTTTTCTTCAAAGCATTCAGCATCCAAAGATAGAACGTGCCCTCTCAGATGAGGGGTGAGACTGTTACCAGAAATAAAATGTTCAGCCGTCTTACCCCGGTCAGGAGCACACGCAGGGCCAAAGCTGTCCTCCTTCCTTGGACAGGGCAGTGCTAGAATGCTGGGGCTTCCTGTTGGAAAAAGATGGTATGTACAAACTATCAGGTTTGTAAACTACATCCCTTCATGTGAATCCACTACGACCAGCCTGTTCACGCAACAGAATTCTTCAGTTCTGCCCTGCAGGGAAGCCTAGTGCTAAAGACAAAGCAGAATTAAACTGAAGTTATCAAATCCCTGTTTAGCCAGTAGAACTAACTAACTACAATTCCATCGTTACCAAGCATTATTTTAACCTCTCTTTTTTAAGAGCTTCAGCTGGTTGGTACAAACCATTACTGTTAATTGCATCATTATTGGTTTACTTACAGTAGCATTAGTGGCTTCAGCTCTGCTTAACTTTGAGCTAAGAAGAGACACATGGGTTTCCTAGAGCAGATGTTCATTGAAGCTGAAAAAACTGAAGTCACACACAGAGCTTTGTCCTCAGCAGGCAAGGAAGTAGAAATGGATGTTACAGGCACACTCCTACTAACAGAAAGGCTCTAATACATTAGAGCAAATTAAAGTTCTGGGTTTGGGCTTTTAAGTGGCTGACCTTAGACAGGGAACCCTGCAGCACCCCCTAAGGGAAGCATTTTGCCTGTTCTCATGAACATAGCTTGATGCTGCAAAACAAGAGGGAGACACAGGAAAAGCAAATGGAGAACTGATCCCCTTTATTGATTGGTCTGAATCCAGAAGTCACTGTCTACTGAAGACATTGTGTGGAAAAAAAAGAGTTTTATGATGCATGGGTTTTTCAAGTCTTAAATGATTTCATATCAGAATCACGAAACATATCAAGATGAAAGCATTGTGAAAGCGCTGATCAGAAATCAGTTAAAAATCTGTAGTAAACTACACTTTGTAAACATGATTTACAAACACCTCCCTGTTTGAAACAGGTCAGATGTAATTCCATACTTGAAGATTACTGGAATTGTGGTAAACCCTAACTTAGGCTCTGGAGAGGTTTTTACACTGGCGAAGTTAAAACTTGGATAACAAACAAAAAAAAGCAGCAACATTTTATGTGCAAATGCCACTCAAGCTGTATCTTAGGAGAAAGTGACTATCCTACCTTGAATATCTTGCTGCTGCAGCAGCAATAACATGAAGCTTTGCAATGAACATGCTATACTTACTGTACAGTTAGCAAAGACATTTGTCTGTACATGCCTCTTTCACGTTGTATTTGTTACACTAAAAAGTGAGAACAAGTGAGTTTCAGAATGGAACTTCACTCTCCACTCCAAATTTAAATCTACAAAAAGGGCAGAGCAACTTGTTTTCCAGTATATGTTGCTGTGGGAACAAAAAAGTTAAAAGAAGAGCTCAGGTCTACAAACAGGATGAAAATGTCACTACTTTAAGCCAGAAGGGTAAAGGATG
>JAOTQQ010000006.1:7498912-7523811 GCA_026546715.1 Gallinago undulata | reverse complement strand
GAGAAAGGCTGCAAGGAGATTTAAGACTGTCAACTCATCTACTCTGATGCAGGGTTTAAAAAAAGTAGCAAAATAATTACGTATTTGCAACACAGTGTCAAGTTTCCAAATGAGTTCCTTTGGATAATTTTTTTTTTTTTTTCTTCTTCTTTCTCACACTTAGGGCAAAAAGGCTTTCCTCTAAAGTACTCAAAGTCAATTTGCTATTGATGATAATTGGTATTGGTCAATTTGCTATTTGGACTTCTTCCTGTTTGTAACTGGACCATTACCGTCCTTCCGTAAGATGCAGAGCTTACATGGTGTGAGGTTACACAGCTGCATTACACCTTCCATACAACGCATCGCAAATACAGTGTTAAATTAAAAATATCTTGACTGGAAAATAACTTCAAGGCAAAGACTCTGTTCATCAATGAGATGCAAAAGCAGTTTGGAATCTGACAGACCACGCCACTCTCCCCCAATCAGTGCTATCTGTAAATCAGTCCTTCTACCCCGGAAGATTTAAATTCACTTCCCGAGGTCAGTGCAGCAAAAAAAATAAGATGCTTTTGAAGACGGATGTCGGGACACCCTGTGATACCACTAACCAGATGTATGTATACATGAGCTACAACCATATCATAGCAGGCATTGATAGATGAATGATTAAGGAGACTCTCCTAGTACCATATACAATTAAAAAATAAAAATCACCCTAACAAGTATTGCACACTTTAGGAGTTAAGCCAAGCATTTGTCAGGACTTCCACCAAAAGCTTGCTTACATGGCTAGGGACTGGGATGGAGACGCAGACTTTAAAATAATTATTACATAAAGATTTTAAAATCAGACTGGAGGAAGGTAAGAAGTACCTATTTCAAACTGGTTGTAACAGTAGCCAAGTAGTTGACTCGTGTGTTGCTCAATTATTCTATAAAAGCATTTTGTTTTATTTGAACTTGGGATGTAGAGGTTTTTCTTCTTAAAGGATTTATCAACCTGCCCAGAGCCTCTCTTCAGATAAGCCATTTGCTGTGGTTAAATATGACAGTAAAATTTAGTAGCCTGTTCTGACTGCATACAATGCAGAAACAGAGAACACTAAGATAGGCTTTTGGGGCACAGTTAAAATTCCCAGTGTGCATAACAGTGAGGTATGCCTCCAGAAGCTGTTCTTTTTGTATTTTCATCCTTTTAAAAATGAACCATAACATACCCATGCAATAATAATTTCTGCAGTGTTACTAAATAAAACCAACTGCACCAAAAATTTACAATGTGGCAGAATTTAAAATTCAAAGAAATATATCATCTTATTCCAGCGAACCGGACTATGTTAATGTACAGAATTATTAAGGGGTCAGTCTTAAAAATCAACATTTTCACAAGAGCTTGAACACCACTGAGAGAGTGTGTCTAGGGGAAAAAAAAATGATATAAAAGCACAATGCCTGCGAGAAGTGGCACGGCATTTAATGGGCAATGACGCTAGGCTGGTTGGGAGGCTGGGGTTATGGTTAGGCGAGGCTGGTAGGGAGGCTAGGGTTATGAAGAGTACTCTACACTGGAGAAAATGCTTAAAAAAAATTACAAAATGACCCCCAAAGTTTAGGCAATGATTTGAACATAAGTACACCAGATACTATAGCAAGGGAAAAAACACTGCAAAAAGTACTCTCTATTTACAGAAGAATGATTTAAAGACGTTATGGTTTTCTTTACAAATAGATGTAGAACAGGAATAGTCCACATTTTTAAAAACTCTTTACATATTTATCTTTAGTAAGTCAACCTTCTTGATCACAATCCTCCAACACACGACCTGTGCAGAAGGCATTTAACGGACTCTCCATCAATTCTTCATTGTGTGGCCCTTGCTCTCTTGGAAAGTCTCTATGGGCACAAGTCAAAAATAGATTTCTTTTTTTGACCCGCAAATTAAAAAAAAAAAAAAAAAAAGAAAAGATAAGTCTGCATAGTTCAGTCATCACTGTCAGACAGAGTCTCATATTGTGCTGAAAGCAGTGGTGCAGGCTCTCGCTCCCATATCCTGTTCTGTTGGTGAGTGGTTGCTTGGCTCATGGACGGTGGGGCACACGCGATGGATGTTGGCGGTGTACTGCTGAGCATCCTCATTGTCAACGGGTTGTAAGGAAACTGTGTTGAACCTGGATCAAAGAGAGTTTCTCCAAGTCAAAACCATGAGCTGTGTGAGAGATCTCTATCTGAAAGGTAGTCTGGCTTTTGGTTGTGATAACCAGCAGGAATTCTGTCACAGAAGATCCTTATATGCTGTAATCTTTTGACCGAGATCCCTGTATGTCTACACCTGACCTTTCTAGAAATAGCACATGTAGTTTGTTAAGTTTGAAAGCAACCCATTTCTCACCTGTTGATGAAGGTCTGTCTTCCCAGGCCCACACTGGAGTCTGTCTGTGATAGTCCCCTTCTGAATGTACAGATGAGACAGAAGAAGGTCTTTCGGTTCCCAAATATCCCTGTCCAGGAATTGGAGACTTAGACTTCCTGTTATTTGACTTGCCGATGATCTTCTGCTTGCTGACTCCCCCTCCTGGGAACAGCAGGGACAGATTTTACAAAAAGGTTACACTGCACTTTAGCCTATGATCCTGTGAATTACCATCTAAGAGCAAAAAGAAGTTTCACACTGGTGCCTTCTGGCATGTTGAGTTACTGCAATTAGTGACTGCACAGGCCAGTCCTCTAACACACTGCTGCTGGAAAATCCCTGTTCTCATCACAACGGAGTTGTATTTCCATTTTTTAGGCAGGGAGTTGTTTTCAGTTCAAGCTAGTTCCCACTGTCACACATTCTTTATAGGCGATCTACGACACGTGCATTTTCAAACTACTGAGAAGCCTCAGGTGTCCAATACACCCCGTATTCTCTTCCCCATTTCATCAGTGTTGACATTACCCAATAAATAGGATAATGCTCCTGAAGTCACCAGCACCATTTTGAAAGCCAGGACTACTAGAAGGAATGGAAACATCACCTGTGACTTCAGAGGAAAGGCAGTGATTTTCAATGACACCAAATTTATTCAATCCCTTAATTTTTTTTTTCTTTAAGACCATGAAATATTTAGAAGCTGCAATACCTCACCTGAATTTGGTGATGGATTGGCTTCTTCCCTACGTGTCTCGTTACTTGCTGATACTGCAGCACTGGAACTGCCGGGTGCTACCGCAATGGACTGTGACATTACAACTCCATGTTCCTCACTCTTGTCATCAAAGTTTCCCATCAAAGCTTTCCTAATAATGTCTTCCAGACCCAGATTACTGGCAGGATCTGCAAAGGAATGACCCCTAGAACTGACTGCACCTGGGAGATAAAAGAAAACAGACAGGGAAAGGTGGGAGGGGAGGCAAAAAAAAAAAACGTATCTCAGAGAAATTACAAAGGGATATGGGAAAAGATTATAGGGAGAGGCAGAAAGGTGGGGGAAAAAGAAAAAACAGAGATGAGATTTTTTTAAAATGCAAAGCTACATGCTCCAAAGCAGCTAACAATGGCCACATGTTAGACACACCAGCAAAAACTAGAGCTACAGCATTAGTGCCACTAAATGTCAGGCTGTTTGCAAGAGGGTGAATTTTACTTATTTTTTTTTAATAGCAAAGGCAGCTGAGCATGCTGATTGTGATAGCTTATTAAGTAAAATCTGCTGCTATTATTCAGCTGTAAGAGAAGAGACCAAGAGACCAGAAGAATACTTCTCTTATTAATGACCCATTCTGATTTGCCTTATGAAGTGTGATACACGGCAAATATTTATTCCAAAAGCTTGTCTTCCGTTTAAATTAATGGAGATCAGTACTTTCTCCATATAAAAGACAGAAGCACTGTACCAGAAGGGGCTGCCATGTAAAGTCAATCACATTCAGATTTGGCAGTTCTCATCTCCCACATTTCAGTTCAATTCTCTGCCTCACTTGCCTCTTTAACACAGTAAAATTATGGGTTATATCTAATTTCCCCACCTCATAAAAAGTATGGGGGGTTATTATTTATCATAGAAAAAAATAAGTATTTTAAATACAACAGTTTATAAAGTAAACTACATTTGATGAATGAATACGCTCAAGTTTTGTTGAACTACACTGTATTTAAGTGAGGTGCTAAACCAATTTCATTACTCCTGCCTCTGTGTAGGATTTGCAGAGCACACAAATAAAACGTTCTTGCCTAAGTTCCCATTAAAAATATTTTCTGAAACTTCCTTTGGTCATTTTGCTTTTCCCAAAGATACAGGAAACACATTTTCACGTAGGATGTTACTGTTGAAATTTTTATCATCATCCTCATTTACTGGGATTCCCCAAAGCATATAAATTGAAGATATTACATTAGTTTACTGTTTCTGAAACATATATTGTTTGTTTTACTGAAAACCTTACCTGAGGTAGTGACTGCTGGCAAATTGAATATTTCAGTCCCTGGCTGAGCAGTTGCTGCAATTAAAGCACAACATTTAATTTAGTTTTCTAGTACTGATGATTGCTACAAATCATCACCACTACTCCTAATGCACAAGGTATAATTACTTTGAACTATTTTCAATGTTCTGCTTTTTCTTTCTCAGTCTTCTAAGATGAATGTGCATCTACATCTTCTCAGGAAAATGATCTACACAGAGTAAAAGTATCTTACATAGTCACGGCTAGCTTTCTTTTAGAGATGTTACTTCAGGAAGCAGACTGACTTTTGGAAGTTTCACAATCTATGTAGTTTGAAATGCAAAGCTGTATTTGATTTGCTAAATAGGTATTTTAACATATAAACCTTACAAGGCTGAGTATTTGTATGTATTAAGAAAATGAATGACAATAACTTTGAAGTGGCTAAACAGTCCCCACACACTTACTATCTATATTATGTCCAATTTGAGAATAAAGATTTTTCAACCTAACACTGAATTCAATATATAAATTGAAAAATTACTGGCAGCAATGGGAAGTGCATTTGTATGCCAAGCACACACACCACATTTTCAACAGAGTAAAATCTACCGTGCGTGCAATGGAGATTAAGTAAAAAAGAATACTCCAACCCTGACTGACACAGCCTTGGTTCTCAGAATGAGATCAATTTGCTGCTCAATGCAAGATCATTCACTTTCCAATAAACACCTTCTGTTTGGTATTGAGTTCACAAACAGCTTAAACTCTTACTACTGATAATTTTGATTCTGTCAATGTTTCTAGGATTAAACCAAAAATCTAAGTCTAGAATCATACTCCATCAGTACCCATTACTGAAACTAAATTAAAATATTTCTTTTTTAACAGCCATAATCATAAGGGCCAAGAAACCACAAAACATTCAGTTTGTCAGATATCTTTCCAAAAAGAAAAATTTATAATAGTTAATGTTGATATGAAGCAAATTACAGATATAAAGTTAAGCAGAATGTCAGGTTTCAACAACTCATTAATTATGTGTTTTTTCTGTAGTTTACAGAAACCTTTTCTATCTCTCAAATTAAATGTTAAAAAGCGTAAATGCGACAGTCCTACATACACCAGCATTAAAAATAATAATAAAATAATAATTTAGCCATCTTCTAGTTCTTTGGTCATAAATTATTATATATATGTTTTATATTTATAGATTTATACTCATTCACATGTTATTTGAAACTTGTTTAGGTTAGGACATCTGTGGATGGCAGTCACATAAAGCTTAAGCTGGAAAAATTCCGTGAGAAGGCAAGTCCTGCATACCCATGTCAGAGTCACCTCCACCAGATGAGTTCAGCTTTCGAAATATCTCCTGCTTCTTGGATTTTACCATTGGTGAAGTGTTCTCAAGTTTGGTGAAAAACGAAGGCAGGTAGTTTATACTACCTGGAGAGCGAGAGTCAGTCCTGCCAAGACCAACATGTCAAAGAGAGAGAACATTTTTCATGCTGTACACGCAAATCTTTCCAAAAGCAGTCAGGCAGAAACCCGCAACATTCATACCAGCTTTAGAACTCTTTCCTGAGCCTGTTTTTTTTGGGGACTAGACAAGTTTAGTGACTCTCCAAGAACATCTGCTTTATCAGGTAACAGGGTCTAAGATTCTACAGCCCACAGAAAAAGTGACCTTGTCATTGTCTGTGCTGGAGAGTGGTACAGAGATGATGCTCTTAAAATTATCTCAGGGATGCCCACTTCTCCCCGCAACCTGCACACTGGCTGAAGTTTGCGCTGCAAATGGGTAGGTGATGATATTTTTAAGCAAGAAACCCAAATATTCATCCCAGCTGCTCCTTCTACTTACAATCTTCTTCTCACTCTTGTCCCCAGTATGCCACTAAAGAGGATGTAATTCTTTTTAAGTCTGCTCACTCACCCCATCACACATGGTCCAAGCGAGTAAGCTATTTCAGGCATTCTTAGAAACCAGGTAAAATAACCTTATGGACTGGAATGTGGCTCAAGAGCTGCCAGTTAAGCCATCCTTCCTCTATGGCACAAATTCAGACCAGGATCTCATAATATGCAAATTTTAGGCTGTTTATGAAGATGATAAAAGCAGTAGTGTTCCAATTACAGAGTTTTAAGAAAAAAAGAAAAAAAAACAACTAAAGCGTGAAGAAATTCAGGTGAAAAATCTAAGCTAACACCAGGGCCACGAACAACTTGCACTGTTTGAAAAAGTGGATAAAAATGATCAACTGTATGTTCAACATGGCACTTAGTTTGTTTAAGCAGCAGCAATCTGGCAAATCAGCTTTAATTAAAAAATAAAAATTCAAAAATCATCTGAAAAAAAGTAAAAAAGATGAAGACTGCCACAGTCTGCCTGGGATCCCACGCAGGTTTATGTTGCAGACCTGGCAACAGGGCTACCCAACGCATGGACCTCCTGACACACCACTTCCACACCTCCTGCAAATTCAGCTCCTTAGCTTAGTGATACTTCACGGGATAAGCTGCTCTAGAATCGTGTGTGGTGGAAGGCCGAGTTCCTCCACACTTCACCAGGACAGTATCTAGGAAGCTAATCAGCTGGAGACGCCCAAATTATTTAATAAAATTCATAGGAAATGGAGCTTTCAAAAAAATCACTTCAGTTTTATACCACTGGCACCCACAAGGAGTTTTGTTATTCTGCTTTCTATCAGATATGACACAGAACACACTGCTTGCACCAAGAAACTTAAGACAGAACCACATTCAGATGAGGTGTCACTCGGGCTTCCCAAAGCACATCCCAAGCAGCAAGTTTTGAAAGCTAGTGCAAAAGAATCAACAGAAATTAATAATTTGCCTGAGCTACCAGAGGAGGATGACTTAAACTGCTTTTTAATAAAGATACTGTTTGCAGCACAAAGATCCAGAATAATGTTTTTAAAATTCAGATTTATACACACCTCTGTTCAGTAGGCTCAGTTCTTTGGGAAAGCAAAAGAACACTTTCCTGTTTCTCATGTACAACTGGGACCTGAGGTGGCGAGATTGGCTCATAGGGCTCTGAAGAGACATGACTCCGCTCTGGAGATTTTCCAGGTCTACATCCATAATTCAGAGAGAGAGAAGCACTCTTAATGCATGTAATGCAGCAGTTAGCACGTGTAATTACAGTTGCTACATAACTACTGGGGTCTAGTTGTATACATTACATGCTTTACTACGCTTGGTGATGTCAAAAAGATGACTTTGAATTGCCCATAATGACTCTGATAGGTTCTATGTAATTAAACATCTTCATCCCTCTAAAGACTGGAAATTAAGCATAAGACGTGAAGGGATAACAGTTATATGTTATGTTATGGAGCCAAGCGATTGTCAAAACCAGTATAAGATATTGCCTAAAAAAAGATACCCCTACTTCTGGATCTACAACAAGATTACTGTGCTATTTTTTTTATAAATATCATATCTGGGCATCAATTAAATTTGCAGTTAAACTAAACACGTGCATTACCTTCCCCTGGACTTGTCAGAGAGATTTTCAGGTGACACTCTAGCACTGGGCCGCTGATGGTGGACAGACTGGGACTGTGACTCAGGGCTGTAGCGATTCGATGTCTTTGCCCGGGTAGAAACAGGCGCTGGAGCAGGGGTGGAATTCTGGAATGTAGTGGTGGGAGGTGGCAAAGAGGCCTGAGAAGCTGCTTGGTTTCTAGCAAAGTCTTGTGTAATAATTTGCTGATTGTGGCCAAAAATAAATAATAGAAGAGAGAACTTGGTCATACATTGGCCAGAGCATATATATTCATGAATTAGATGAATATGAGACCGATTGCAACAACAACAAAAAAAGAGATTATTATAAGTTCAGATGCATTAATGTATAATATCCACAAATAAAGCTAATAATTACAGAATTACCATGTTCCAAAACATGTGTTTTTATCATCAAAATATAACTTTTCACATCTGGAAAGATGAATGCAAATAAACTTACACAGATGTGATCAGCAAGGGTGATAAGTCGATGGGTCCTGGGCACATGTGCCATCCCTTCTGCTTGGGAAGAGGGAGGCGGAGGTTGTTGGGGGGAAGGGGGTTCCTGTTGGGTCCTGTAGCGGTGAATCGGCCCCTCGTATTGCCTGTTTGGGTCATCTAGTTGAAGAATAAAAAGGACAGTCTGTTAAAATGGCATCACTGAAGCTTCAAGGCTTGAAAGTTCTGTGCTTACAAATTTAAAAGATGTGGTGTTTCTGCATTAGACTTTAGGTATCCCCTGTGATAACCACCTTTCCCCCCTTCATATATAGGCCCTACAATTTACAATAGATAAATAAAGCTTCATTCCACATTGCAGGTGAATTTCTGTTCATTTCTCACCTGAAAACCATAATGTAATAGTTTTAGCTTTACTAATAGGTAAAAAATTGTGGGCATCAACACCAATACGCAGTAATTTTAAAGAATATATTTAAAATATATTTCTTATTAAATCAGCTACACTAACATAAAGGAGCTCTGCTTAAAGCCAAGTCTCAGTCATACATTTGCTTTATTTTTTCCTACAGATCACTGCAACAACATACTTCCAACAGAAGTTTCTGAGAAGTTACAAACGTTGTAAGCAGTTACTTAAACTCCTGAGAAATTTCAACTTGATTATGAGTTCAGGGAGCTGGTAAACATAAGCAAGATAAACTTACTCTCTGCCTGGCTTGGTTTAGGTGTCTCTTGTTGATAGGGCTGTAGTTTTTCTTGAGTAGGTACAGGTGAATTTGCAGGACTGATCACCTCAATGGCATCTCCAGGAGCTTCATACCGGTGGGAGGATACTGAGTATCAAGCAAAGGTCGTGGAATAAGGTGTAAATATCATAGAAGATTTTTTTTGTTGCCTATATATAGCAACAGTATTGCTTCCACTAAAATGACACCAGTGAAATAAAAGTCAAACCACTGTCTTTTTCTCATGACAACCATGGTGAAACAAAGATTTCCATAAAGCAGTATTCCAATGCAAACAAAGTAATTTTAGGTTTCCTAACTTCTGATAATCTAAGTTTTATTATCCCGCATTTCACGCTGTAGCACAGAACCCAAAGCAAGCAAACAATTCTGATTTTGCAAGATCAAACTCTCTACTATGCAGAGCTGAATTTTTTTATCATTAAACATCAGAATAATTTCACAGCTTATTATCTTCCTAAAAGGCGAAGACAAACAGCAAAGTAGTAGATAGTTACTAAGATACGTACAACTACTGGAAGAATCTGAACTTTGAGAGCCCCTATCTCGTGCATCCTTGTCTGAAGCAATCTGTCGAGTGATGATCACATCTATGAAGTTAGCAGCAGTAATTGTAGTCTTTCCTCGAGTTCTCAGCTCTTCCTCGTACCTGGATTTCGGGGGAGGTCCTTTCTCTTTACCAGCCTCTGAATAGACTACCGATGAAGACTGTCCCTGGGACTTGCCACCAGAAAAATTTGCAGATGTATAGGGGCACTGAACAGGCCTTTTTTCTACCTCCAGTGTCTTCTGTTCCATCTGCTGCTGTTCAGTAACCACAGCTGACCGGCGTCCTAGATTCTCTTCTATCCTGGTTCCTTCGTGCTTGTTCTCTTTTGCTTTGGCAACTTCCATCTGAGGAGCAGAGGCTGCAGCATCTACCAGCGCTGCCAAGGCATCAGCAGCAGTATTGTAACGAGAAGCTGGCAACCCTTGAGTAATAGAGGGAGCTCCAGGAGTGAGCTGCCTGTTGGCAAACATTGAATATTCTGAATTATATCACAAGAAAAAAGAACTACAGACATACCATGTGTACAACAAAGCAAAGCTTTTGTGACACTAATTTCTATCCAAACTGGACTGGGTGAAAATGAATTCCTGATAACCACTATCCAATTCCTTTTGAATTTATCTTCATCTTGTCGTATTTTCCTCAGACTAAATGCAACTTTTAATAAGCTCAAATATTAGAACAGGTATCTCTGCAACAGTAACATAAGAAACATACATGATACGTAGCTGAGCAGCAGGGTCCAAAGGTGTGATTACACTTGTCCCATTGGTTCCTTGAAAAATACTAGGCCTTTGCTGCAGTATGTTTTCCTGGCTTCGAACTGAAGGAGACGGGGACCGAACATATCCATGACTGCCAGGTCTGCCAGGCTGCTCTGTACCTGCAGAATGCAGAGAGGAACAAATAAAACACATACATAGATAACTCTTACAACAAGGCAGAACTATATATCAATGCCATCTTCTCCACATCCTCTCTCAGTTGTCTCCGCTGCTTTAGATGTGACTGTATGTATTAAGGGTTTAATTGGCAGTATTCCGTTTACAATTATGTAAATGACATGCAAGTTGTGCTAGTAATAACTGGGATTCACACTGTTCCTTGGATTCTACATTCTACATGTAGAATTGGATTCTTGGATTCTACAAGAGAGAAAGATCAAGAAGCCTGGTACTTGAAGTTCCAATTACGACCAGAACTGCCAGGTAAAAACCAAACTGTGTAATATATTGTTAATAAGCTGCATGTTGCCAGCAGTGGCTATAGAAAATGAGCAGCTGCAGTCTACAAGACAATTGATCCAAATGTAGCCATGTGCACTCACCTGGTCGAAGATAAAGTTCAGTAGGGACTGAAGCTATTCTTTCCCTCTCTCGTTCTCGTTCTCTTTCCCGCTCTCGCTCACGTTCCCTCTCCCTTTCCCGTTCCTTCTCCCTTTCCCTTTCCCGCTCCCTTTCAGCATTTGCAGCTGCAGAAGCTGCCAGATGTGTAGGGTGTCCTGGAAGATCCACAAGATAAAAATGAAGCAGCAAAAAGAGATACTCAAGTTAAGCATAATTTGACATAAACACTTGCCAATATATTCTGCCATCCACTTGCAGCAAAATTTCTCAAATGCATTTTCATTCCACTCAAAAACTATCCACTTATATAGGAAGACAAAAGCTTAACGTACAGTGACAGTCTAAGGCTCAACAGCTTTTTACTAAAGTGGTTTCTATAGTTAGAAACTAGACAGCTTATGGACCCAAATTCCAGACTTCAACACATGTAAAATGAGGTTGGCGAAATCATAATCAAATGACTACAAATAAAGACCTGACAGAATGAGGCAAATTCTGAACGTCTCAGCGCTCCTTCAGCTGCTAATGTAATTACAAAGGATATTGTTAAGAAAACCTTTGCTATTCAAGTGAGAAGTGCATGCAAAAAGCATCACCTGAGAAAATAACAAAAGGTGACATTAATGAAAGCTAAACAAACATGGTGCATGAACTCAGCATGTCAGAGGATTAGAGACATCACCAAACTGTAAGAGCTCTTACCTGGTGACAGAGAAGCGGGATTGTAAGGCCTGGGAGGGAACGTGAGCTGGGTACCAGGGATATAGGTGATTCTCTCCATGGGCGGTGTGCTTGTTCCTCCGGGATGAGGCACTAAGATAGTGGGAGCCATATTGTTCAGGTCAATAATTCCTGTTCGGAGATGACACTTGTAAGAATGGCCATTCATGGACAGACTAATGGTCCATTCATTATATATTCTCTTCATTGACAACAGCCAGCAGTGAAAATGTTTAGCGGAAACAAATATAAGAATAAGACAAGTGTAGAACTATATTCCAGCTGGTTATACTCTCTTAGATCTGGAAATCAGCAATTTAGAAACATACTAAGTAAGAATTTGCATTTCTAGCACTCCCTCTAATTGCTTCTTGAACACTAATAAGCCTTAAAGCCTTCCCTTTAACAATCTTGATTACACATGGTTTTCCTTTATATCCACAAAAGCCAGTTAGATGTATGACAACTCATTTGCAAACACACTTATACATATACACTTGTCCAAATGTATCTCTCCATAAACACATATATTTATAAGCAGCAACAAAACAAACAAACTACACTGCACATTCAAAACACACTTTAAAGAACATCAGAAAGTACACATACATACCTCTGGCTCCCGCATACGGGAGAGCTAACGTTTGCTCTCTAGGAGATAATCCTCTTGTTACATCAGGACGTAAATTGACTTGCATCTGCTGTGAGGTAATGTAGTCGTTCAGGATTGTCTGCCGTGTATTCTCCATCGCGTAAAGCTGATACTGACTTGGGTAGCCTGGGGTGGGCGAGAGCTGCCTTTGGAACAGGTAAGCAGCAGCAGCTGAGGGTGGATGGGAAAAAAACAGAAAAAGGAAGATTAAGGAAGCAGCATGGGTCATATTGAAATAATGAACGTTTAAGATGTTTATATAGCTTCAATAAAGTGCTATCAATTCTCTCTAGCCAGTAACAAATGAATTAAAACATCATTTTAATGCTGATATTTTATTGAATTTATGCACGGTATACAGACAGAAAAAGCTAAATAATCCAGATTGGAGATATGCAATAGAGAAGAGACTTGATTAAAAATATAAATCCTGAAGTTTTCCAAATGTAAAGAAGGTTAAAATACCTCACAGAAGAGGACTGATGGATAGGTTAAAAGGAAATCTACTGTATTTAATATCACCAGGGATAAACTGATAATCCCTCAGTAAGAATGAATCAATCCTTAATAGAGGGGTCCTGATTACACTTTTATTCTATAGCATCTTCCACATCCTTCTTTAAATAGCTTTCCTGAAAGCCTATAATATATTTCACAAATATTATTTTAAAATACTGTCTGAATTTTTAACAAACCAGAAGCAATCTGGCAGCTTCTAAAAGAGACAGTATTACACAATAGTATTTTAATAAGTTTCTTAGCTAGATATTAAACCCCCCACTAAACTGAAATCAAACAGCAACAGAGTGTGTATATATCCTCTTATAAATTATATCTGGCCATCGATAATTGCTTTTTAAAGGTGCTTTTTCTGTGCATCAAAGCATACAATATTTCTATAACTAAAAACCAGAACACAGATATACTTACCAGGATCCAGAGCCCTGTGAAATGGCATAGCAGGATCTAAATGAGGAGGGAGGTGACTCCTATAGACTTCAGGAGTTGCTCCTCTGTGATGAGGGTCAAAAGGACTGTGAGTCACTACAGGATCGACCCCTGGGACTGGAGATTTTGCTGGCACACTCTCCCTCTGTGTCGGAGTAAGTGTGTTTTTTCTTTCGTGATTTGCTGATTTCCCAGAAGATATTCCAGCTAAAACCAATGAGAAACCCAAATTAATAACATGCATATTTTCCAATAGAAAATTCAGCTGCAAATACACACTGGCTCCCAAGCAACATTCTACAGGACTCTCTAAACTGATACTAAATATTCTCTGTGGCTTACTGTATCACAAACTCTTTCTGGTGAAAAATCTAAATCCTAGAACTAAGATTGCTTGCACTTCACCGTATTACCTTCCTCATCTAGATACCTCTGTAATTTAGGAATAACTTCTGCACTCAAAACACTTTCAATGTGATCCATAATCAAATGCAAATTGAGATGGAATTGCCTTCCCACCTCCATGTTACAATACAGCAGATTTTCATTTTCTTATGTCAAATAACAGCTTACAGCCTTCTAAAATTCCTTCTAGCCACCCTCCAAACTGAGAGAAGCCATTAGAATTAAAAAAAAAAGTAGAATGGATTACAGAAACCATTTTAAAAGTAAGTTTAAAATTAAATTATTAAAACTTCTCGTCTTACTCTGGATAAGAATAACATACCCTCACTAACTCTATTCATCATAGGCGAACTCCGGGACATTGGACTCTGATAGTTCACAGGTGTCCTCCGAGCATTGGTATCATCATAAATCCCAGGGCTCAGCTGTGATTTGGGAGTTTCATGAAGAGTTGACCTGAGAACAGAGGGACCAGAGCTGACTACTGATGTGTGACGGGAACGTACTGCATCCCCGGTCTTCACATCTTCATATTTTCCTCGCTCCACCACCTTCACGTTTTCTGGCACCATTTCCAGCTGGGGCATTCCACGGGGTAACTTGCTTGGTCCAGTGATTAAAGATTTTACATTATGTTTGATGGCAGACTGGCCAGAGTTGCTTTCATATTTTATGGGTGTGCCCTGAAAAGGAGAGAAAGCTCAGGTTAGGTTATCCTGCCAACGTTTCACTCACACGAAAAATCTCACATTGCTGATACTGTAGTTCATTGCTTCTCTCACATTAGCACGGAATTCAGCCAGGTCTTAGTGATTGTCACTCGTCAGTTTTCTTACATTTGCTTGCAAGTGTGTTCCTTACAGGTGAAGCATCAGGACTTTTTGTTTTTAACACAAGGAAAATATTTGTAAGTTGGCAGCTTTCTTAAAATACCCCTCCATTTGTCATTATTCAAATATCCTGAAATGATTCACTACTGAGTCTGTAGAGCAACTGTATAAATCTAGTACTGCTTTTTAATTTACCTGAGATATGGAGCCTTCTATGATTGGCCTGGTCGTCTGCACCATTTCAGGAGTCTTGCGACTCTCCTGGCTTAATAGGTCCTGTCTTGGGATTTCATGGATGGAACGACCCATTTCTTTTATAGTAGTGACTCCATCATATGGTTTCCCCTTAGTAATGGCTCCTTCAAATGTCCTGATGGGAGGTGACTCTCTCTTGATCTGTTTAGGGTATTTCAAGCCTTCTTCAAAACTTTCAGCTGTTGCTCTTGGTGTGCCTTTTATAGAAAGAAAGAATCACATTATTGGTATTAATAATTACCAAGTCTCGTTTTTCATAAACAGAGTAACTAACTACTTTTCATAATACAGGAACTTTGGTTTGCTATAGTCAACAATAACATATTCTGAGACTAAAGTCTTGCCACAAAAATAACACTAAACAAATACTTCATCTATTACTGAAAGCATCCCAAGGTATTTCAGCGAAATAAAGGAAATAACATACATCTTCAGAGGTCTAGGGAATTGTTAGTGTTCATTAAAAAAAAAGTGCTAATTACCTAGTATTCATATTTTTTAAAGGCTGTATTCCAAAAAAGAAATAAAATGCTATATTTACACACTAGCTTTGTATACAGCATATCAGAAAGCTGCTGATTTATGCTCTGAAAACATGTTTAATAAAATAAGCTGCACCTTTAACACAGCTACCGTTGTTAATAACAGTTTTGAGGTTCAGAAATCCAGATTTTTGAGGATCTAATTAGTGCTTGCCTTCAAAACTTGCACTACTTTACCTTGCATTATAGAGCCAGACAACACTGTTCTCTCTTTTAGTTCAGCATGTGGGCTTCCCCTAGGCAGTGCACGGCATATTAAACCTAAAATTAAAATGAACATAATTTAGAGAATTAAACAAGTGTTCAAAAAACCACCCCAAAAGAACAGAAACTCTCCCTCTCCTTACATTACAGATAGTATCTGTATCATAGTAGTACCCAGAGGGCCCAGCTCCACTATGCCAGGCATTGTATCAACATGTTATAAACACCAACCTGCCCTAAAAAAATACCTCTCAGTTCAAGTATTCATGCTATTATGTTGTTGCAAGTTTTAACATATTTAGAAAACACAAGGTATTTTTTATAATTAAGCTTAACTTTTGTCCCAAAAGCAGTCACTGCTTCTCTTACACTCTACTTCAGCTTCCTTACCTAGTAAAGAAAGGTGTTCACAATGGGAAGTGGAATAAAAAGAAAAAACTACCCCAAAACATAATGTCCAGAGTTCATATTGAATCATCTGGGAAGAGTTGAGTTTACTGTTCCTACAATAGTAATCTAAATCAAACCCCAAAGAACTCATAATATTCCACGGTTTGAGGACAGAAAATGTGTCAGCGATGAGATACAGCACAAAAATATTGGAGCAGCTTCTCATATGTCAAAAGAGCCTGGCAATGACCCAAATGTATCAGCAATTTAAAGGCAATGCTGAAGTTCTATATACCTTCTAGAAACCTCTTATTCATATTGTTCTACCTGATGAAAAGATAAACAAAATAGCCTTTAAAGGCTACCCAAAGATGGGACAAAATGCACTTAGAAACATAGACAATTCTATGTTGGAAGGGATCTTTAAGATCATCGAGTCCAACCATCAACCTAACTCTGATTAAAAAACACCACTAAACCATGTCACTAAGCACTATGTCAACCCATCTTTTAAATACTTCCAGGGATGGTGCCTCAACCACTTCCCTGGGCAGCCCATTCCAATGCTTAATAACCCTTTCAGTGTAAATATTTTTCCGAATATCCAATCTGAACCTCCCCTGGTGCAACTTGAGGCCCTAAGAAGCTATAAACTCCATACTTATGGAGTAAGACTTCATAGTTTAGGCATGAAACATTTTCTTTTGTTTGTATTTTTAAAAAACAATCAGAAAAGTTCTAAAATGGCCCGACTTAACCTTTGCAGGCTTAGTTTGATTACAGTTTATTAAATCAAAATAATGGCAGGGATGCCCTGAAGCAGGATATGGCAGCTGTGCGAGTCCTCTGCTTGGCATAATTTCGGAGGTTTATTGCAGGGATGCAAAAGGTCATGGCAGCGTGTTACTGTGCCACAGCCCAGACCACTATTTAAGTGAACGGGTGTCTCCATAGAGCCCCCACTGTAGGACTCAGGGCTCTTTGAGCCCTCTTGTGACAACCCTCTGGGACTGTGAAGAGTCAGTTCCGTGTGTCAGGTCTCCCGAGAGGCGTATGTGCCAGTGGAACTACCTGCAGTTATGGGAAAGCACCAGCAAAACAATAAGGAAAACAGCCATCTACTCCAGTTTTGCTTCCAGCATGTTTTAATTCTAGTGGTTACTACATGAATTTGGTTAGTAATATAAAACTTAAATCTAATTTCACTTTTAGTCTGCTCCATAAAATAACTCTAAATACTCTTAGCTTAATGCAAAAGGTTTGGCTAAAACACAAAACACCTTGAAAGCAGCTGTTTTTACCTTCCAGTGGTGCGGATACTGGAGACTCCCGCATTGACATTCCTTGCTTTATATTTCCTTCCATTGTGTCATAGCTTCTCTTCAAACCAATTTCATGAGCAGTTCTTGGACTCCTTGTTCCTTCACGAACATTTTTAATAGCTGGAAAAATTTACAAAAGTGTGGTTAGGAAAATGGACATTAAAAAAAACAAACACATGGGCATTACATTTAATGAGACCACAGGTCATTAATACTTTAACAACACAACTTCAACATAATATTGTAACATTAAATCTCAGCCTTAAACAGATCTTTTAAGGTTTGTTAAAAATATATTTGTTCAAACAGTTACTTATTTATCAGTATTTCAATTGAAGTTCAAAGTTAACTGATACATTTCTTTGGATTTTAATACAGATCATTTTAACGTTTAACCTTTCAAAATAAAAATATTCTATGCCAAATTGGAAATAAATGGCACAGAAATTAAATAGTTAAACTATATTTTAAATACATAGTAGAGGAGACTCTTCAGAACACAGGCAAAATTTTTGGATTTCTTTAATTCTCATGCCCTCAAACCCATATGTAGGTCAGTGCCTCCCCCCGATGACAGGCCAGTTACTGGGATTTACAGCCATCCACTTGGGAGCAGCTACGCTTCAGCTATGGATTAAACACAGAACCCGCTGCAGCCTTGACTTTGATCAGGTAGAATATACAAATACTCACTATCATAAGATAAAATATGCCCGCTTTTGCCCTCATAGATAACATGGCCTTTGGCTGAAGCTTCCTCTCGGCACTTTTCTGGGCTGCTGTCTTCTGTAGCCAGGCGGGTGATCGTCCCCTTCAGTAAGGCATCAGCTGCTATGCCAGACTGGGACAGAGCTGGGGTACCCTGCATTTAAATCAATCAAATGTAATTCAGAACACGTGGATTTATTTAAGAGAAGAGGGAGTAAAAAAAAACAAAAACAAAAACAAACCAAATCAACCCAATCCCAAAACACACAACATTTTTTAGATCTGGAAAACCAGTTACTTTATCAAACAGTTTAGGTTAAAATTCCACCTCTATTACTAGACATTTAACCTAAATATTTGTAAGATTATTAGGAAGCAATTTGCCTCCTTGTTAAAAAATACAGAAAGAAGAATAGGGAGTACAATACTACAAAAGTATTTCATGACATATAACATTTACCCTATAGTAATATTTAGGGGGAAGACAACATACACTACAAACTTAATGGTGCCATTAGGCTTTATTTCTATCCAAAGTAATGAAACCTCCCCTTCTCAGTGGAGATTTGTTACTATTGCTCTCCATAGCTAGAGATCCCAAACCAACCGTAACAGTGGCATTTCAAAAATGATGAGACAAAAGGGCTTAATTTAACTTTTTGGATTTAAATAGCATGTGCACAAGACTGCTTACAGTTGATTTTAATATCTGAAGATCAGATGTGATGCTATTTTCACCAAAGGCTTTAGTGGTTTTATTTAAAAAACTTTAAAGACTCGTATATGAAGATGAAATCATGGTAATGCCATTGTCAGCAATAGTGGGGTTTGACCATCTGATTGTATTAAAATTTCTTTTTTCAAGGCAGTTCCTACTATGTGATATTAATTTACTTTTTCAGACATGCAAACACATTCAAAGTGATAGTTTAAATATGCTGTTTTGCTGCAGCCTTCTCAGTAAGCAAAAAAATACCTGAGTTATGGAGCCTCTCAAAGAAGGAATGGTCTCAACAGAAACTTTATTGGTTGGTGTTCCTCGTGTTATACTTCCCTCCTGTATTGTTGTGGTACCTGATTTGAAATAAGACACTCTGATAAATAACAGAATAAAAAGAAGTAGCTACTCTGCTTGAAATAATTAAAAACTCCAGTGAGAATGGTTAGGTTACACTAAAGCACAGGGAAAAATTCAGTTGAGCAGCATACATTTGAGGCAGTTAGATTATTTCCTCTTTTAACATAGTCTTTTACAGACTAAAAGTCTTTTATAGCATTAATCCATGGTATTTTGTTGTTATTTTTGATGTATTTGTCTATTTCACATGTGTATGTGTGTATACTCTAGCTCTGTGTGAGGAACTGAATTTTGACACTGGCATGCCTTGAAACAACTGTTTTTAAATAAGCCACGTGGACAGGAGGAGATAGCTACAAATACACATGCCTCGGAAAATAGGGAGCAGATAATCATACAATACTTAAAAATTACAATTCAGCAGTTTGAGCTCTGGAAGTTAATTCTCTCAGCTTTCTCAGGCTCTGACAAACTTTCTTAATCTGTATGACTTTCTTTACCTCGAACCACACTTTCATGTTGTGCCCTGACCAGGAGTCCCTCAGGCTGGGAATTCTGACTTCTGGGAGAGAATTCTTCTTGTTTGATATAGGGCAGGGAAGCTATTCAGAAGAAGAAAAGGAAAACATTTGTTGTTTTTTTTTCTTTAATTATGAGTCATTAAATAGCCTATATAAACCACACATCAGCTTTTCTTTTCTTACCAGATTTGGCTGACTCCTGCTGCCTTGGCAGCCCGAGAGAGATAGAACCCACTGATGGCTTTGCTGTTTCTTGGGTGTAGGAAGCTTGACTATGAGATGTTAAGTAAGTGCCAGGTGTTCCCTGAAACAACAAATATAATATATGTTAATTCTTGTTTCTGGAATGAAGATTCACATCTATGTTTAAAGGAGAATTTTAATACTACTATGATCCTATCTCAAAATGCTACAGTACATCACTGCAAAGTACCAAAGTGCAAAACACCACAGTTTGGGGATGCAGTTCACCTAAGCTGGACATACTCAACTGTGCTCCTAAATATAAATTACTGCAATGTGTTCTATTTTCTAAGGCACCTACAATTCCTGGAGTTTTAGAGCTGGCATGTATGAGATGGCGTCTTAAAAGTCTTAATGCCATTAACATTTAAGTGAGTACAAGATGTTGAAGGTTGATGAAAGGGCAAAAAATTGATGTAAGAACATATTTGCAAATAATAATTCTCTTACTTGTGAAATTGAGCCTCCCATGATGAAGGAAGGTTTTTCTGATGGCACGCTTGTTTTGGAGGATGGAATGAGTGGTGGTGGTGGTCTGGTGGGTCTGGTTGTCGGAAGGCGGACTCCTTCGGGTATGTTGGTTATTACTTGGTGAGGTGCTGGCTGGAGAACTTGGGGTAAAAAATGTACATTAAACATTACAGTCTGTTTCAGCTCTTTGAATTGTTAGAGACAAGAAGAACAGAAATAGCAGAGTTCATCTGATCATTTCTGGTGAGAACTGCCTCACAGTACCCAAAAGCTATCTAGCTGTATTTACAACTCTGAAATTCACTATGTCCAGGCATACGTTATGCACAGAAACTGAATGGAGAATATCTAACTTTGCACCAAAGTTCAAAAAGAAATAGTAAAAGCTGCACTGTAGAACTGCAGACTCTGAAAACTAAGCTTTTAAAAATAACAGCCCTGGGTACATTCAAGTTTTTTATTGTTTTCCTGTTTTTAAAGAAAATTCTTATACTTTAAATGGAACGCAACTAAGTCAAGTATAATTTAAGTTTCCCTGATTTTTGTCTTTCCTTAGCATGACATTATACTCTGGAGGAAAAAGCAATAATCCAAGTTTCAGAATTAAGATCCGTCTATTATTTCACAGTTTTATAAAATATTCAGACTATAATATTAAGCAATTACAGTCAGAAACGAATGCCAAAGATAGCAGGTTTCTCTTTTTCTCCACTCTTCCCTTCATAAGAAAGGCCACCCATGAATGTGATGGTATTTGTATTAAGCTGAAAAACTCAATGACTTCATCCCTGTTTGCTTAATAAAATACACGTTGTGCAGCTGATGCAGCAACACAGAACAAAAATACAATCTCACTGGAGCTAGAAAAATACCAAGCACACACTTACATGCAGACACAGAAAACAATCCGTTTTCTTCGTTGTTAATTTTGTGAATTTGTTAATTCACAAAGCGTTCAGAGAATGATTTGATACTGCATCAAGTCACAGAAGTGACTTCCAAAGGAAAAGTACATATTGCTATAACATGCACCAAAATACTTACCTGGCGGGACACTATAGCGAGCTGCGTTCATATCGGGCTGGGGAGAGGCTTTATTGACTTCTCTGGGAGACAGCCTGTAGGGGGATGCTGACCTGGTTGCCGTGTTCTGCACTTGTGCCTCCTGTTCTATCGCTCGCTTGACCTCAGCGTAAGGCATATAGGCCACCGGTTTCCCTGTGAAGGTTAAAGTTATCAGAAAGAAAAGAAGCCTGGATTAGAAATGAAAATCAAAAGGTCCAGTTTACAACACAGTTTTAACAAAGGGGCTACTCCAATGTCAGATGTACTCATCAGGTACAAACGTCTCAATTAAAAAGTAGTATTAAGGTACAGCTTAATTTAACATGTTCTTATGTCTATACTTCTATATCCAAAGGTTTGAAAACATTCTCATACTTTCTATATGTGAAAAACAGTATCTGGATCCTTTAAGTCCTTTAAGTGAAAACTCTACTATTGAAAAATACTTCATTTAAAGAAGATTGCTTTCCAAATCCTGTGCATCAGTCAGGTTTACATGCAAGTTCAGCCAAACTTACAGGCCAATCCCACGTTCCTTGTTTGCTTGCCCAGAGAAATTACAAATCCAATTTCAAACACCAATATTGCCCAATAATGGTGCTTAAAGGGAAAATATATTTTTACGGAGTTTAGAAAATTAAAATTCAGTACCAGAACTTCACAAATTCCTTTCCCTTGGCAATGGACAATTTAAGTATTCAAAATTACAAGCCCAAACAAGCCTACTGCAGCTGTGAAGTTACATCTTTAACCTTCGTAGCCAAAGAAAGATGGCACCAGTCATTCCATAATAGCTTTCTAAAGGATATTTACCATTTTATTTCAGTAGTATTGTGTAGTTTGTCATAAGTCAATTCAGCAACAGGCGCTTGAGTTTGACAAGATGCCCCATGCCACAGCAGTGTTTTGACAGATACAGTGCAAGGTTTTTAAAGACTTTGTGGACTCTCTGCTGCTCTCGGCAGCGGCTGGACAAGCTTCCTCTGCACAGTGTGTCTTAGGAAGCAGCTGCTGTAATGATCTGATGACATCTCAGCCTCTTCTAGTCTTCAGACTAAGACGTCCAGGCTTGTAGAACCCATTTACATTAACTATGTTATCCTTCCCTCAATAACCACCTTTGTTTTTTGCTGGCAGAGACTTCATCTCAGAACTTTCCCACACTTCATAACACCGTACTGCCAATGCCAAGATTATTCAGGTAGTATTTCAGTTAAATGGTACTTCTAAGCAACCCCAAACTTTCCACCTAAAAGAAGCAGCTTCCAAAACCCACAGATTTACCCTTCCCTCCACAAATCTATAAGCTCCCTTCTCACTATTTGAACAGGCAAAAAGAAAATGGTTGTTTCTTTCATTTTACTTAGGTAAAAGTAATTAAGGTGAAGCATCTTCATAACATAATTTAAAATTGTTGTGCATATTAAACACAGAGTACTCAAGTTTCCAAGAACGTGATACTTTATGTTGATAATAGTGTGGAGATAACAGAAAAAACATGCAAGAATATAAAACCTAAAAACGCAAAATCATGCAACCACGATGATATCTCTAACACTGTTAACATTCAGCACATCAGTCTCACTCAGTTAATTTCCCTGTTACAAAGTACAGTTTATGGACCTACTCCTTTTCTAGTACAGAAAATTGAGGCAAAAGTTACACAAACTGGGCCTTCCATAGGATATGCTTTTCTTGCACAAAAAAAAAATACCCCAATCTTCTGCTAAACTGTTTCTAATTTGCAGGCTGGACATAAAATTCAGGATTATTTCCATGAGAGGTGAAAATGCCTACCTTCCCACTCAACGTTAGGGCTCTTGGAAGTGCCACAAGGGCTTACAGCACTTCGATACTCCATATCCAGCTGCTCCTGCCTCTGGCGTTGCTCCTCCAGCAGCGCTGACTCGTGCATTGCTTTAATGTGCCGTTGATAGAGAGCGTAACCACTCACTGGTGTCCCAACAGGAACAGTACAGGGACTGCAAGAAACCTACCAGGAGGAGAAGGTATCAACATCATGCATCTTAATACAGGTACTTACTACAGTATTTTCCTCAATGCCTCCACCTGCAGTGGCTGTAGTCTACGTATGGATGTTTCAAATGATCCACACCTGGTTTTATAAGCTATTACTTGCATATTTATTTGTATTTAACCCCTCAGAAGTGTTATGATAACAAAGAAAATGATACATTTCTTCATTTGTTTCGCAATTATTTGCTGTTTAATGTTGCATTATGTTGTATTAGGGACAGCAGATACTCCTTCAAACATCACTTAGAACACTCCATACCATAGGTGGTATGACAGCAGCTCGGTGGTGAAGTTGTTGCAGGTCCATCTGCCCTTGCTTTATTGTGGATGATACCAGTATTGACCCAGTGGGATTTAATAGTGAAGGCTTTGACTCCCTGCTGAAGATACTAGAAAAAGAGACAGAAAGAAGGAAAAAATATCACCAAAACGACAACAATTAAACATCTTAAAAAAATTTACAGGCAAAAGTATGCCTCTCAACTTCAAAAAAATAACACATTTAACTCACTGGACAAATAGCTGAAAAATTAAAATCACATTGTGTACTGCAAGACTGCAACCTTCTTTAAAAGAATGCTTTGAAAAAAAATGGGAAACATTAGATAATATTTAGTCCACAGGAAATAAATCAGCAATAGTGTATACCACAGAGTACTTTCACATGCAGGGCTAATGTATTTGTGAAGTGGAAAGATGATGTCTGAAGAGGCAAGCAACACCATCAACTGCACTCTTCCAAAGAGCACATGCAGAACAACGATATCAGATACTTTTGACATTTAACATCTATCCTTGGTACTCTGTGTATATTAAGACCACTGGGAGGCAGAGGGCATTGGCTCTGGTACTACGTTACGGTTACACAGGAATTACACCTGCAGAACACTAAAACAGACTTCAAATATGAATCATCAGTGGTGCTATCCAACCCCCAAAACCCAGAATTGTTCCAAAGACATGCAGTTTATATAGTTTATTCAGTGTTTAAGGCCAAGCTCCCAGGAACTAGAATTTGCGTGAAGACCCTGTACACTCTGGAGAAAGAGGTCAACCATTTCTCAGGACACTTACCCATTAATTTAACACAACTCCCACTCCCTGAACAGATCCCAAATAGCTTGATTTCCCTCATTCTCTTGCTTGCCAGGTAGTTGTGCTAGTTTGATACCTATCTAGTCAGTCTACCACCATGGAATTTTGCCTTACTGCTGCCTTAGAATACCCTTCCTTTTGCTTTTCATCAAAATTTTAAGTCAACATTTTTCTCTATTGCACTTCTAGCAAAGACTCCTTAGAAATGTAACAACAGAGTTGCTACTGATGACAGTTTTTGGATCAATATTTAGCAAAATCACCGTTTAAACAACTTCTTAAAGATGTCAATATTTGAATGTGAAACGATTAAACTCACCCCTGTCTGTCAGGTTCTCCATCAACCTCCTCATCAGCA
>JAOTQQ010000006.1:7472731-7498812 GCA_026546715.1 Gallinago undulata | reverse complement strand
AAGATGTCAATATTTGAATGTGAAACGATTAAACTCACCCCTGTCTGTCAGGTTCTCCATCAACCTCCTCATCAGCACTACAGGTGGCACTCGAATCGTTGTCTGAATGGGATTCTTGTCTTGCTGTATTAACTTGTTGTGACAGACTATAGTCCATTTCCTCAGGTTCTGACTTTTCCTTGGGTTTCTCCATATCTCTGTCTTTGGTATCACTCTCTATTTTCACTTGAATATTCTCTGGTAGCCTCATTTCAGTCTCTACAGGTTCTACTTTGGTATGCACTGGAAGAGTAATCACAGGCTTAGCTTCAACTGGATGGCTTCTACTGTCAACTTCCATGGGCTCTTCTGCCTCATTATTTATTTCTTCCTTCACCTGTGGCTCAGGGTTCTGACTTTCAGCTGTTGAGACACTCTGGGCTGTTAAGGACGGAGATGTGCTGGCTGCAGGTTTGATAGTTGATTCTTGTTCTGCTGTTGCCTCAGTGGTTACCTTCGAAGCAGCACTTTCAGATGGAGTTTCTTCACTTGGTTTAGCAGGTTCTGCTGGAGTTGGAGACGGAGCACTTTCTGTATCAGAACTATTTTCAGCACCTGGGGGACAAAAAAAAAAGGTTTTGGCATAAAGATTCAACATTAATGAAATCTAACTAGGCTTCGATGAACTGCTTCTTCAGAAAAATCAGGAGATACAGGTTAAGGAGGGAGACTGGAATTACAGAAATAAAACCCCTTAGCCATCTCTGATCTTATAGAGAGCCAGCCAAGTAAATTCTTGAGGGAAATGTCAGACACTTGGTACTTCCATATGTGATGCAGCTTTACTACAAGACTAGAGTCAACATTCACAGTACTTAAGGCATAGATTTAATCATTTAAATTAACAAGTTTTACAGGCATCACTGGCAGAAGTGGCAAAACCCAGATTTTACATCAAAATCAGTCACCTTTTATAGACATGCTGACTTGCAGTTCTTGATGTAAAGTTAACAGTTCTAATTTACTTCCTTTACACCACTGTTTTATTGAAAATGTCTTATTTGCTCTGGGAAAGGTGTAAACAGCATCAAGAGATGGATACCAATTAAAGAAGGGTACTGATTCTTGCAGTGAAGAACCTTTCTCCTCTTTTTAGCCTAATTCATGAACTCCATTATATTATAAATAGCTTTTAGATAAATACATAGATACATAAAGAACATTTATGAAAAACTATGGCAACAACTAAAACATAGATTTATATTCCAGTCTTATCTTCTGATAAGAATCTTCGTTCTTTAGAATGACATCAGTATTTTAGAAATGTTTGTTAGAAATGTTTAACAAATGGATGAAATAAAGATCCACCAATGTTAACCTACCCATCTGAAAAACAATTATTTTGACCTATTATAGAAATGGACAGTTTGCTGGATCACACACACACAGTAGCTTAAAGAAAAAAAACACCACAACCAAAAACCTCAATGAAAACCTAAAATCCCCAACACTTTGCCACATTCTCCGATTCATCGTTCATGAATTTTATTGTTTATAGCTTCACAAAAGACTGGCCAAGATTTAAACCAACACATTTAAAAAAATCCCAAGACTTCAATTTGCCTGTCTGAAGCTTTACTGAGACTATCAACTAGCAGAAGGTAACGTATTTTTGACTCAACTTGTTTCAACATGTGCAATTTTTTGACTGGGTGTTGTCCGTTTATCCTCTAGAAGACAGCATAGTCAAATTATCTCAAAATACTAAGCAATAACATTTTAAAGCTGCTCAATACTATAAATACTAAAATCTAACTGAAACATAGTATTTGAGCACTACATTATGAAATGGAACACAGCTTTCTGAGCATATAATTGGCACAAAACATACATCCCTCTCTGTACATATACAAGTTTCCATCCCAGAAAATTTACCTTCGCTGTCTTCTGGATTCTCTTCTTCGTTAGATGCTTCGATATCTTCATCCTCCTGAGCTGACACAGTCGAAGCTACGCTCTCACACTGTGATACATCTCGCTCCTCACGGGGCCTTCGCGAAGACTGATAAAGACACACAACTTACATTGTACCGAAAATTTGCAAGTATTATTTCCTTTTACATGGATTCGCTTTTATCAATCTGAGGTTGAAATGAAAGGCAAAGAATATCTATTTAGCACAAATCATTCACATGGGTATACACGCTTTCAACTCCAGACCAGTTTTTGCTGCTGTGAACAAAAGTCAGTTCAGGAACAACACACTGTGTCAATATATGTTTGGGGGACAACAGAACAACTGCAGCAAACACAGACACTGATGCTCTTCAATCCAGTGAGAGAAGACTAGGATAACATCATAGTTTAGAGGATTCCAACACTCGGGATTCTACTTTAGATGCCCCAAATCTTTCAATGTTTTGTATTCTACCAACTCTCTTGCTCTGTTTTGTAAGGCTACTGCTCATTGTGTTTCAAGGTAACTCTTCTACAGCGATGAGCTGAACTTCTATAGTTGCTGGTCTACTGATAAGGAAGGTGGTTTTCAGACCACTAAGGAATTCTTCAGGCTGAATGTTCTATCTGATAGAAAATCTTCTATTGCATTTTAAAACAAGAACTGATTAGTACCACAAGTCAGTGAGCATCAGTTGCCTTTACTAGATTTATGTCACAACACAAAAACAAGTAGAAAAGGAAACAAGTGGTGACTGCAAAAGTCTTACTGAACCGTGATGAATGCCTTCAGAACAATGCCATGTTTTCCCCTGCAAAATACTCAGTGCCCTCTGCGCTTACCTTCTGTTTGTGCTGCTGGAGGAGGCTGTCCAGATTGTGTCTCCTTTTATAGTTGAAGTAGAAGTTCTTACACTGAGCTTCACTTTTTGTCCCAACCATTTTGGCAATAGCTGCCCAGTTTCGTCCATGCTCCACTAGGCCTGTTCAAACAAATAAGAGCCAATATTTACCATGATAAACGATTCAACTATCCAAACCCATATAAATGAAATAATATCTATGGATAGGTAAGATACAGAAGTATTGACTTCCTTAAGAGAACACTCATTATGACAATGTATTTGATAACTACTTATGAGGTGCAAAAAAGTTGTGCCAACCTGAATGTCTTATGCCTTCAAACTTAACTCTTTGCTGTTGCTAGCAATGTAACACCTCTGCTAAAATACTGATTTTAAGCATAAGATTTGCAGGTGACAGTATCTGCAAAATGACTAGACAAGTTATAAACTAGATTAGCTTTTCTATAAAAAGACTGTCTTATACAAAAGGAATTTTTGTAACTTATAAATATATTAGTTGGGAAATTTACATATGACACACACACCTTCACATCTGTTTCACAAACTTGGGTGGACTGAGTACAACAACAAACAAATAGTTCTAAGTAGCCCATGTGAAAAAAGTCAACATGAGTCTCAAAAAACTGATTTTGTCTGTTAAAGATGTTTGCTTTCTTTAAAAAAAACAAACAAGCACCATAAAAACAAACCAGCAGCAAATTTGAAATTATTAATTCAGTGTGGTGCTGCAAAAAATGACAGCACTTGGATTCAGTAAATTATAATCATTTTGTAAATACAAGTATTCAGAAGCAAGTCAAAAACTTCACAAGTTTTACCTTTCTTAGCAACTTCCATTTCTTCTTCTGTCCAGCGGGATGTCTCCACAGGCTCTGCAGAAGCTGAAAGAGAAACAGACACTGATCAGACCAGGATGCACTATTATGGCACAAATCACGCATCCCATAGTCAACTAATATATTTATGTTAAGGTTTGTTCAAATCATTTGGGAATGCTGCTCAGGAGTGGAAAGTACTCTCCATTGAAACAAGTTAGAGATATAGACAATAATTACCATTAAGTACTAAAAGCAGCAATCCAACATGCTATAAGCTAGTTCTATCTTATTTCACTGACTGCTGCGGAGAGGACTGAAATGGTTATTTATCGATTAGTGTTTATCAAGAAATCTACTATTCTTTTATTCACTGAGTCTCCTACTGGACAAACAGAGAAAAATAAAAGAAAACAAAAAAACCCCAATAGTAAGTAAAAATCAAGTGGGAAACTAAGTATGACCCAATGCAAAATACTTTCCAGTCATTTCTTGGATTTTATATCATTCAGTTAAAATTTCTGAATGGCATTAAGCTGCAACAGCCTCCATTTCCTTTTCATAAAACACGCCATTACACATAACGTTCAACACAGACGCTTCAAGAGCTTTCATTACAAACAATAAAAGTAGGACACTATAAGGTATCTGATCCACTGAAAAGCTACTTTGGATTTTCCAGAAAGCCCTGCGAAAACGGTTTAAAGAAAAGACAAAACTGAAGACCACTACTGACTTAGTCTATCTGCTGACAAAAACCCACCATACCAACTGAGCAAGAGTATTGATCATACTCTGATGTTACAGTTAAATAAATAATTTGCCCACTTACTCTATTCTTTAGGATATGCAGAATATTTGAGCAACAAAAGAGTTTTTACAAATTCTAGAACAGCAGCTGCCTGTAACTACCCAGTTGAAGATCAAGGAGCAACAAACTACCACAGCAGAGAACTGCAAGGGAAAAAAAAAACAAACCTGCCCTGCCACCTTGGCTAATTATTTACTAGCCACAAGGTACTCTACTTGCTAGTATTTCTGCACCACCACCAATTCTGTCAGCCTTTTCAGGAACACATTGTCTTTTGTAGCCAGACATGCCAAGAAAGTAACATTTTATTTTAAAGAACTCTTTTGTCATCTAATGCAGGAATAACAACAACAAAACAACTCAAAACTCCCTAATGCACTCAAATATCAGGCCTACATATTTAACCGTAACCTGCGTGAGCTACAGCCTGCAAGTCAATCTGTGTCAAAGACATTTGGATCCTCACAGATCCATCATTAACTCTCAAAAGAGAGAAAAAGTAGTTCTCAGAAAGGCTGAACTGCCTTTCCCCCCCCACACCCATGGTTCTACCCATCACCTGATTAGACATATGCTATTCATGAAGCTACACTTGTGAAGTTTAACAGCACTACATAGTCGCAAAATGATAAGCAGGCCTACAAAAAAAGATCTAATACTGAAAAGAAAAAGTGCACTCCGTGCACAGAAAATAGCCTTATTTCAGTGAAGAGCCTGATGACCAGATGGGTCCCCGAGTGTCCTATAAATGCTACTCACAAGGTTCTGGAGGGGGTGGAAGAGGCGGTGGTGGCTCTTCAGTGGCTGCAGCTGCAGCAGCATTTGCTTGTGCGGCTTCGTTTGTCATTGATCTGGTGATTCTGCCCTTACGACGACCTTGGCTATTGGCAGTTTTTCGGCCCCTAGGAGTGGCCTGCTCCCTTTCCTCTGTTTCCTCTGGTGCAACTTCAGTTTTGTCCTTTTCTTTGGTATTGTCTCTGGGAATAGTTAAAATAATTCAGTTACCTTCAGACAGCTGTTATGGGCAGATATTCCTGAATACGGATGTTAAAAAAAACAAAACTAAACTACAAAACTCCACAACCCAAAAGACACCTTTAACTGAAACAGAATTCACTTACTGCCCGCAATTCTATGTTGTTAGAGAACAACACAGATAGAAGATATTATCAACTTCAAAGAAAATATGAACACTGTGATAGAACATAAAGAAAAGAAAAAAACCCAACGAGATATGAAAATTATTACATGTGCAAAAAAACAATCCCGTGGCTTTTTCCATCAGTCTGATTAGTTCAACAAGACACAGGAATTGGTACGTCCACAAAGATTTTAATACACAAAACCTACCCTAACAGTTTTCAGTCCAGATTTCACACTCAGACTAATGCAAATTCTGGTGTGATCTGTGCAAAAAACCTGCAATCTAAAGCAAATTAATGCATTTTCAGTACATATACTTACTTAGATTCCTCCTTCTCATCCTTTTCCTCCTCATCTTTCTTTTCCTCCTCTTTTTTCTCTGCTTTTTCTGCTTTTTCCTCTTCTACCTTTTCTTCTACTTTTTCTTCTTGAGAAGGACGAGCAATTTGTTGCTGAAATGAAATGAGATTTACACATTATAAGAACTTGGTCACACAAAGTGCAGCAACTTGTACTCAGAGCAGCAGAAACACTGATGCTGTCTTACCTCTCACTGGATAATATTTTAAGTTACAATCACTGCACACTGGTAAACATAACATTAAAACACCTCTGCTAAAACCCATAACACCTATCTGCACCCTGAAATCATAACAAACATGACGTTCCAAGCCTTATTTCCCAGACTTCAGAAATCCCCTTTATCGCAGAATGCATAATTTCTACATATCAGCTGTATATCCTCAGAACCTCTCCATTTATTTTCTCTTCTGTTTCTTCTGTTCAGCTGCCCCATTCAGATATGGTATTTTGTCTTATAAATACCATAGAGGCAGAGGCTTCTTCTGCAAGCATGAGCACAGAGGTGATAACGTCCATGTACACGAGCTGACAAATACATGTGCTGTTGTATGTCACTAAAAATTAACACTAAGTTTTAAAAGTGCTTGGAGAACTCAACCAACATCTTCTGTAGTAATGTTGTTGCTCCTCTCAAATTTTATTTTTAACGTTGTCCATTTTAAAACAGTGAAACCTGATAGCTCACATCTTGGAAGCAGAAGATCTCGTAGCACGAACATTATGACCAACTCTAAGCCATCTTCTTAAAACTGTCATTAGTAATCAACAAATATAATTGTTCAAAAAATTGGGTCAGGAGTTTCAGACTTATATTTCCAGTGAAGTTACAGAAGAAAAATTATACCCTGGAATTACTTATTTATTAATTAAACTACAGTCTTTATTGAAATTATAGTTTTTCAAGCACATAAGCACTGACAAAATGACAAAGTAATTACCATTACCCATAATTATACTAAGGAAAACTGCACAAAACACTATTTACACATTGTCTGTTAAGAGACTCTCACTCCTTATCTTTCAAAGCAAACCAGATGACTAGTATGTGCAAGGCTCTCTCATTTTAGAAAGCACATAAATTTGATTTAAACTTTCCAGAAGACACAATCCACTTCAGACAGGAATTAATGAAAGAAATTTCTGTTACTGAATGTGATCACGCAGAATTACCAGAATGGTCCCTTAGAGCTGCTAAAAAATAAAAAATAAACTAAAAAACATAAGAAAAATTTGTAGCATTGTTTTTGCTATTCCTTATCACACAGAGAAATACAATAGCCTCAGCATTTCCTGTCTGACTTCACTGTTAGAGGTGGCCTAACATTAGAGAAGCCAAATATCCTATGATGTTTTAAGAAAGTGTTAAAAAAATTACAGTGCTTATACAGGAAAAAAAACCCAAGCATTAGGATAGATCAACCAAATGTGGCTACAGGAAAGATTTCCTTAAGTTTTAGTGTTGTAACCCTCCCTAAATATATTTAAGAGCCTAAATATTGCTTTTTGCCATCCACAATGATATAACTCCATACGGCCAAAACATCTTGCTTTCCAACACTACTAAATTTCTCTGTCCACAGCTCACCTGCAAACTCCTTCCTCTCCAGGTTAAAACACCAAGGAATAGTTTTCTGCTACTAAATAAATCCCGTAACCCACCACTCCAAACTCCAAACTCCCAGGACCCTTCCATGAAGCAAATGGTAAATGAATTAATTCTTCTGACGGGCCTCGGAAGGCAGCAACCCTCAGGCATCGAGAGCTTAATTCCTATTGTCCATTTTCCCAGAATACTGTCTGTAACAAGGTGATCTCCTGAGGGCCCCCAAAAAATCCAAGCTTTCTGCGTTACGACTTCGTACAAGGAGAATAAGAAAATAAAGCCTGAGGCTGCAAGTGATAGCGGGCAGATTCCAGTTAAAGGAGAGGGGGAAGAAAGAGCTCTCTTCCTCAACTCTGAAAATACCTAAGTTTATTGAAAATGTATGAATACAGTTGAAATTCTGCCTTAAATGTGTTTTCATAAGAAACTATGGAACGCAAGAGAAGGTGAGGAGCTGGACATGACCACACTGAGGGAACCACCTGCAGGAGCTGACACTGAAGGGGCTTGAATGGGTTAAAGAAGCCACCTCTGACAAACCATCACCCACTCGGAACCGCAACACCCAGGTGCTCTCCCCAAAAATTCTGTGTGTGTACAACCCACTTGTTCCTTACCCGGCATGAGAGTCTGCGAGTCAACTTTAAAAAAGCAAAATACATGTAATACTTCTATAAAAGCTACCTTTCAAATAAATAGTCAAAGGACACTTGGCAATTCATGGAAAGACAAGGAGAGAGACCTACAGGATTGCTGTTCTAGGACTCCGTTAACATCTTACAGTCCACTCAAAAATTCCTCAAAATAAGCTTTTCATTTTCACAGATGAACCAACCTTCCTGTAAGTGTAGCAGCAGGTGTCACTGTTTCACTAACAAAACAGAGGCTCAAAACAGTCACAAAAAGGACTTGTTTTTGCCATTTTAATAATGTGAACTAGAGCAGAAAACCCAAACACTAACCGCTATCGTCCTGATGCAAATTATTAGCATTCAAGATGCTGGGGTTACTTGGTTATGCAAAAACTTGCTTCAAGCAAGATGTCAGAGACCTGCTAAGATGAATTATTTCCATCCTGCTAGATAGACTGGCCTCAAAGGCAAGGAGTTTAAAATTGCATTTTCAGAAGAAAAGAAAAAAAAATTTAAAAATAAAATCTCTATTTTACATATAAACCATTTACAAAACAGCTGCTGGAAATCCTCTGTTCTTTTTGCTTGGCTAACTTAACATCACACTTTGTAAATAACAGGCTTCTCTATTTCACCGTGAATTTATTTAACATGCATAATCAATAGGTCAAGTGCAGGTTAAACACAAACCTTAAAACAGTTGAAGCCTCGGTCAGCGACGTACCTGCACATTCATCTGTTGATTAGAACTTTTACTATCCAGGCAAGGGGACGGGCTTTAGCTCAGGGTACGATTCAAAAGGACAAACCCCACACCAGCACCGACATCACACAGCTCTTTCGCGGAGGCCGCCTGACCCAGCAACGTGTTTATTCCAGGAAACGGTGTCATTCTGCCCCTTAAGCTGCCCACGGCGGAGTTGCCCATCTCACATACAACCTTCTAATCTCGCCGGGGTCACCCGAGGTAATCCCCACCGACCCGGGCTTGATTGGCCATCGGGGACATACAGCGAATTTCTGTCTAGTCACATCACCGGTCCCTTCCACCTGCTGCGAAGGGACTGGGCTCCGGCCACCACCAGCAGCTTGTGCTGAGCAGGCAGCCAGGCACACAAACACCCCCCTCACCGACCGCCACCAGAAGGCAACGAAAAGCTTTACTGGGAGAGAACCTCCTTTCAGTGAGTTAATTAAGGAATTTTCCATAATCCACGCAAAAGCATCATATAGCCACGCGTTCCTCCTATCCTGTGTTACAAACTTGCTCTTCGTTTGAAAAGTCACATTTGGTTTAAGACACAGTGCTTTAGTTCCCTCCGTGAGCACTCTGAAACGGTTTAGGTAGCATATTATAATAAGGCTTTTCTAAACATATTTGAGGACAAAAAATGTATCAGAATTCAATAAGCCTTACGTCTCACAACGTGACATGCCTTAATCTAGGATTCAGCTTCTCTAAAGCCTCCGTGATGAAACTTGAGTGAAGCTGTACTCGCAACATTCTCTGACGGATTTCAACATCATTACCATGATTAATATCTTCTCCACAGCAATATTCTATTTACTTGCCTTCTGATTTACAAAAATATGTGAACTATTAAGAGTTTAAACTGAAGCACCTGTTATTGGCATAGGCACATCTTGGTGCACATCATAAATCTCACAGGACTTGTGTTTGCCCCTCAGCAAGGAAGCTTCAAGTTGTTGCTCTGAGATATGAAAAATATCAGCTCCAAACAAAGCTGGGGTGTGGGAGGGAGAGGGGGGGATGAACTGGAATCTGCAACTGTAAGATAAAAATTCTGGCAAGGAAGGCAGTTCAATACTCTCAAGTTCTTTTTACCAGCTGTTAGAGATGTTGCTAATTAATCATTAATAAAATTAAGAAATACAAATATGACTTTTGGTACCACTTCATTCCTTACCACAGCGTTACTAAACACACTAATTACAACACATCTGAATTTAAACTTCCAGAAATGGTAAAATTTCCCGTTTAGAATGTTTAGTGTATTTCCTTGAGTTTGCAGGTGTCTCTTGGCATTCTGCAGAGCTGTAAGGTCTGACTTGTATCTGCTCCTTACCACAGAGCACACGCAAACCATCCAGCAGCTGCCCAAAGTTTAGGGATTTGCTGTAGTACTTAAAGTGGATCAACAACCAGCAACTAAGACTTAGAGCTCTGCTAAAATTCAAAAAAAGCTAATAATTTGGGTATAAACCAGTATTCAGAGGAGCAGTTACAAAGTCAGGCAGAGCACCTGGGGTTTCCTTCTATGCTGAGCTGAGTCCACACATATCACACACCTATGCTCTCGTGTACCAGGCTGTAATTAAAAATCTGTCCAGTTTATATGCACTGTCCAAGGAAAGCACACAATTTATGTATTGAGAAATCCATCCAAGTTTTGAATTCTACCAGCGCCAATACTCTAAAGTTTAACAATGCGGAAAGACATTTAAATATACAGTTACGATCTTCTGAATATCTCAAAACTTACAGTTCCATTGCATTCCAGCTTGAGCCAGTTCTGGCTCCTCAGCTCTTAGAAGAGCTCCAGAAGATCAGCACACGGCAAAGATACTGCTCAACACATAGTACATGTGTTACTATGACCACACCAATCTCATTTTATACTGGAATATGAAACTGAGCCACTTAAAATCATAGCATTATCTGTGTTTAATGTCCACATTGTCTACATTTTGGACAAATCTCATTTATTTCCATCTTCTCTGTGTTAGCCATACATCCATACTTTAATCAGAATCCTTCACCATCAGTAGTCACACAACAAGACACTTTTCCTATTTAAAAGCATTATTAGACTTAGAAAGTCTAACAGAAGTTCTAGCAAAATACAGCTTATTTCCAGTGTTTTCTCCCATCACAGCAGTTCACAATTAGTCAATGTAGATGCTCTAACTAAACCCTGTGCATAATGAAAATGACATTATCCCAAGCAATCCATAATTTCTGGGATACAGACAAGCCTTGTGTGACCTGACCTCTTCTCTTAGAACACTAAATATAACTTAAAAAAACAACAGCATCACATAAGCACACCACAATGACTGTTTCTAGCAAACAGGATCAACTTATCAACTGAAGCTGTTTGCAGCAATTTTCTTTTATATAGAAAAATCCATTTGCTGGGACTGTCAGAAAACGTACACTATTAGAAAAGAGGATTCACATATCCTGAAGCGTAGTATTTACTTAATTTGCTGGTTTGCAGTTCAATACATATTTGCACAGTCACAATACCTTGAAGTGCCAACTATTTTCTTTTTAGTATCACTATTGAGATATGACTAAATCCAATAACCCACAACTCTTCAGATTTTAAGATCTGCGGATTTCTAAAACCTTGAATTGGCAAGTACTCTCCCCTCCAGCTCCCATCAAGCTTCAGTTCCAACAAAACAGAGAACTTCTTTACCACATCATATGCATACCATTTTCCAGCTGTTAAATTCATTTTAAGGATAAAAACTCAAAATACCTGCAGGTTTGGCTGTTACACCTAGTACTCTTGTTCATCTACTTTATTTCATATATGACCCTTTCCTAACATTGTCACTGACATACCTTTTACTCTATTTTCACTACTTCCTAAATACGTTTTCTAATTTTTTGTTTGATTTCCAATATCCACGTTAACCCTGGTAGCCTAGCAAATGCTTTTATTTATTTATTTATGCTTTATTGCTTTATTTTTATTATTTATATGCTTTCTGTACATAATATGCTGATCTTTTCCCCTCCAAAGACTGCCAAAACTTCCAGAAGAATACTTCCCGAATCAGCAGAATTTTTTTGTTTGCACGCATTTAATTGGTTTCTTTCTTCTTGCTATTAAGTTCCAGTTTGACTTTGAGCCTGACCACCAAATAAAGATCACTATTAATTTTTGCTTTTTGACAAGCATTGACTTAATAAGTGATTATATATTTTCCACTGGAAGTCACATGCTAAGCCTAATTTCTGTTGGCTTCAACATAGGGTTTAATGTTAACTTCAATGTGTATGGCAGAGTCCCCAAATAAAATGAATTTTCATTGAAAAGGGCCCCTGAACTCATGCATATAATGTACTTGCTATATCAGATAGTAAGACAGCGGTAAATATGAAACAATAAAATAACAATAATCAAGTGACAAATAAATTTAAGGTACCTGGTTTCTTCCCCTGCGTTTACCGTAATTCCTTCGCACAAGGGCTTTATAATTTTCATTTTTCTTGGTCAAATAATAATATAATACACAGTCGGGAACATTCTGAAGTGAACAAGCAAAAAAAAAAAAATAATCAGGTTTTACGGCTATAAAGAATATGGTTTTAGTATTTAATTTCTCTCAACACTGAAGCTATTCAGCCCCTAGACTAAAATAACACTCTATTAGATTTGTTTGCTCAGCGGGGAAGTGAATTCACACACAAATATAACAATATAACTATGCATAAAATCGTAGTGTTAAACGCAGGTCCCATGTATTTATAATATCCCTCAGCTACTTCTGTCTGCACAATTTCATCTGTACTAGACAATTTGCAAGTTTGAAAGCTTCTATTTAACCTAATAGCTGTACATAATCAAGATGCTGCTTTAAGTGCTAAGAAATCCTAATTCCCCATTACTTCTTACACCAGTTCTGCAAAAATCACACCAGTTCTGCAAAATCAGTTCTAAAGACTAAAACTAGTTCTAAAGACTAATTCAGCCACCAGCGGGATCCCACGGACTGGAAAGGTAGGAGTTCCCACAGTGGCTCAGCAGAGACAATTATGACCTTGTCTAAACAGAGAGATAGAACAGCTTACCTGCATCAAAACTAAAAGAAGTGCCATTGTCAATAATATCATTTCACTAACTTTTTTGCTAGATGTTTGCATGCACTGATTGCATTACTGATCAAGCATTGCAAAATCCTGTGAAAGCAGTAACTTTTTTTGGACTTACATTTTTTTCCAGGAAGAGAAAATGATGCTGGGATAAATGACTTACATTTGGAAAGTTAGGGATCCCACCCTAGGCTCTATTTACATTAAAAAAGGTCTTACCTTTCGTTCCAGGTAGGAAGCAATTAGACCAAAGTTCTTGGGATGTTGGACAAACCTTTTATAAATCAGAAATTATTTAAGTTTAACAACATAATTCATGATGAAATAAGCAGTCTTCCAAACAATCTGTTCCATCAGCAAGCCTTTGATTTACACAACCGAAATTTGTCTAAAAAGCCTAGTTTTCAAATTGTGCAAATTAGAGCTAAGCACTTAAAATTAGCTATTATCTGATATAACGAGATCATTTACCTACCCTTCTCATTTAAATCTTATCACAGAACTAATGTATTTTTAAGATCATTTCTTATATAAGGACTAAATGCATGTGAGTCTACTCAGTTGAAAAATAAGTAAAGAAGTCTAAAACTTTTGCAATTCATTCATCAAACTAAGAACATTATCAAATATTATTGCACAAAAGCTTCAGCATTCCCTATTAAAGTGATGTTTACTGTGGGGTTAGGTATTTATCTGTCATTTGCAACGTAATAAAAATAAAAGACAAAAAAGAACCATTACTTTTCCTTAAAAATCTCTTTCTCGTGGTCGGTCCAGACATTCATGAACTGTCTGTCTTTATAAACTTTCATGGGATCCTCCATCAGACCATTCATATTAATAAACTTCACTCGTCTTTGTTCTGCATCAAACATCATGGGAGGAATGACAGAGAGCTGGCGCATTTGTTTTTCATTATTCTACAGGCAAAGAATAAAAGAAAAAGTAAAGAATACAAAAAGTGGCTCCTAATGTTCACAGTTATTGAATTACACAACTCTCTAAAGCTCCACCACAATATACATTCACAGTTAGTTTGAAACTTCTTTGTGTCTGCTGCTTAACTCTTCTAGAAGCTGTCACTATCCAGTGACCATTTACACACTCAGCTAAAGGGAAGTGTAACAAATGATGAAAAACTAACGTGGTGTAGGGTTTTAGAAAAAGGAGTTTTCACATGTTTGTTACAGCTGTAAAAAAATAGCTTGTAGCAAGCCTGCAATAAACACAGACATACAAGAAAAATCTAGGACAGACACAATCAGGAAGCATCACCCTTAAAAGAAAAGCATTTGTAAAATCTGTTTCAAGCCAAACTTCACACAGACTCTCTCCAACCAGTCCAAAAAGGTTTCTCTTATCAAAAAAAATCAAACCCTCTGAAAGAGACATTTCACTGACACTGAAAGGATAGAGTCATTTGCTATGTCTCTACAGCAAAGTACAGACAAGAGCCTCACCTCCTGCTCAGAGAGTCCATCAATGATTTCAGAAATCTCATGTTCACTTCTAGCAATAGTTGCTGAGAGTCCAGCCCCTCTTTGACCAACTCTAGAATTTGGGGAAAACAGAAGTAGTGAGGACAAAGTGGAAAAGAGCTGTATTTTCAGATTTTGTACACATCAATGACAATCCTCAAAACTCTTCTTTGAACTATTGTTACCAGTCTCCCAAATTAGTTAGGTAGGACTAACTTTCTTAAGCAGCATCAGAGCATGAACTCTATTAATGTGCTGCAATTCCAAGCAGCTGCCTCGTTTTACAGGTGAATTTTCAAGGCTCAGCAAGAAGGGCATCCTTGAGTCAATATCAAAAAAGGAGTGTTACCACCAACTCCACTGCAAATAGGGGTTTAGATACATTAACGGCTTCTGCTGAGTATGAGAAACGTTCATCAGTGGCACAGAAATCCTCATCTTAATTAGTACAACTGATACACTGTGAAAGATAGCTTTTAAAGAAAAATAATTAATAAAATAAACCACATCAAAATTGCCTTTCATCAATTTGGTCAAGTTACTAATACAGCACCAAGACTCATTACAACAAAGGAACATTTTAACTTCTGAACTGATGGAGACTGCTGTAATTTGGAAGAATTTTTTCAGCTACTGATGTTTACACTTAAGAATATCATAATAATATATTACAGCATGTGGGTTAAAAAGCACTTCAGAGATAAAATCACTGATAATTAGACAGAGAAAACATCATTTGCGCAAAGATTTTACTGAACTAATCAATTTGCACAAAATCTGACCAAAAAAACCTCAGTGTTTACACGGCAATAGTATTACAAGGACAGCCACAGACAAAGATGCCATTAGAGAACATAAAGAGATGGTCCTTTCCCAAGTAGTTTGCAATTACAAATATGCACTATATTCTTAAAGTAAAATCTTGTTACAGATAGCAGTTCTCTTTCTGTTCTAAGAATTCACTTTTTTCTCCTCTTCTCCTGATTCCACAAAAGCAGATCTTGCAGACCTCATGATATATTGCAAACTCTATTGCTTTTCCTATGTTTTATGAAGTAAGGGGATTTAGACAGATGGTTAGAAGAGATAATGAGATGAAATCTTTATGGGGCTTGAACTCTCCAAGGTGTATGAAATTGATTTCAAACATTAGATAAACAGATTTGAATACAACTGAATCAAATTTGACCTAATTTAAATTTAAAGTGCTATCAACAGTACTGTAGATAGTGAACTCTCAAATGAATTGCACTTCATTCCTTTTAAGACTCTTTCTACAGTTTCCATTTAACAAATACCTGATAGATTAAAATTAAATAATAGCGACTTAATTGTCATAGCTTTCATACTTCAAAAAGCAAAAATGCCTGGAATAAAATTACATGACAAGTACAACAAAAGATCACTCAAATTGTTAATTAAAGAAGTCAAATTATTTTGGAGTGTGTAGAGTAATGGGAGAATATAGGGATCATGAAACAAAGGAGAAACACAGACACCCAACGACAGAAAAATACTAAGGTATTTTATTAGGGTGTAGGCTCAAAAGGAACGGGCTCATGTGAAGCTGATGCTCCCATTATCTGAAGACCAACTCTACAAACCTCTTTGTGCATCTGAACAGCTTAACTCACACAGTCTCACCAAGCACCACAACCAAACTAGCCTTTTAGCTAGCTAGCTAATTAGTCCTTTTTCTGTATTTCTTTTGGAAAAAATACGGGGTTTGATTGCAGATCTAAAAAGGAGGATAGGAAAGGAATGTTTTTTCTCAAATCTATGGTAATACCTTTGGAATCGTTCCTGCTGTTCTCTTTGCTTACGGATTTCTGGAAATTGTTTTTCATAGTACTCTCTTGTTTTGCTTTCCTTTGCTTTCCTGCGCGGATTATTTTCTATCCTGTCAACTTTCTTTTCCCATGCCTCCATCAGCTGATCATAACGTTGACAGATTTTCTGTTCCTGTTAAAATCCAAAAGTAAACCTTGAACTAAATACAAATACACTTAGTGATCAGTATCCATAACACAAGTGGGCTCCGTATTTTTCCTGCTCTAGTAGCTTTTCATTTTGAAGATGGGTCTCTTCCAATCATACAGAAAAAAAAAAAGGCAAAATAAAAGCCTTCTCCTTATTGTACTTTAGATGAATTTCAGTCAAATAATCAACAAACCACAGTCATAAACCTGAAGTTTAGTTTCCAATAAATCAATAGAATTTTAGCTTAAGATCTTATTTTTCTAATCAATGGGATCTACATGACTCAATGCAAGTCAAGGATCTTGGCAGAAAACCAACCCTGTGCTCTTTTTACAAACACACGGAAGTATTACCCGTTGTTTTCTTGCATGGTTTCTTCTTTTAAAGAATAGTATTAGCTTTTTCCTCATCACTTGGTTTCTGGAAAACAAAATTGGAAAAAAAAAAGTGAGCTACGTGAGAATCAAGCACTTCAAAATTACTCAACAAAGCCCATATGGATTCTAGGTGCCAGATCATTATTACAAAAAATATCTTCAGGGGTAGTAAAAAAAAAAGAGGGAAAATTCGTGATGAAACAGTAATCTCACTAACACTCTATTCTATCAGAGAAGATTCTTGAAGATGGCTGGAACTAAGCTTCCAATTTCAAGCACGGTGCTCTCCTTCACCACAAGAGAGAATATGTTGAACTCAGTAAAGTGAGCTTAAGATATTATGCTTTAAAAAGAAATTATTGTTGTAGTTCAGTCCTAAAGTTAAGAGTTTTACAATACATTACTCAGAAAAATAAGTATTTTGGAACTGCTACACAGCTACATTTGAAGGAGTAGAGCAAGAAGTACTGTATTTAAAAGACAACCATCAGTAGGATTTTTTCTGTACTTACAAAATATTATAAAGTGCACTTAGCACTTAGTAATACGCATATAACTCACTATGCATTTCTTCACATCTGAAACCAGCAATTTATCTCTTCTTTTTGAAAAACTGGTAGTACAGAAATTGGTTAATTATTACAGAAATTGGAAAGTTACATAGCTAGGAAGCTTTTAAATATGGTTGAAGTACATGCATCCTATTCAGAAACCACAAAAATCAAAAAACTGAAGTAATGTTTGAGTCTAGACACCTTAAAGAGCACAATGAGAAGATATCAAAGCACTTACGTTTTGATGTTTTCATGGTAGACCTTTGTGTCGGATGGTTGGTTGTAAAGTGGCTAAAATTTTGGATTAGAAATGCATGCTTAGTACTTTTCAATGCATGGAATTCTAAAATTATATGCAATATATTTAACAATATTTTAATATTCTGCCAACATTGCACTCAATCTGAGATATAGCAATATGAAGGGACTAGAAGATACTCAAAGCACAGATTTCATTACTTAAAATTAGATCATTAAAAGTATCTATGTATATAATAGTATTTCTTTTTTTTTTTTTTTTATATTTCAAACTGTTCTCTGAAATAGATTCAAATCTATTTTAAAAGATCACACTTATGCGGCCAAACAGTTCATTCAAGCCCCAATTCACCAGTGTATTTAAACACATACTTCTTTTACACATAAACATAGAACTGTATCTGTTTACCACAACAGAATTACAGACATGAAAGCAACACTGGCAACACAGAAAACAGAACAGAATAAAAACAAACCAAAACCAACAAAAAACCCAAACAAACAAAAAACCCCAAACAACAAAAAAAACCCAATCAACCCACAACAAAAAACTAAAACAAAACCCCAAGCCCGCAACTTACCAGTTCAACTTTTGGACCAAGACCTTCAAAAATTTTGTGAGCTTCTTCTGCTTTTTTCTGCAAATAAGATTTTTTGTACAGTCTAAGTAAAGCATCTGAAATTAATATCAAAAGCGTACCTGAGCCCTCTCACTCACACGACCTGCTAAACCCCTGTGTCATCATACTACATCCTTCTTAACCTACTTCTGCAACGGTGCCTCTGCAAATCAAGAAACCTGTACCTGAATTGTGCAGTTACTACTCTGATCGCCATGTCTGGAAGCTGATAGAGTATAAAAGCTGTTCAAAAAAATATGAATTTAATAAATAATTACATACACACAAAAGTATGTCGAAGGTCCTCCTTCCCTCACACTAGGTAATGGCCTCAAAATAATTCTGACCCTAAAGGAGGCAGCAGTGGATAAGAGAGTTGCCTTTCACAGATTTATTTCAAGCCTGTACAATCTTCCAAAGCCCTTTGTCAGCAGACAAGGTTATCTGAAATGACCCAACAGACTAGTTCAAATTTGCTTCTTTCCCCCAATAGTTTATGTGCTAGCCCTAAAACAATCTGCAAAGAACAATATTTGAGAAACTAATGCATGGAGCAGTTGTTACGAGAAAGCGTTCTGCTCAGTTCTAACCTCTTTCCATGTAATTTCCATCTTGAGAAATTATTCAGAACTCACAGCAGTACAAAATAATTATACATCAAGGAAATATTATAGTGTTACCCTGGTAGAATGTTTTTTCTGGTCTCAAAACATTGAAAATCAAACTCTAGCCCTAATACTTTAACCAAATTTTAGCCACCAGTAGTTGAATATTAGAAGTAATTATCCTAAACTGCATGGTTTGAAGTTGAAAGCTGCCAATTGGACTGTCCTCTTGTACAACTCTAGAACATTGTACAACTCTGGAAAGACACCAAACAAGTGCTACGTACAGAAATGGCTTAATACATCTTGGATAACCCTTTAAATAAGGCAGTGAGTACTGACACGTGCTATTTGTACGAAGCCCCATCAATACTGCCGTTCTGCAGTACATGCAATTCCTGATATTCCTGAGAACTCAAACCAAGTGTTAAACAGATCCACAAATGCATCAGGCTTGGTAATTCTCTCTGTATATATCACATTATATATGAAGAGCTACACAGACAGAAGCAATTAATATATGACTATACACTGACTTATGTTACTCCACCTGAGGCCACATGAAAATGGGTTTCCCCATCTACTTGTGCATACACAGCACAGGGAATGCAACAGCATCTTCAAAACTCTGTTGTAAAACCCACCTGTAACCACAATTAGCAGAGAAAGAGTTGCACAGCAACCCACTAAGATGTCTTCAAATTCACACACTTTTGCCTACTACCATGTATGCAACTCAGCTTGAGGAAGTCTTGTATGGTGACTGTATGATCACATGTTTAATTACATTATAGTGTGAAAGAGATTTAAAGCAGTAAAACTGGTTTATAACCAGAAGTAAACGTATTGCTGTAAATTGGTCACATCATTTTTTATAATATAATAATTGTCCTAGTATTGTATTAAGTAAATACATCAAATTCCAGAGACAACTTGGGAAAGGAGAGAACAGGCTGCATGGAACACTTGGGACACAGTTCTACTGTATAAAATCTAGCATTGTGTTGCAGTTTTTTACCATCTCAATTTTTCAAAAATAATCTATTGTAATCAAAGTTAGCTGTTCCCCTAAACTACAAAATAAAAATTGGGAAATTACACAAACATATAGCACTCTCACAAAAGATCATAATACTTTCAAAACCAGCAGATATCCAAATCCCTAATCTCAAAACTACCACAGAAAAAAAAAAGGCAGGAAGCATTTTGCTACTGATATTACTGAGCTCCTGTGCTTTTATCACAATTTCTGCAACACAAGCTCACAATTCACCTACATGCTACTTCTTCCTATCTGGTCATTTATCCAACTCTTAAGTGCCACAAGTCAGAGTTTAAAAAGAAGGCACAGAATATTACAACATCTGCTTTTTTTTCCCCTTCAGCTAATAAAAGAGAATTCAAGATAATTTTTTGAAGCTTTTTTTTTTATATATATATACACACACACACACTCTAACACATCTATCTATTTATAGATGCATGTGTGCTTAGATAGATTTATCTCAACACAGAGGTCTAGGGATGATACCCACAGATGTGCTTCCCTAGACTGCTTATAAGATAAAAAGGAGGATCTTGTGAACAAGAATAAAAATGTCATGCAAGTGTCTTTCATTTAGAGAAGTAAATCAATATTAAAACAGGGGCAGGCAAATCAGTAAAATAGAAGAAGCAAAAATTGCCCCATGGACATGTTTTAAGACAATAAATTTTAGCCCATAGGGTCAGACTTACAGCTACGTTGAAAAGCACGCTTACCCGATTTTCATCGTAAATAATTTGGACAATACTGCGGTGTTTCTGTTCCACTGGAGGAGGGGAGACAGGCCTCTCTGGCTCTGGAGGCTTAGCAGCTTCTTCTTCAAGTTGTTGCTAAGAGACGAAAGAAAGAAAATCAGCCATCCGCACCATGTTACCCTTACCAGTAATTAGTCACCAGAGATAAAATATGCATCTGATCAACAGTTAGCCCTGCCTGTTATTTCTCTTCTTAACTGACAAGGAATGAATGAAATGGTTTTAAGGCCAACAGGGACGATAACAAGACTATTTTTTGTACTATTGGTAAACCAAATTAGCTGTTTACAAGTCTCACCTGCATTAAATCAGACGTGTTTCTACTTGAAATTTAAAGCCACTGTCACACTGTAATTTATCCCTATTTAACTTTAAACAAAAATACTAACTTTGGAGAACAGTTACACCAAGCCTGCTTCTCACAGAGGAAGTAATCCACAGAGATGCCTTTCTACATTGTAGCTATTCAAGTGTTATTATTACTACTGTTTTTTTTTTTTAACAGGTACAGAAGTCCTTCTAACAATCCACAGAGAAAATCATTCTACATGTACTTCATAGCAGAAATAAACCACTCCACGTGTATTGATTCTCCAAGAGTGTTACAATCTTGTTACAAATAAGCAAAAAACCAGCTATAATATTTTCCAGCCACCACACTGCTGTGTTTTGTTTTCACATCAAATAAGTATAATTCAGTGACATCTTCATTTTTTAACTGCAAATATCCTTTATCCACGCCTGTCACAAACATGCACCAAACATTTCCAATGCTCCATTCTGTCTTACAGCACTGGCTAGAATGTGATGCATTGCTTCATAAGAATTCAAAATCTAAATTTTTGCAGAACGCCATAATAAGCAGGCTAAATTACTGCAGATGACAGCAACTTTGTAATTTTTTTTAAGTCAAATCACCCTACAAATGTGCACAAAGGAACCTTCATAGATGATATTCATAGCACTTGCTGATTTTGTGGAAAAGTGAACAAACAAACAAAAAGATAAGCATCACTAACACACAGCCAGGTACTTAGTGACATCCTTTTTTGGGTTTCTGCTGAAGGTCACTACAGGTCATTAAAATTCAGACGTAATTAAATTTTTCCAGACCATAAAATCATAGCACTCTAGAGAGCTGTCTATTTGCTATTCTGGACATACAAGTTAACAAATCCTACAGCATAACTCTCATTTCCTACAGAGTTCCCATTAAAAAAAAAAACAAACCAACCTTAAAGCTGGCACTTTTTTTTTATCTGGATCTTTGAAAGTCATAAAAGGAAAAGGAGACAAGGATTTTGTTTTTGCCAATGAATAACAGACGCCTAGATTGTAGGGTGGGTTTAGCTGGCCACACGAGCTACTGGGAAGGCAACAACTTCTGCCAGCAAACATTTCCTTTGCTTCCAATGGCCAAAGTGCAGTTCTCTAACACAAAGCATAGCCAGGACTGTACTAAGAAAAAAAAAAAAGGTATTTCCTCCTTTATTTCTCTGCTCTCTCTGTTTACTTGCACCCCTCCTACTACACTTTCCCCCAATAGGAGCTCGTCCTTGTGAGAGCAGATGATCCGGGGACTTTTGTACAAGCTCTGGTTTTGGAGACATGCAAGGGATTCTCCCCTTGCACAGACTGCAAAAGCAGCAAGCTGACAGCCTCACCTCACCCAGCAGTCATCTTTAAAGCCAACATTAGTCACAGTGATCTTGTTTCACTAGTCATCTGACAAAAGTTTAAAATATAAAGCCATGTACTACTGACGTTCCTACGTGGCTTTCTCCTGTTTTCAAAAATGCTTAAAACTACATGATATCCAAACTATTTAAATGTTCCAGCAAAACTGTATACATAACTTTCCCTTTTTATCTTGTTCATCTGGTCACGTAACCAAAAATTCTCCACTACCACCACCAAATGAAGTATTTCCACACCCTTTTCACTGGCAGATAACAACAGCAGTGTCTGCTGTGCTTACTTGCTTTTTCTTCAGTTTAAGGATTTGCTGTTCAACTTTCGCAATTTCCCGATCGACACGGTCCATGCTCTGTATCAGTTCTTCCTTTGACAGCTTTGAAGGTGAAGCATTTTGGTCCTCCCCGCAAGGCTGACCAGAAATTGGAGAAGATGGTCCCTCATGCTTTCCTCCAAAAGCTGGGTCCTTTCATGGGGACGGGACATGGAGGGGGAAGATTGAGAGGAATCAGTCATATTTATAACAGGTAAATGAGTGTTCATCAACCAAACTTGCATGCATGAATTAAGTATAATTTCCAGTTACCTACTTCTCTGTTGAGGAGCTAAATTAAATATTTCTGTTTGTTAATGCTCTGAATATTTCAGAATTAACTATCATTCATGATAAAGTCCACCTTTAAAAATAACAGCACATTTCAATATTTACCTTGAAATCAAAATAAGATCAAAACATCTCCCTTTTAAAAATCTTTCTTCATACATGTAAGCAGTATCTTTTACAATCAAATGAAGGGATACTTGAAAGCCAATCCTCAATACTCTGCATGTATATTGATGAGGATATTCTTGCAGATAATCATGACCAGCCCGATAAAGTACATATGGAGTTAGTTGTTATAAATGTTTAGTTCTCTTGAACTTAACATGACTTAAGAAAAGAGATGACTTAGGAAGGACAGGTCACTATTCATTTGGCTTCGATTTTTTTGTCCTTTCTTTTTAATTTGTTTCCAAACAACATATTTCAACATGTTTTATCTTCTAACATCAGCACCGTTGGACCTTGTCTTTGTTTTTGTCCTCAAACCATCACGCTCCACGACTACCCAGCCGGCAAAACTAGCTCAGTTATACATCCCTCATTCAAGCAATCTGACTGAAAGATGGTGTGTCTGAATTTCTCTGCTCTAGATAACACTAGGCTGTATCTCTACATTGAGACAGTAGATTTCTTTATGTAGCGCCAGAACAAAAATTCAGTTACATGCAAGCACGTTAACAGCGCATGCCTTAGCTTGGTTTCTCCAGCCCCCTTTGATCTTACCATTGCTATGCAACACAGCAAGTTACTAAGAAATCACATGCTATCACAATTTTTCTTTACTTCACAGACAATTTATTCACATGATAAAAGGAATGGTAAAGAGAAGGCAAGACAAGTCGTCAACTTCTAAAAAAATCTGGTGCCTATTAGCTTTTGAATCCATGTGGTGAAATTTTTCTAAATTATTTGAATTTAGAAACCTGACTTCTTACCTTCAAAAGTCACACCCACTGTGCACCACCTTTTCAGTGTTTGAGTCAGTGTGCTTGTGTGCACGCACAAGAGAAGATATTACATATTCATTTAAGAGACATTTGTCTGCTCTACCCAAATTACTCTAATCGATATTCAGTAACTACAATAGAAAAATATCCATGCCAAACTAGATTGCCCTAGATTTACCCAAAATGAGACAGTGACAAGTAGAGTTACTGTTATGTAAATAAGCAGACTAATTTCAAATGCTTAAAAGGGAGGGGGGTGGAGGGGAGTACTTTGACCATTCATTACAGAAAAAAAATGGACCGGCATGCATTTGCTAGCAGCTTTCAATTGGAAAGCAGAAATATTTCATGTAGTATACTGTGACAAATTTGCAACAGAGATTCTGGGGGTTGGTCTCATCTCCCAAGTCACATGAGATAGGACAAGGGGAAACGGCTTCAAGTTGCGCCAGGGAGGTTTAGATTGGGTATTAGGAAACATTTCTTCACCAAAAGGGTTATCAAAGCATCAGAATGGGCTGCCCAGGGAAGTGGTTGAGGCACCATCCCTGGAGGCGTTCAAAAGACAGGTAGACATGGTCCTCAGGAATATGGTTTAGTCATTTTTATTTCCTACTTCTTACTTATTTTTTTGTCAGAGTTAAGTTGATGGTTGGACTAGATGATCTTTACGGTCCCTTCCAACCTAGACGATTCTATGATTCTAAAGCCTTCAGAGCGTAGTAGCAACTCAGAACTCCAGTCTCTTTACTGTGTTTGAGGCAGCCTTATCTTCTTGTTCTTTTTATAAAAGACTAATACTGACTCAAGACCAGTTTGTGATAATGTGGAACATTATGTTTCTGGAATAAAAGAATGAACTTAAATAAATACAAAAAATTACCAAACAGAAAAAAAAAAATTATTAGATCATCGCAACATAGGAAGTTACACCTTCAGAAAATGGCTTTACCTTCTTAATATCCGCAGATCTCAGCCCTTCCTGCAGAGGATGTACTAAAGGCAAAACAGTAGCTGCACTGACACGCTGAAAATGGGAATCAGAGACTTGTTCAAGACGTGGTCGCTTAGATTCCAGTGAATCATGATCTGTTTGAGATGGACCTGGATGAAATTGCTGTTCATATCCAGTTCTCCTCTCCTGGGGCCTAGCACACAAGAGAGACAAACTATTAATATAGTTTTCTTGTATAGAAAATGTATATCTGGTGTTCCTCAACCTTTTTCAAATCTACAGGAGATGCAATTTAGTGAAGCTGCTTCTAAACAGTAAGGCAGACAAATGCTGGTAAGTATGATCGTCAAAAGCACAAGTTAAAATCCATTGAAAGAGAGAAAGTTAAGTTGAATCTTAAAAGACACTGTTCAAATCCATGCCTGTCAGTACAAAACCTTAAAGAAACTTAACATTGATACAATCATATTTTTCAATATGATTGAAACTATAAGCAAAAAAAACCCAGGAGATAAATATAGTACTATATTCCACTGAACACAGATGGCCACAACAGCTCCATTATTTTATTTTTGCAGTCAAATAATTTTCAAATATACACAGAATGCTTCAAATGAGCCATGAGTATTTGGAACTTGATCTCTACTAAAATGCTACTATATGACAGAAACAGTCATTGATTCAAGCCATGAGTCATTCAAAAATTCCTCCTTCTCAGAAAACTGCAAAAGAAGAGTATCACTGGCTTCTTTACAGTGCAATGCACAGGATGTCCATGAAGAACCCCATATGCTTCAACGTCTTCCTATGAAGTGCCACTGAAGAGATGACAGTAGTTTCCTGTATTTTGTCAGAACTACTGAATGAGTTTTTACAAATTTACAATGCGGGGAGAGGGGGAATTTTCTTCTGCTATAAACTGAAGTTTTGAGATCTCTAAAAGCTACTCTGACTCTCAGCACTAAAACAGAGCCTTACTGATATTTTGGTGACACAAGATGAAGGCAATATGCAAGCCCCAGATTTCACTATGATCAAGTTATTTCTGGGAATATTCTAATGAGATTTTAAGGTAGACCAGTATTTACATAACATTAATCACTGGTATTTGTTCAGAACTAGATACCTCAGTTATTGCCAAAACAAACTGCTAGGAGTAATCCAGCATATAAAGTTGCTCTGAGCAGATAC
>JAOTQQ010000006.1:7420964-7465438 GCA_026546715.1 Gallinago undulata | reverse complement strand
GGGGGGGGGGAGGAAAAAAATGAAGTTATCAATAGTGGAGGTGCATTCTTCTCCTCCCTGGGGGAACTGACAGAACAGCAGGAGGAGACAAGGGCAGTAACAGTAGAGGAAAATACATGGTTACATATTGACAATTACAAGGGAGGGAGGGAACTAAAGGATGGAGATTCTGCACAGGATCTCATTTCTTTTAATACAAAACCAACACCATAGTACAACACCACGTAAAATGATACTGAAGTACGTTTTCTTCCTCTCTTGAGCCTCCTTTTCTTGCTTCAGACATTTATATGTGCCTGCACACCCTCCTAATTTGACCTCTCCACAAGCCCGACAGACCCCATGTTATCTCGTAGTGTAGTCTCTTACAATCCAAGTTTGTTTACACTGCCATATGGGAGGGGGGGAAAGGAGGGAAGAAGTTTTTCCCAATATTTGCCTATAGAACTACCACCAATATTCTGTACATCTCTCCCTGTCTTACTACCTTAATTCTGCAATTGTGGAAATAAGTACTTGACTTCAGCTCTTATTTCTCCGCAGGCAGCCTTATGACCATTCCTCTAAAAGCATCTGCCTCTCTCTTCAGCAGCTGCTCGTATATATCCAGTGAACACGAATTAATTCTTCATTAATCTATTTCTTGGTCAGTGAGGGCAATGACAGCTTCCTGCTGTAACCTCTCCAAGTTCCATACGTTCAGATTATGTTTAAATACAGCAGTCTTTTTGCATAAAATTGTAACTGTGTGCGTAGACTGTAAACAATCTCATCCGGGCTTTCCTCGCTGCTGTATCCTTCCATTAGTCACGACAAACTTCGTCTTGCCTCAGTCAAATCCAATCAGAATCCTCCTGTAAAGCTCCTCGCTATTAACTCTCTCTGCCTCCCCGATCCTTCCACTGGTTCCCTCTTCTCTGCCAGAACAGAGGCTGCTCATCTTCATTTTCAACACCCTTGAGAGATCACAATATAAGAAATCAGCTTCCAACTCCGCACAGTCAATGACAAGATTCTATTTTTCAGGCAAGTATTTTCATACCTTCTCACGTTATTCTGAAAATTTCAGAGGTTTCTCGTACAAACATTTACAAGAACTGTTACAGACTTTGGAATTCTGCCTTAAATGTCTCACAAAGATAAGTTAGGTCGTGAATACTTTCATACAGCTGCCAACCAGGCTGGCAAATTGTCTGTCTCACTGAATACTGAAAATTAGAAGGGGTAGAAAGAATTTTTCTTGTAATGTATTTCAGAACCCAGTCCTTTCTGCTGTACTGTCCCACTTCACTGACATTCCCACAAGCTATGGTAAAACATACATGGGATGGGGAAACCCAGCAGTGTCAAATGCATATTAAAAAAAAAAAAAGAAAAAAGAAAAAGAAAAACCCCAAAACTGTTAAGCCTGCAGATACCCAGCTGAGAAAAAGCAGTGACAAGAATAACTGTTTCAGGAACCATGAAGAGATACTCAGCCCTGTGTTAATTTGAGCTTCTTGAGTGAGGAAATGATTTAACAATGTTTATTTCTAAAGGTATGACAATATTTTTCTCTTTGGCCAACTCAAACTACTGAACAGATCTGGTTCAGACTTCCCCTTTTGCACTAACATTTGTAATACGTGGAGAATTCTAAGTAAGTTACAAATAATTTAGAACTGGATATTACAAGGGCAACAGTCATAGCACAATTTCAGATTTGGTTTCTATGAGGGATACTAATTAGAACAGTATCTCTGGATCTCCAGATCTCAAAATGCTTCAGAAAAAAGCAGAAGTACGTACCATCTTCAGCAGACACATGGGAAAATGAGTAACAGAAAGGTTAAGAAATCTGTCAAAGACTACCCAGGAAATAGTCAGTGACGGAACTGGAAATAAGACTCAAGTCTTGCAGCACTTTAAGGTGGCAAAAGCCAGCCCTGCCCAAATAAAGCACTTCTTCACTTGGGAAAATACTGCAGGTTAAAAACTGTGACTATTTTTAGCAGGCCAGTTCCCCAAAACCACTCAACACGTGGCCACACAAATGTTTACGCCAGTAGAAGGGAAGGGGTCAAGAGGCCAGAGGGACACAGGACTCACCTTCTCCCTGTCCGTGGGACCATGGACCCGCGTGTGGCAGTAGCCTGTCCCCTACTCTTCCCTTCACCTTCCTGGATAAAGACAAGTCTCATGGGGGAGACTCAATTTTTCTTTGCACGTATGAAACAAGCTAACACTTTTGCATTTAGAGTAATTTTCATGCCATCTTGAAGTACTTAACCAACGTTTGCTAATCAAATTTCACATCCTTTTGGGATTTTTTCTCATCTTGTTTTTGAGCAAACTAAGTGTGATATAAAGAGTGCAAAGAATTAGATTACAGTCACACAAGGCTTAAACCGAGTTGGGGGATTTTGTTTTTAAATCAGCAGCCTCAGTAAATTGAGCTGTGATGTAACTAACCTATGGCAGAATAAGGAAGGCTCTGCCTTATGCCGGGGATCTACAATGAATCACAAAATTAATTCAGGGATATTTATTCAAAGTTTACCCTGGCAAGAAATGGAAGAGCAAAGGGACTGTGTGAGCAGTGGTTAGAAAGGCTTTATCCAAAGCGTGATAACAACACTGGTGAATAATTCTTTCTGTGATTTCACTTTATAAAAACGTAATGAAACAATCTTGTGGAAGAAACCAAACCAAAACAGGGCGTACTTAAGGATCAAACTATTAAACCACAATAACTCGTTTCCATGAATTACAGACCTGTTTCTGTATCTTCAAGACACAACCCTCCAACTCCCATACAATAACCCAAAATTACAAGTTGAGAGTCACATAAGTAAAACTCTTCAAGTATATTACTAGATTTGCAAAACAAGTCTTCCTAGTGGTATTTTTATTTTGTCAGATAATCATAACTGTGTTCAAACGCTCAAATGAAAACATCAAATTTGAATCCGGGGGACATGCCATACACAAGAAAGTACTAACATGTACATTTCTAGCAGATTGCTAAAATTAGGTTAAAGGATCCAACCTCCGTGTAAAAAAGTTATTTATTCAAACTATCAGGCACAGTAAAAGGCCAAGCATTAATCACCATCTAAAACTCTAATGCTCAGAAGGTTAACAGTACCATTACAAGCTAGCACTGATTTAGCAATCTAAAAGTCTTAACTAAAAAAGCACTAGACACTTCAAGGGCAGTAATTAGTCCCTCAGTCCTGTTAATGTCCAATTAAAAGGATAGTCTTACGACAGTTACTCAGAAAAACAACAATGAAAAAAAATTAGTAACAAAGGAAAGAAGTTTGGGTTCAAACGGATCTATGTTAATTGTTCAAGTCTGATTACACAAAGTTCTGCAAAGTATTGCAGAATGGGATGGTAAGCAAGAAAATCACTACAGGATCATTAGACAGGACAATGCCAAAAGACATAGGGTTTTCACTCAAGAACCTACCAGGAGGTTGATGCCTGAGATCTCAGATAATTTTGCACTTTTAAACAAGAATTTAAAGAAGTGTTTTCCAGCTATAATATACAAGCTCACAGGTGTGTCTGTAAGTATGACAATCTGTTGGACATACCCTCCAAAAGGTAAAGATTCCTTGCATGCTACAAGCAAAAAATGTTAATAGATCAGCGCTGAAATTAAAGACAATTAAAGTAGCAGTTAGTTATATATGTTCCAGAATAGCCTGCTTCTTGGTTTTGCAGAACAGACAACACCCTCAAAGCCCAGGACCTCTTCCACAACTTCTTCCATCTTTTTCCACTCTGTTTTATGTTGCAGAATACTCTGAAGCTCATAGTGAAAGCACATGGGCATACACTGTTAGAATGAATAGAAACAATGCACGTATTTTCTCCAAGTTGAGAACAACTAACTGCTGAATTTTCCATGACAATTCCACATGTGCAGATGCCTTTTCTTCTTGTCAGAGACATTTAAAATATACCATGAATTCCTGAGAACTTTATCTCATGTAGTTGCATTGATTCTACTCGTCAGATTATTGGTGCAAAAACTGCTATTTCTATCCCTACTAGAAATACAGTGAAAAAATTAATATCTATAAGGCTGTGTTTTACTAGCAACAATAAATAATATTATGTCCATTAATTATAACGTCATATGAATCAAGCCATAAATACAGCAATGGGGCTATTTGAAAAAAGACGCTAAGAAAAGCCCACGCATCTGAATATGACCCTTCCCACAGCCTGAAATTTCCACTAACGTACAACATCATCTTATTTCTGAATGTCCAAAGCATTAACTCACAATTATGTTATACAGTGTCTGACTCATACTCTAGATAACATAGAAGCATGGTATACTCTAATTTAGCCAATTACAGAAGTGACAGAAGTCAAGGAACATTACAGCAGTCCATTCAAGATGTCACATTTATTCTATACTAGCATGACTTTCCCATCTGCATTAAGATAGCTAAAAAATTAAAATAGGATTTTACACTTCAAATTTTAATAGAAAATGATTTTCCATTAAGAGACTACCAACTCTGTAAAGTACTTAAGTAATAGCTTTTAGAACATTAAATATTAACTAAGTATTAAAAAATGATTTTTGTTGCCATTCCAAAAGGTGAACATTGGTTGAATACTTGAATATACAATTTACAACCAAACTGTTGCCAAATCTCATGATCACATTGTTATACTTCATCTTTAAATACCAGTTTCTCTGCTAGGTAACTACAAATACAAATAGAATTTGTGCTCTACCAAAATGAGGTCGATCAAATTCAGCTGACAAGATACTCTTCTCCAGGAAATTCTATTTTAATCTCTCCTGTAATTTATGAGCTTAAAGAAAAGTTGCTCATACATGATATCAAGACCCAGGCTATACACAACTTTGGCATATTACATGGGGGATCATAACAGGAAAAACTATGACTACATTAACACCTTAGAAAGTTTCTAATCAGCTACCCACTTGTCTCACGAAAAAAAAGAAGGAAAAAAAAAACAGAGGGGTGCTGAGTGCATACATTTCAAATAAGAGCACGTATTTTCAGCATCCCCTTACCAGCTAACACGCTAACATACTGGGGTACAGAGAATCCCCGAGGGAGGAAACCTCCTCTTTGAGTTTTATCAGGGAACAGCGCTTACTGACTCTGAAGGAACCTACCCAGTGCTCTTCTGCCAAGGAGGGTGATGACAACACCACAACTATCTGGAAGAGGTAGGTGTAAGTCCTCCACTCAAAAATGGAAATAAAAGATGCAGATATTTCTTTGACTAGAAGTACCACTAGCAATGATTTAAACCAAAGGGTAAAAACCTTAAAAGTTCTTTTGGTTTTAAAAGTATATCGTAGAACAGTAGACAGTCTGTATTCTAAAGACATTTAAAACATATTTGGGGTTTCCTAGCAGCAGCAGATTCTCATTCCTGGCTGTCCCTAGATAGCAAATAGCACACAGTTCATGTACACCACAGATAACTTTCATGAGCCAAAGACCAGACAGAACCAAACCTACAGAATTGAATGTCCAAAGCAAACCCTGCAAAGTCCAAACACTGCACCGATACGGTCTCTCATTCACAAAGGGAGACAGCTTTTTCTCTGAGGTAACTGCAGCAGTTCCCAACCCCAGTCATGTCCCTTACACATTTTGAAAGGCCCCATCCGTGCCACAGGGATCATTCAACTAGTTATGAAACTTCAACAGAAGCATTCAAACTTCACCCACAAAACTATAAGGTGAAATAAAAACTAACCCAAGCATTCTCCAAGGTACCAGTATGCAGTGTGCAATAGGTTCAAGAGATGCTATACAAACAGCAGATAAGAACTACAACGGCCTTCCTCAGCAAGTCATCCTCACTCAGGAGTCAGCGGGCAACAATTCACTGAGTTTACTCGAATTCATCTATTCCCATACTTCATATATGTCATACACCATACATAAAATATTTATTTCAAAACAAAATTTTTTTCTTCTCCATCTCCATCCAGCACAGGCACTTTAAAAACAGCTACTGCACATTAATTTAACCCTCCACTGTTAATCCATCTGTAGGTAAAACTGCTTTTGACATCATCTAACATACAACAAATTATAGTTTAAAGTTTCCAGCTTCTTCTTGTAGTTCATTCATTATCAAAACCGTATCTGTAGTGGCAGCTTTTTTAAGCAACTATGGCTTGGAAGAGGAAATATAACTTGACTAATGCATACTGACTAACCCCATAGCTCAACAAACTATGAGGTATTATAAGAAAAACCACATACTATAAAGAGGGGTTCAGGACAACCTAAGTATCAGCCTCACCAACATCCTCAGTTGACTGGGTTCAGATATAATCAAGTCTAGATTTTAGCTAAATATATAATAAAGTTAAAATAAGAAATTTTTTTTACTGTACATAAGAGCAACGCCTAGGTCTATTCAGATACTCCACAGGAAACACACCAGGGCCTTCTGGAAACAAAGTTTATCGTTACTACACTTATGAGTAAGTTTGAGATGTTCTACTTCACAGGGAATATAAAAAAATATAACTCCAACTGAACTGACACAAAAGCCTCTAGGTCATAGAAAAAGACAAAGAATGAAACATAGCTTAAACTACAAAAGGTATAAGTAAACCTTTATATCTGGGGGGGTGGGGGGGAAGCAACAGAACTTGAAGGTTCTAGATATATATGTGTGATCTTTGAGACCACAGTGAAACATCAACAGCTATAGAAATAATGGCTATAATGGAACAGGTAAGTGATCACATCTATTAAGAAAAGTTTTGGGAATAAAATTCCATAAAGGGTAAATGATATGAAATTACACTGATTATATGGGAGAATTCCCACCTTTCAGACACCTCTTCTCTGTCAGTACAGTATTTCAGACAGCGTAAGAACAGAAGCAAGTTGAAGAATACGAACCTGAGACAAAATTCTACAGTGGATAACCAAGAACATAGAATTTTTTTAATTTAAACCAATTCCCCCCCCCCCCCAAAAAAGACTATTAATGAGGTGAAGAATACAGCTGAGCTGCAATAATATACCTATCTATTTGCTGAACACCACTTGAACTTGTAATGAACTTATGTGGGCTTAACTTTCTAACATTGACAAAGAGGACAGGAATCAGTAGGTTTCCTAGTTGATTTTATATTCACATTTGTTAGACATCTTCCCTGAAATGTTCATGTATTTTGATCAATCTAGGACAGCATCCACTTCCCAAAGCAGCCCCAGGTTCTGCCCAGGAACCCCTCCAGCAATGGCCCAGTGCAGGTTTCATGTAGAGCATAGGGGCCTGTGCCCCACAGCCGGGGAGGCAACTGTGGCTCTTGATGGGACTCTGACTCCACGGAGACTACAAAGAGAATTAACCAAATGCACTTTCCCTGCAGCATAGCATGAGGCACAACTGAACATATGGCACGAGAGGAGGTATTAAAAGCAACATCAAACTAGTTTAACGTATTTTGTACCTTCCTTCTTCCTTTTTCATTTATAGGTGTTCTTCCCCTCCCTATCTTTGCAAAGGTATTTTCATTTTCAATTTTACCCAAGGCTAGTTGCTCAATACGCAGAAAATTTTTAAGTCCTGGTCAACAGTTTTTCCAGGTAATCTGTCTGCATAACAATTTCATTTCTGAATTTTTTTACTGCTGAGCATTATGAACAATAGGATTTTTTCAGAGATGGCTGATGCATCTTTGTACCAATACAGTATCTTAATTTTGCAATAGCCTTTGTCGTCGTAAGCAGGTGAAGCCACTGAATTCAAAACCACATAGTCCAACATCCTCCTGAAGCATGAAGGAAAAAAACCTGCATATCAAATCTGTCTGGGAGTGGCAAGACTACACGAGTGGTTTAGACGAAGCTATTCAAGGACATCGAAAGCTCTCTTAGGATACCGTGAGGAAACATAGCTCCGAGGTAAGACTCAGCTTTCTGTTTGCTCCCCAACTAACTGAACTTAAGCCCCAGTAGGCCCAGACTGTAATAGTCATTTAGCAGATGGTGGATAAACACTGAATTAGCATGGAGGAGGAAGGGAACATCACAAAACATCATTACTGGATGGAGAATCATTGAAGGAAAGAGAAACTAAAATGGGAGATCTCTTCAGCACATTCCTGGCTATTTGCATAATTTAGAAATAGCACAAAGCAAATATTTACAGACAGCAGTCCTGCATAGGTCAGAATTTTTATCTGGAACATTTACAGTAGAGAGACAAGGTAACATGTTCAGTTAATAGCCTGACATCCAAAACACTGATCCAGATTTGAGTAAAGAACACAAACAACTTTAAGAGTTCAACACTGGCATCCAGGAAACGTTTGTTTGCATTATGAAACCACTGTCTGGTTATTAGTCTGTTCATGAGATTGTACTGTGTTGCAGCGCACCTGCACAAGGCACAAATCCCTTCCAGCTTAAACAATTGTTAAAATCTTAAATTTAAGTAGCTGCACACACTAGAACTCCAAATTGTACTTTTGATCACGCAAGAAAACCTTCATTAAAACCATTCTCTAGGTAAGCATAAAAGAGGAGGAGTAAAATACTTCACCAAAAGGTTGAGAACTTTGAAAAAGTAAGTTAAATGCCAATATTAGGAATATAATACAGAAAAAAAATTCTTTTTCTTGAGTACAGAAGACTTGTGCAGTTACTTTTATGCATTTAACTATAGTTGAAGCAGAGTCAGCTTCCCCTCCCTGTGAGCATCCCTCACTCGTGCTGTAACTGAGAAATTAATTAACAGAAGACGCAGTTAAGAGAATGGCAAGAAACATGAGGGGGACTAAAGGGAGAAAACTGAAAGGAAGCTTTAGAGTATGTCCTTACTTTTACCATGGTTTTTGAAAGAGTTTTCTAGATCCCTTCAAATCACAATGAAAAACACATATGCCCAGAAAGAGCAACTAAAATGAGTGGCTGTAGGAGATAAACTGTATTTTAAATAAATCAGCAGCAGCACAATGTAGAAAAGTGAATATACTCTGATTTTGTGCATATAATTTCAATCTGGAGAATTACTTTTAATTGATTCATACATTAATTAACAAGCTACAGATAAGTAACACTGTGGAAGCAACGCTTGTAATATCCTATCTATACATTAAAAAATACATGTTATAACTCTTCCAAAGAATATTCCAAAATGCTGCTCTTTCACATGTTGTAGTAACAAGTTTAAGTATTTTGGTGTCCAATATCAAACAGTGTATTTCAAATAGGCAAATTTTACTGCACATAAAGCACAACACAACTTTTTTGCCTAAGCAGCCTATCCTGTATCACAAAGAAAAGCGATGTCAAGAAAAAATTAACCACGCTTTCGCAAAAAGGGTCACTGTAGTTGGCTTGTTTCCTCTGAACTTTTGAATCCTTGGGATAAGCACGAAGGTCTTTCATCCCCCAACACAAGACACTAGATTTCAGCTAGCTAGAAATCCACTTCAAATTTTACATACTTCCTTTCCAAATGTCAAGGTTGTTTAGTTAATCAGGAATAACAACATTCTGCAGAATAAAATTCTAGTGCAAACTTGCAACAGATCTGTATGGTCCTTATGTGCAGTGACACAACGCCATGTGTCCACTTATTCAGGTACTTAAGCTCTATCCATGGCCATCCTACTTGTCACAATAATAATATTTTTTATAACAGTACTGATTTTTTCTTTCCCTCAAATCATACAGCCTAGGATAAAAATCCCTACCTGAGCTCCAGCAGTTCATAATTATAGGACTATATCTAAAATTACTGCACAATACAACAATGCTGCCACAAAAGCAAGTATTCAGAACTAGACATCCCCTTCTAATTGCAGTAAGTTGTCCTTTTTTTTTTTTTTTTTTTTTTTATTCTTAGGTTACACCACTATTTAGAGTCATGAAAAGTAAAACACTTGTTAAGACCGTAACTGTGAAACAAGAAGAAGCAAGTTTTGGGCAATAATATATCGTTCAGGCTACCTACTTACTTACTCGATCCTGCCTAACACTAACAGTACACACACCCATCTAGAATCCTGTCTAACTGCAACAAACTTGATACCCTCAGGTTTTTTTAAGTACCGAAAAATCAGCACATACGAAGTCCTTTACCATCAAGTCAGCATAATTCTAGAAAAAGCCACTTCCATTGTGCCCTCCAGCAGCCCCGAGATGACAGAAGCTGGGGGTGTTTACAGGTCCTAAATGAATAATTCAGCATCAGCAACAACTCGCCACCACTGACAACCTCAACGTGGGGCTGGAGCAGGCGGCCACGATGCACCTCTAACACTCGAGCTCTGGAAGCAGGACATCTTCAGGCACCAACGCACTCCTGGCCCAGCGTCCAAGTGACCGATTTTGAAGAACTGGCCTTTTTTTTTTTCTTTTCTTTTTTTTTAACTTGCACTTCTACCTACAGGACAGGGATGAACACCCAACACACTGATGCTCTGGGATTTCTCCAAAAACTTCCCCGCGGGGGAGGGGACATCTCACAAGGCCACCCCCCACCCCACCATCCCCTCCCGCACACCAACAGCTTCAATGGAGCAAAACGCGCCCCCCCCCGGGCACCGAGCACCCCCTGCCCCGGCCCACATCTGGCCCACCCACCACAGGCGGCTCCCTCAAGGACGGGCCCCCCCTCTCCAGCTCCCCCAGGGACTAGAGCGGTTCTCTCCCCAGTGGGGAGGGAGGAGGAAGGGATGGCCGGGGCCCCCGCCTCTTCCCCCTCCTCCTCCTCCTCCTCCTCCTCACAGCGGAGGTGCTAGGCCCCGCTGCCCCCCCTAGCCGCGCCGCTTCCCCCGCGCCGCCCCGCCGGGCCCCCTGCCCTTACCGACGGCGCGGCGCTGGGGCGGCCCGGGCGGCAGGCTTCGGCGGGGCTGGACGGTCGCGGCGTCTCACCTCAACCTCAGCGCCACCGCCACCGCCATCTTGCCTCCCCTCCCCCGGCTCGGTGGGCTCCGCCCCCTCTCGCCAGGTCCTGGCAGCTAGCGAACAAACGGCCGTGCAGCTGCTCGGTGGTTTCTACCGGCCGCGGCGGCTCGCTCCTTCCTCCCGCCATGCCGGTTACGAAGTTGCCCAGGCAGCCCCAGCCCGCGAGAAGGCGCGGGCAAACCCGGCGATGAAAGGGTGGGCTGCTATGCTCCTTCCAGGACCCGCTGGCCGGTGCGGCGGGGAAGGGTTCCCTCTCCCTCCCCCTCCCCGCTGAGGGGGCTTGGGGAGGGGGGGGCGGCCGCCATGAGGCGAGAGCGGGGCGCGGCGGCGCTGAGGTGGACGGGTCCCGTCACCGCCGGCAGCGGCTCCTGAGGGTTCCGTCCCGGTGATGCTACTGACCGTAGGGGGGGGAGAAGCGCCTCGTTCTCCCTCACCGCAAATCGATATAAATGTGATAATAAGTGATAACGGGACGCTGGCGCCTCAGAGCGGGGGAAGGGGAGGGGGGGGCGGGAAGCCGCCCCGGGCCCAGCCGTCCCGGGCCCAGCCGTCCCCGGGCCGCGGCCCCTCCTCAGGCTCCGCCAGGCCCCCGCGCTGCCCTGACATCGTGCCTCTAGCGAGGAACGGCTGCCGAAACGTGAGAGAGGTGTAAAATCTCAAATGGCTCCTTAACCCCCGCCCGCCATGAATATGTAGATCTTTCCCTGCTTTTTTTCAATAAGTTATTTCGAATCTGTGTAGCGTTTTACCTGCAAATGTGTCATTCCAGGTGTGGTAAGATCACAAGTGGATCTTACCAGGTTTACTATGTGAAAGGAAAAAGAAAAAAAAGAGATACCATTAGACAAGATTAAATTACCTCACTGGTATTACGATTTCCACTAAATGTGAGAAGTCATATCCCATGTTTGCAGCATTTGTGTCCCCACAATTATTTATTCAGACTAATAAAGCGGGGGCTTACCCTGTGGCAAACAGGATTAATTTATAACCCACGGGATGTACAGGAATGTCGCTATTACAGCAGCTCAGTTCTGCTCCTAAGTGCTACCTCAAGGTGAGGGGACACCTCTTCAGGCTGAAGCATTTGCAGTTCCATGATCTAAGGCTGGTGACCACCTCTATTCTATTAACGTGGAAGTCAAAGCGTCCAAATAAAAAGTCTGTGAAGACAGGTCGGGCGCACGTTTTGTGAGGTGTTAGCTGCTCTTCAGCTATTGAATTCCTCTGAATCGCTTTCTTTATTTTATTTAAACCTACCCAGCTAACATGCTCCGCCATTGCTGACCCGATACTTCTCTTCCATATTGCCTGTTTGTCTCAAGAAGCAAAGTTTCCAAGCCATGGTGTATCTGATCGCCTTTTTCATGTTTATTTTACTACTTCCTGTCTCCTTGTGTTCTGCAGCCCTCTCTCCAATGGTTGACTTCACTCCTAAGACGTACCCAAATGTGGTTTTTCCCTTGCAGCCACCCCAGGGACAGCCAGCAGGACGTGTGGAACGGCAGAACGCCTCTGAAGATAAGCTCCTCTTGCCCTGCTTTTGAGGTTTCCCTGAGCCAGCGTCTCTTCCACAGTAACACAGCACGGGGATAAAAGGTACTACACACTGAAAATCTCAGCTTTTGTCACTATTCGTTATTATTTCTGCACGCAGAGGCAGGGTCAGTCGGTGCGGTGCAGGGCCCGGGCAGTGCAGGCTTATCCCCAGGGGAGCGGTCCCTGTCTGCATCCCGGCTGGGAGCCTGCTGGGCAGCGCGGCGGGAGGCCTCCTCCCGGTATGCCCCTCCTCCTGGGCAGCCCTGGGGAAGCGGTGCCGGGGCACGTTTCCGCGACAGCGGCGGAGCGGCCCCGCCCGGAGGCGGGGAAGAAACGGGCGGGATGAGAAGAGGGGACCCTTTCGTGCCCCGGAACCTTCCTGCCGCCCCTCCCGTTTCCGGCCGGAGCCGCGCGGCGACGGTCGCCATGGCAGCGGAGCCATGGGGCTGGGGGCCGGCGGCGCTCGCGCTGCTGCTCGCGCTGTTGCTTGGCGGCTCGCGCTGCCTGCGGCGCCGTTACGCGGCCGCGGGGGCTCGCGCCGCCCTGAGGGAGAGGGCGGTGGCGGCGCCGCGGGCGGGCGGCGTCCGCGCGCTGCTGGTGACGGCGCACCCTGATGACGAAGCGATGTTCTTCGCCCCCACGGTGTTGGGCCTGGGCAGGGACGGCGTCCGCCCCGCCGTGCTGTGCTGCTCCCCAGGTGAGGGGGGGACGCGCCGGGAACGGCGGGGCACCCGCCCCCCCGAGCTGCCGCCGCCCCTCGAGGCCAGGCTTCCCGACCGTGACGTCATGGGGAGGCCGCCATGATGTCTTCCCGCGCGCGGCCTCTCGCTGTGACGTCACCCCCGGGCAGTGATGACGTGTCAGTGTCTCGGAGCAGCGAGAGATAGCTGTGTATCATGGGGCGACCCCACTGCGCTGTGGGGCTGCGTGTGATGTCAGCGTGATGCCGCACGTGATGTCATTGCTGTGCTCAGGCCCGCTGGGCCTGTGCTGCCATGAACCGCGTGGCACCACTGAAAAGTAGTGGAGGCGCCGTGCCACCCATCCACAGTTCTTGGCATTGCTCTGGGTTGTGACACGCTGCCGTGATATCCTGTGTGCGGGTGGTTTTGGGTCAGAATGTTACTTTCCGCCAAGTTTCAGTTTTCAATAGCAAAATGTCCCCCTCTATCCGACCCTTATGCAGAGGTTTGACAACCCAGTCTCCTGTTGCAGCACTCAGGCACTTTCAAACTGCGCGGAAGCATCAGTAAGTTGTGAAAAGGTGCTGTTCAGCACAGCCTTTCTGCATCTCTATATATTTTGTCATCTTGCAGAGGACTTGCTTGGACAACCCAGTTTTAATGGCCTAATGATACATTCACTGTAACACATCTAAAAATAACAATTGCATATCAATCCAATCGTGGAAAAATAGGCCTGAAGGGAACCTGAGGTCGTGTTGTCCATCAGTTGACCCGAAGACAGCATCAGTGTGTCCTCATTTGTCAGAACAAATGTCTGAGTTTGTTCTTACCCCCAGGGAGGTTCCTCAGCCTGTGTGGTTTGTGTCAGTGCTGCATTAGCTTTTCTTCAAATCACTTTTTCCTAAATCATTGGTGTAATTTAAGCTTGTTTGTTTATTTTTGCTATCTGCCATGAGCATGGAAATCAGAGCATCCCTTTGTAGCAGCCTCTTAATATTTTAAGACTGTTGTCTGCCTGTTCTGTCTTATCTTCTCCAGACTAAACAACCCAATTTCTTGCAGTCTTTACTCATAAATCATGTTTTCTAAACCTCTGATCATTCTCATCACTTTCCTTTGGACTCTTCCAGTTGGTTCACATCTTTTTTGGAGGTCAGTGATCAAAAACTGGAAGCAGTACGCAATACTTCCTGGGACTGAATAGAACAGAAAGGTTCTCACAAACTCCACTGTTTCCCAGGACAAGAATTTTTCACAGAACATGACACTCTTGTGTTCTTCTCGTGATTTACTAAAGCTCCAGATCTATTTATTTTTTTCCTGCAGAACTGACACCTAATCAGTTGTTACATTGTTCATGTTTTTGTGCATAAGAAACAACCTCATTTAATGGATCTTCCAGATTCCTTACTACTATGCCAGAGCCCATGAACCTGCAGTGAAAACTAAAGATTTTTTTCTTTTTGTGTTGAGATGAGTGTCTTAGGGTACAAACATTTGCATCTTACACTGACAGCTATTTACGTTTGCAAAATGGGCCCTCTCTCTTTTTGAAAGCTTCAGCTAGTACACTGCCAATTTTTCTGTTCTTTGTTTTCAAATCTTTCTGTCATAACAGGCTATCTAGGTGAGAAGACAAGGATTAAGTGTTTGTTGAAGTCCAGTGGTGTACTGGCTTTCCTGATCATTCTATACCTCCCATTCAAGACTTAGTGCAGAGCTTTCATTTGTCTTTGCTGAGGGACAAAAGTCTGTTGATCCCATTGGCTTTTTCACAGCTCTGGAGAGATTACTGAAGTGCAACTCTGCTATTTCACTTCTGGGGACTAATGCTCTCCTGCTATTAGAGAACATACAAAGAAGTGTTGTGTTTCTGTTTATTTTGTTACATTTTCTTTTTAATTTACTGCTGGTTCAGTGACATTCAGTGAGTTCGACGCTGCCTTCTTATGTACTTTCTTGCATGTCTTCGTAACAGAACTGGCAGCCCATATAGAGAGTACATTCACTGAGCTAATAGATTTTTCTGTGCCTCTTATTAGTCTTTTTGGCAAATCAGATGGCTCGTCCTCTCATTGTTTGTATGATTGATGATGACAAGTGAGTTGATCAAAGACTCTGCAAATTGTAACACTGAGACAAAATCATTACTTAGAAACCGTTGTACTTGCAGTTTTCAGATGTCAATCAAAATGACTTGGAAATGAATTAGAATTACAGCACTGTGAAAAAAAAATCAGTGTTTTACACACTGGATAATCTTCGATTGAAATAATAACTCAGTATAAATGTGCTTTGCTCTCTAGAGTAGCTGACTCTCTATTGTGAGTGCTCTATGGATGAGGTCCAGCAGCATCAGCTATTCAGCTGGTTTTGCTCTCAATAGCTGCCTATTTTTCTTGTTAGCATTTTTATGTTCCTGATGTCCTGACACATTTCTCAAGCTGTGGAACACGGATCTGTTCCTTTGAGTTCGGTAAAAGGTTATGTATTTGTAAAACAGCGGTACTATTTCAATAAAACATCACTTGCAGTCAGCTGTTACGCTGCATTGCAGCTAAATATATGTTATCTTAAAATACTAGTGTCATTAAGGCCAGGCAAAAAATTGGTCTAAAATAAGTCCCGCTGTACTGAAGTAATCCATATAGTGAAGGTGCAGGTTTTAATTTTGCTGAAGCTGGAACTTGCAACCTGAGCTGCAGAGTACCAAGCTGACGTGTTCCTCGGCAAACCCACAGATAATCATTGTCATAGTCTTCTAAAACCATTCACTCACAGTCTGCAAGAGGAGGGTTTTTTTCTAATTGCTCTTTCCCTCTTTGAAAATTTTGCAAAGCTTGCTAGTGATGGCTCAGATTGCAACACTGCTCAAGAGAAATGCTAGATTTAGATGACTCACACCCACAACAATAAAAAGTTTTGGTCTAATTCAAGACAGCTGACTACAGACTTGAATCATACATTAATGCTCAGCTGTATTTTTTTTATTTTATTGCTTCAAAGTTAAAATGGGTTGAAATTACTGCCCTGCACAGGGTAACATTCTGGAAGGGGTCATCACTGCTCTGGCATGGACTTTGCATGGCTGATGCCAAGAAAGAATAAGGGAACGTCAGGGCAAGATGAGAAGAAAATAATTCAGTGAAGGAGGAGGCAGTGTTACAAGATAATAAATCCCATTTCCCTGCTAGTTGTAGGTCTCAGTCTATTACAACTTCTCCCAAATACCTTATCTAAATGAGGTTTCCTGTCTTCTTTTGGTTCTATAAGTTCTTTGCAATCTTGCCATATTAGTTGCTGCCTGAATTTCTTGTGCTTGATACAGACTTCTGAAAAATCTTTATCTTAAAACAGATTGCTATGATGGAATTCCTCATTTCTTCAAATCTTTTTAGTTCTGTCGCTATTCTATTGTAGTGTCCTAGGGTTATATGACAACTACCGCTCATTAGAATTGGCCCAGAATATACTATAAACTTTAATCACATAAATACCCCATGGGACAGGCTTTCCATGTGTTATCTCAGCAATTCTGTTCCAAGTACTTTGGACTTGCTTTTCAGCTTGGCTCCGTGGGCCTATGCTGTTGAGAGAACAGGAGGGAGTTCACGGCATCATGTCTAATTGTGAAGGAGGAGTGACTCTTTGGCCCTTCCAAAGGAGATTAATTATTACTGATTTGTTGTGAATACTTGCTTTTACAAAAGTGAACTACGATCACGCTCACCTCTTTTACAGAGACAGCTTGGAAAGTTGCCAGTTTTAACAACTTTTAGTTACCTCACTGCAAAGGCAGTTTCTCCTGTGTTTATGAAAAACTCTTGCTTTTTTTTTTTTTTGTAGTATATTGGTGACTTCCATTCAGATAATGTATAAGCAGTTAGTCCATGTATATGCATATCAGAAGACTCAGGTTTTTTTGCCCATGAAGCTTGGTCAGCCTGTGACCAAGGCTGGTCAATTCACCAAAAGAGAGATTAAAGCTGCTTCTCCTGTGTCGTTGGCAGAAGCATCTAACTTTGGCCAGTCTTAGCGTGAGGATACTGGGCTGTTTGGACCACTGATCAGATTGGACATGGCAATTTTGCATGTCCTTACCAAATAAGCTCGTGAATGGCTACAAGCCACACAGTGCATAAACAGGAGGAATGAAGTCAAGGCAGGCAGAGCTTTGCCTCAGCATTTTACCCTGAGCTAAGCCACGTGTTGCTCAGGTAAAAGCTGTGAAGTTTTCCCCTGAAAAGTATCTGTTCCTCAAATGATGCCCTTTTATTTGTGATGCTCACACTTAATGCTTTGAGAAAGAAAAGAGGAATTCATTCCAAGCTTACCTGAACTAAACATTGCTGTGTTTGCTATTTTCAGGAAATTATTACAGTCAAGGAGAGATTCGTAAGAAAGAACTGGAACAGAGTTGTTTTCTTCTGGGGATTCCTGCTTCCGATGTAGCAGTCATTGATCACAGGTAAATGGTTTTCATTTATGGCATAATTTCATTGCTGTTTTTAAATAGGAGATGAAGTTCACTCTAATGTTCAGTGGAAGCTTACTGTATCATTCTAAAAGGTCTTGAGTTATCTCAAAAGACCGTATTAGCTACTTCCATTAACTCTCATTAATCAATGCAAAAGACAATTGAAGTGTATAATGGGGATCATAATCCCTAGGTTAAGCTCTGTTGACACAGCATTTACAATAATGATAGTCGGGGTCTAGCAGAGAGTGTTTGGGCAATGTGATCACATTTTGTGACACTGGTTGCAGCGTTACACAGGCAATTACAAATTCTCTGAATTTCCTGTGGCAGGTTTGCCTGTAGGCCAGTCTTTACAGGGTTAGCGTGGAACTCTGTTATATTTGTATAACCTGGTTTAGTCCTGACTAAAGACAAAAGAGAATTGTAATATTCAAGACAGTCCATAATAATATGTCAGTAAGATTCTTTCAAATTAAGCCATGCAAGATTTCTGTTTTTCTAAGGTGTGATGTTTTCTTTAGTTGTGTGTAGGATACCAAAGTAGGTGATAAAGCTGACACTTCTTTGTTTTGGGATTAATTCAGAAACTCTTCTGGGATGGTGATTTAACACTTTGAATCAGTGAAACTCAGAACTAACATTGTAAAGGCCTCTCAAATTACCTGATCACTGTCTGTCTAGGGCTGATAGGAGCTGAGATAGATACTGAAACACGGTACAAGTGGTTGTTTCAATTGTAAATAACGATGATACAATCCATAAAGAATATTTTTGTTTATGAAGACATAACTTTAATAGCAACATACTGATTTAAAACCACGACAAATAGAAAAGTCAGAGTTGAAAAAAATCTGGATTCAGGCAGGCCCTTTTCCCGTGAACATATTTTCCCTTGAGCTAAGGCAACAGAAACCACAGTTCAGAATATGAATCTTCTTGAGTCCTTTGCTTTTTTTAGCTTTAGGTTTCTCTCCAAGTTTTCAGCTCACTTAGGAAAACAGCATAGGAGTTGTTTTTCCTTTGGAATGAAAAGACATGTTTCCGTTCACTTCTCATGAGCTGCTTTTGGATAACTTCAAGTTTTGTAGTACAATCATATGACGATGCCCAAAACATTTTGGGGAGGGATAAGGAAAAAAGCTTCTAAGCTTTGCTAAGCATAAAATCCTCCCAATGAACCATCTTTTGAAATTAACACAGAGCCCAGAAACCTACTGGCTTTTCATTCTCTTAACACAGTGTGAGGTTGGTCAGTATATGACGCAAATTTCCCAATCCTGCTCAGTCATTGCCCCAGCGTACACAGGTCAGAACACTGCTTTTTGCAAGTAATATTTTGGTTTGCTGGGTCGGAAGGTGAGGACCATTTCAGAGAAATAGCTTGGATCATGCCTCTTTATTACTTTCATTATTATTATTACATATATTTATGTAAGTAATGACTGATACACGATTCCCCCCAGTGAATGCAGTGCCTGAAAAGACAGATCCATCCCATTGCCCAGAGCTTCTAGGCATGGACTAGAATGTACATCAGTGTTCTAAGAAATAGATTTAGATTTTGGGTCTTTATCTCTGAGGTTAGATTGCTATGGCATAACCATCACCTACCTTTGTTGTGCATTTAGGGCGTGAACTAAAGTTCTTGCTGAATTTTCCTTAGAGCTTGTTTACACAGTGAAGTGTGTTTACAGTGCATTATTTACTCTGCAATAACTCACCATGTGGATGCTCTTTATTAAAAACATCTGTGGCTCAGGTGGTAGCACTATGGTAGAGGATTGGGTACAATTTCCAGGTGACACTGAATTTTTAGAGTAGCTAATTGTTAGAGTACTATTTTCCAGCAGTTTGGACAAAGCACTGGGACTCAAGGCTCTTAAAACTTACTCAAAGTTCCTGGGTTCCTTAAGGTTAGTAGCTTTCCTATGCCTCTGTTATGACTTCTGTAATTTACAGGTTATACAAAAATATTTGCCAGTATGACACAATGTGGAACTTGCTAAATAAATACGTTATCTACTGCTAGATTTCCATGTAAATTGATGTTTATGGAGTACAGTTCAGGAGGCTTTGTCCTTTAGCATTTTGTCCTCCGTAGGCACTGTTTAAGATCAGAGCCCTTTGGCTTTTTTTGTTCCCTTCCTAATTCTTCAGAAGATAATTTTCCATCAATGTAAAGAACTAGCACATTGCCTAAGGACTGCTGCTGGCATGCTGCCCATCTAACATTTCTTACACAAACACTGGATGCTTTACTTTATCCAAGCTGTAGATTTGTATTTTGGTAAGGAAAGCCCAAAGGATTGCTAGGTCTGGATCTGCTCCAGCCATTGTAGTGTGGAGCTGAGTCATGCTGCTTCCTCTTTCTTTGCATGATCTACAAGTGAGTGAGTAGAATTTTCAACATGTAAAAGGGGAAATACATTTGAAAAGCAAGGTGATTGACTTGCTCTGTAATCTCAGTGGGCCAGGCAGGTATAAAATCAACATGACATTTTGAATTGCATGTGAACTTGTAAAGAGAAAGCTTCAGTCAGTCAACTTCTGTCTGATGAAATCTGTGTTAAAGACAAAATCCTTATTAAGCAGTCCCTTGCCTTACACAATGACTCTTTCAAGTATAGCCAGGATTCCTAGAGACTTGATTCCGGCTCCATCAGACAACTGCTTTACACTGATTCTTCAGCAGGTGTTTGGTGTAGTCATTGTCACCTCAGTTAAAGACAACTCAAATCTTCTGCACAAATATGGTCACAAACTGTCCCCACGTTTTAGCCCTAGAGATCTGAGGTCCACATGAAGAGTTCTTTGCTGTAGAGGGCAGGAGTGGAAAGGGGCAAGCATTACCATGCAGCACCCAGTTGCTGTAGGTGGGCAGATGGGCATGCAGACAGCCTGTTCTAGACTATTTTAAATTAGAGCATTGGACTCTTCCTCCTTGTGAATAGTACAGATTGGACACCAGATTTGCAGAGGTGTCCCCTGAGCTGGCATGCAATTATCATAGCTCCAACACCACACCAACTGAACAGCTGCTTTTAAAGGAGAAAAGTTTTGCAGTCCACTTTTGTTACCATCCCCACTTTAGACTTAGTACTTGGAGCAGCCAAGCTCAGAATTAGGACTTGTATTGTTCAAAGTTAATTTCTGTGGTGTCACAATTATTCCTGCTGCTGGGTGAGGGAGGAGTTAGCAATACAGTGAGGTCTGAAACTCATGTAAGATAAAAGTCACTTCATTAATTATATAAATGGTAATGTAAACTCTGTGCTTCCTTTGTACATTTTTATCATCTTATGTCCCACAACAGTGAACAGACTAACTCAACTGAAAAATTCACTTCAGTGATATGTCTAAAATAGTAGATACATCAGATGCTGGACGTTTCTCTGGTGGCACAAGGGTCTAATTTTAAAAACATTTGGCTGCACTGCAAACAAAAAGGGACATCCATTTTCACCAAAAGTTCTGTTGTTCTTTAGGCATGTATTAGACTTTGCTGCCAGATTTAGCTTAAAGTTTAAACTGCTGTAGTAACATATGAGTAAACGATTCACGTAAAGGACGTGAGTCCTTGCTGAGCAGGGCAGAACTCCCTCCATCTTGGGAAGAACAAGCCTGAGTAACTGTTTCGCGCTCAAGATGTGTGGTAAAGACAAGGTTCAGCTTAGCAAGAAGAGAGCTTGTAACCAAGTGAAAAGTGAGTCCTGCATTATCATAAAACACGGAGATGCTTTTGCTTTCCATCTCTTTAGAATATGCAGAAAAGAATGCTTCAGTAACAACGTGAAGAGAAAAAATGTTTGCATAAGAGTTTTAGGTGCTGTTCTCTGATATGGCACTGCTACGTGTTTTTTGGTTGTTGCTCTGTCTCGTCTTGAGAACATAGTGAGATGAAAATACTCTGGTCTCCAAAACCAGTTATCAGGTCACAAGCCATTGCCATGGTTTTGGACTTATAAATGTACTTTGTTGGGAATTTACTTATAGCTGAGAAGGCTGTCTGTAAGTAATTAATCTGTGAACACGTGCTCCTGACCTAGAAAGTGCTCTCTCGTGGTATATGGTAAACCAGGAGTTAATACCTAATTGATCTAATATTAAGAGTTAGTTAAGCTCCCATTAACATTGGGCACATCTGCCAATGCTCTGGCTGTCTCCTAGTCTGTAACATTACACGTAAACGGATGTTTTCTAAGCTGTTTTCACTTTCTGAAGAGAACAGGCAAAAAGGAAGCCCAAATTATTCTTTTTTTTTCCTAATATCTGTTTGGGGTTCATGGAAAGATAAATATCAGGCATTTCACTACAGCTTCTGAAGCTTTTTTGCACAGTTGTACTGGACAGAAAGTAAACCTGACTATCTGCATCTTTAATATGGTAGAAAATACTTGGCCCAAGTTTGCACCGCAAAGAAAATAATAGCCGAGATTTGTGTAAACTAGAAAATTTTCCATTCACAGTACAAAGACTTACTGCAAATAATGTTACATCTGTTTCCAAGTTTCCATGGAAATTGCACTCCATTCGTTTTTTTCTTATTATTATTTTACTTAAGCCCGAAAGGGCTCTGATCAGACAATGCACAGGAGAGAAGACATCTGCCCATGAGCCTGCAGAGAGGTTAAAATTATTTTTTTTCCTTTTTTTATATAATAATTCTTTACTGTTGGGCTTGGTTTGCCCCACACACAAGGTAAATAGTCTTTATTGCACTTCCTCATGCTTAACTTCTAACGAACTTCCTTCCACAAGCTCCCCATGTCAGAGAAGTGAGTCTGTAAGGTCATGGGAAAAATATATCCTTAAATAAATAGTGCGTGTGTCTGTCTGTGATGATCAGAAAGCTATGAAAACACTCAGACCCTTCAGGGAATGAAATATGTAACTGGAAATTTGAACCTTTTTATTAGAATTTAGAAACATGAATGCAGACAGTTAAGAATTATTTCCCATTGATCCAGTTTGGTTTTACTGTACTTGGGGGGTTCGTTGATGGCTTTATTGATTTGAATGCAGGGTGCTGAGTGCATGGAAGCTCAAGATGCAAGCTCTGTAGTGAGAATTTATACTGCAATTAAGAAAGCTTGCCTGAAAACTGAAGGCACCAGGAGAACTGCAAAGATAAAATCCTGGCCTCAGTCAAGTCTGGTGGCAAAGCTCTTGGTGATTTCATACCACTTTCTGACTCACTCATTTACAGACCTGTGTCATCTTGCTGAATGGGAATTTTTAAAAAGTGTATTTATCTTACTTACGGGTTTCTGATCAGAAAGGTGATATTATTGCCTGATGTTTTCTTCTTTCCCTGTTCGCATATTTCATATTTCGGGATCGGTATTTAATAGTTTTAATTCTGCTGAAATAATTGAGGTAGTTATTTCATTTTGTCTTTCTAAGTTCTTCATGGCATTATAGTTTGACATTTTATTTTACTGCTAATTCTAAAGAGCTGATGTATATGCTGATTAAAATTGCTCCCGTGCTTTATTCTAGACAAGCTGCATATTTCAGTAGTGAGTGATGGGATTCTCTTCAACTTACTTATCTCAGCAACACAGCAACAAAAAAAGGTCTTTATTTTTTGCAGAATTTTCTTTAATTAAGAATGGCATCTTGGGACCAGCAAATCTTAGATGTAAATTGGTCACCCATTCAGTGTATATTACAGGGAAATCAGCCTACAACTTTTGAACCAGTCAAATGTAATCATCCTGAATACTAACACACTTTACCACTACAAGAAGGCATTTTCCCTTTGTCAGTCAGGTGGGCATCTTGATGTTTATGTAATCACTGTAGCCAAATTTCACTCCTGCTTGAATTTTAAATTGTTTTCTTTCTGAGAAGACAATAAAATCTTTGGCCACCTATTTTTATTTACGTTTCTAAATAAACAGATAATTTTTCCAAAATGCTTACCACATGGCAACTCATGCTGATATTTTAGGACATCCGAACACTTTTAAAAGGATTATATCAAAGTCTGCCTTCTGGCTTGGGCTTTTATAAGCATTGCTCTATGCAATAATTTAAGAGGAAATTCTTCTGGGGATTGAGATGTGTCTCTGCCCTCCAGGAAAGCTGCTTTCTGAAATAAAGGCTCATATCGCAGTAAGTTAGGTTTAGCTGTTTTGTCCTAAGTTAGATATTTTCCTCAATAAGGAAATCTGCCCTTTTTTTTTTTTTTCCCTGGGGCTTCTGTGAACCAGGCCCTTTCTCAGCTTTCTGGCATAATTAACTTCCTTGCTGTACAAAAAGGGGGAAGGGTCTGCGATGAAAGGGAAAATGATCCTTTCAGTGCTAAAGGGCCATGTCCCCCAGATTACCTCTGTAGAGCAATGAGCAATGGTCCTTTTCAAAACATTCAAGGATTCTCCTTCAGATGTCAACAGAGACCTGTCAAATCACATCAGTGAAGTCACAGCAGGGTTTGATTAAGAGCAAGAATCTAGCCAGAGAAGCCAAGGACTCTGAATAAATGCAGGGGGAAGTGAAGGAGTACTGCTAAAGGACAAAATGGCTTTATGGACATCAAATTAAAATACTAAGCAATGAGATTTATACTTTTAATGCTCAAGATTATTTAGCAGAATAAAAACTAAGAAATACTGATCTCAAAACATGAAATGTGATAATAGGGATCCCAGCCATCCCCCAAAGCCAATGCAAGTTTGATTCAACTTCAGAAACACCAGCACTGGTAAGCTGATAGTGAGAAAAGATAGAAGGCTGTGAATAACAGCCGTGTTTCAGGATTCTGGGAAAACTGGCTAGGGCTGAAGACAGGGAAATGCCCTAGAACAGGGAAATCCACTAGAAGTATTTTTGTTGTTGTTGTTCTTTTTTGTTCATACATTCAGAAATGCATTTTACTATTCTTTTATTAATGGCTTTTAAAGGTCCCCCATGTATGTTAGAGACAGGCATTTTCTTTGGAGCAAAGAAAGCTTCGATGACCCATCCTGAGTTTGCAGATGGTTCATGTCCCAGCTTTGCCGTCTCCTGGTAACGCGAACAGATGTGCTGACTGGAGCAATTCTGTAACTAGACCACTTGTGTCCATGCAGAAGGACGTGTCTTTGGGTTTGCTTGTTTCCAGTATAAAATTCAGGATTTAGTATTAAAATATTTTGTGTGAACTTTCTTCATGATACTAGTAAGCTATAGAAAGATACAGTTATTAGATTAAAGCTATACCCAAGATTTCCCTTTTAAACACCACAAACTACAACAACCTGCTTATTTTTGCCAGTTACACAGTGGAACAATACAGTATGTTTTGCCAACAAGACACCCCAAGAACTAACAGACATTGACAGGCATTTCCCCTTTGCCCCCAGAAGGTCCCCTGCTTTGATAGCCCAGCAACATCTCTGGTCATAGCTCGTTTTAACCTGCAGCTGCAAACACCTTGCTGTTCTAGGCAGACTGAGGTCTTTTATGAGAGAAAATATTCAACCCTTTTCCTTAAAGAGTTACAGTTATATCAAATAGTCACAGTACGTTAATCAAAGAAGAGGAACAAACAGAAAAAAAAAATCTACAGCTTAAGCTTTGAATCTCTGCATTCCTCCCAGTTTACTCAGGGAAAACATATTCCTATTTCTACTGGGAACACTCTTAAAAGCCTTCTCACAATAATGGATTGGGCGTTAACGCCTTGTTCACAAGAACTATGTGGTTTCTTTGTGTGTTCTCATAATCTTATTTTAATTGTAGCTACAGTACAAAATGTTGAGTGCCTCAGTTGAAATAAAGCTGTGAGATCTGAGGCTATGACCATCATGCAGTGCATCTGCAATGGACTTGCATTTTCTGCACATCAGGCAATTACTGTGCTGGAAAACAGAGGAGGGGGATTTGCAGCCTGTCTTGGTCAAACTCCCCTTTGGGATTCAGTCAACAGAAGGGGCAGATACATCAATTCCTGTTTTTCCTAAAGGTCAGGCTCCTAGGTGGCTCCCACAGGTAGTATGTTCCTGTACTCACAGGTTACTTGGAGATAATTGCAGTAACTTCCCCCAAGTTGCCTGCCTCAGTCTTTGTGAGACAAGAAGTTTCAGTGTGTCCAGGGGCCTCAAGGCATTAAAACCAATTGTTGGTTTATTCCTGTTCCCTTTATCTAATTTTTCCAGTTCAGACAGTCACTAGAAAATTTATGGAATAATCAATATCTGAGCCTTGGGAGCAAGGTCTTTATTAGGCTCATTAAGACAGAATGTTTCCAATGACAAGACATAGTGTCAAAGGCTGTCGGACCACTTTCAGTGCCATGATATGTTGTGAGTGCCAGCAACATAATCCTCATTTTTTTAGTTTGTTTTCAAAATTCCCATTGAAGTCAGATGGTATCTCCTATGCTGGCAGCTAATAAGAGAACATAGGGAGCAGTGCGTACAGTGCCTGAGGGATGAGTGGGAAGCAGCCCCTTCTATGGCTCCAAGGCTTGAATTGATGAGCTACAGAAGTAGGGTGTCCTTGGGCCTTTGGAACAGGACCATAGGTTGAAGGAAATTGCTGAGAATTTTGCTTCCCCCTAAGAATAATTGCAGGGCATTCAGTGGGGACCTTTCTGGCTCTTTTATAAAAGAAGACAGTGTCAGGATAGAAAAAAAATGCTTTGTGGACATCACTCCTGAGTAATAAAAGGAGCTTAGTTACTTTCATGTTGATTGAAGTATTTTATTTTTCATGGGAATAGCAATGTTTGGACTGCAGACACTGTAAAGACTCAGTGGAATTTTTGTGAAGATATAGACTTACAAATTCTGTGTTTTTATACAACATACATTTTGGGTCTACATCAACCCAATTCTTTCACATAGATGGTAGAGCTGGAGCTGTAGAATCTTGGACGTCTTTCTTTCTTTGCTCAGAGCCATCCTCTGGTTCCATGAAAATCAGTGGGGGTTGGCCATTGACTTCAGTGGCACCAGAAATTGTCATTGAAACAGTCAACACAAAAAGACAAAGTCTTGTTTAAAAAAATGTTAGTATGGGGAAAGTTGGAAAAGCAACTGTACAATGGATGTTGTGTAAAATGTGTTTTCTCTTAATGACCTTGCAGTTCAGATTGGCTCTGTTTACATACAAATCAAAAGCTGGTTTGTCTAACTGCCAGCACAGCAAAACTCAGTCTGGGATCTCAATATCCAGCTGTGTCTTTTGCCTCTGACATCCTCCCAGTAATAAAAGTTTTGTGGCTGGGATTTGGCTAGAGTTGCAGATGATGTGTGAGCCAGAATTGAATTCAGCCTGCTCTTCCTCTGTAAAACAATAGAAGTTAAAGCTTGTTTGTGTCAATAAAATAAGCATATACAACTCATAACCCCTCAGGGACCAGATATGATGAATAAGATGCTCTTTTTCCATCATCACATTTCTAACGCTGACCAATGTTTAGTAATAAGTCTGTGAGAACTCAGATTTTGTCTTCCTTGTTTCAAAGCTGGAGCAGAAGCTTTTTTAGAGTTTACCTATGAAGATGCAGCATCCAGAGAGCAGACATAGTTATGACAGCCTTTGCAGTGCTATTTAATGCAGATTCTTTGTTCTTCACTTTCAAACTCCCTGAAGGGTACACTACGTTAAGTGCTGTCTGTACTCTTTGAACAGCTTCCCTGCAGATTGACAAACTGACAGGGACAATAACTTCTTCACAGGTAAAATGGTATGGCTGGCATGCCTATTAGTTTTAACTTTACTGTTTCAGTCTTTACTCCAATTATATGTTAATAATTAGTTGCTTTATATAGCAGTGGCTCTCAAGTTTTGTCCCACAGAGGTTTCTGTTTGGTAGCTTGTCAGGAACCTGAGGTGCTGCAGCTTGTGAGACAGATGGAGAGGTTTCGGGCCCTGGGGTGCTGTGTAGATGTAGGCAAGGCTATCTCCATTCATAAGGGAGCAATGCATGATCAATCTGTATTTACTGCAGGGTCTTCTTGTAACAGTGGTGAAAGCTCTGGCTGCGGTACAGAGCTCCGTTAGCAATTTCACTTTCAGCTTGCACTTTAGCCACCTCATTGGAAAAGACTGCTTGTAAGGCCATATAGCCATTATGCACAGCATTTGTTGTGTCCGCTCTTTCCATTAATAAAACCCTATTTGACAGATGATGGAACGCTCCTCCAGTTGACAGTATCAGTGTGAACCAGCAAAGGTGTTCTCAGCAGTCCAGAATCTGAATCCCCAGATGCTTCTGGCTGACTGCAATGGGATGCTGCTCTGCAGCAACATGATCCAGGGCCGCCCTTTGAAGCATCCTACAGCCGGAGAATTCCCATTTGTATTTCTCTGGCTGAGTTTGTTGTGACATGCCCTGTTATTTTTGCATTCTGTGTCCATTCTGAAGTTCCCCCAGGCATCCCTTCAAATGAAACATTGCATCACTGAGGAAGTGAAGCCATTAAAAGTGAATGCTTTCACCAAACACTTGGAGCAAATACAATCAGCTCTCATCTACCAGAAATGGACTTGCCAGTTGACATTGCAAAATTTGGGAAGAACAATAGTCCTTTCTTGAGTAGTTTGATTGCAGTTTTTCAAAAAGCTGAGCTGTGCTGTTATTTTTCTGCCACATCATGAATGAAGGTTTTCTATTTGCATAGAGCAAATGTAGAAGGATTACCAAGCAAAGTGGTTAGAACATGGAGCTTCACACTTCAAAATTGTTTTGAAGAAAGAAAAGTTTTAAGTTCTCTGCTGAACTCCGCTAAGGTCTCTGACCTTCTCTGTGTTTTACTTTTATCCTCTAATAGTTCTGCCTTTGTGCAGAGCTGTGGGGATGGACCAATTACTGTTTACATACTTTTCTCATGGTGTGAAACGCCATCTCTGTGTTAAGGTTCATTATTAAAGTTTTCCTTGCTAGTCAAAGGGTTAATTTCTTTCTCCAAAGAAGGAGATCTGATTTAGGTTTGGCACAGGAGGAGGGAAGACAGAGGATTTTGTTCTGCAGGAAACTAGGTCAGCAGGTTTTTATTATTGTGCTTGATAGCCCAATGTGGTTTGCATTTAGGAATGAACTTGGTTGACATTGTGTATGGTCGATTTCCTCTTCCCAGAAAGCAGGCCTCAAACATCGCTCCATATATTATGGCTTTCCCAAATTGAATGCAAGATAATATTTAGCTGAAGAAGCTCAAGCAGTTGTGAGTTTCTTAGGTATGTTTTTAGAGCTGTCTGTCAGGAGTGTCTCAGGAACACAGAATGAAGTCCAAGGTATTCTGGAGAGAAGGAACAATAGGGCTGGAATCTTTTCAGTCACTGAAGTGCATCAGAATCGAGAGTTCTTCATTGTTTTTACACACCATCTACTGATGATTGTTCTTATAGCCTGTAGCGTTATTTGGTTTTTGTTTAGATGTGGTCAGATTCTGATCTTGCCCCCGCCAAAGTAAATTTTGTGTAATTCCCTTGCTTTCTCTGAAGCTACTGCTGCGTGTGGCTGAGATCACAGTGTGGTTCCTGCAGATAACCTTTAGATGGGGAGTTTTCCATCATAACTTTTTTGGACTATCATGACTGATAAAAGTTTTGAATAATTCAGAATCTTTTTCACACCTTCCAGCTTTCTTGACCATATACCCTGGGGTATATTCCTTCCATGGGCAGCTGAGAACAGATGTCTGTGTTCTTTACCTCTGCCTCCTGAAAAACAAATTGTGGCAGACATCATGCATATTGAAGAATTCAGGCTGCCTTTCTTTACTGATTATTTTCACTTCACTGAATAATGAAAATCCAAGTACTTATAACTTAACAATCTACTTTGTTTTGATTGTAGGGATCAGGTAAAGGTGATGGAGCTTAGAAATATGGTTGGTAACATCTAGGAAGTTTTCGGAGTAATAGGGTTTAAGACTGAGCATCTATTTCCAGTTTTATACTCTTCTGGTTTTACAGACTTTAATGTGAGTTAATGGCTCTTCGGCATAATAAAGCCATCTAATTCTGTCCTGTTCTAGTCTTTATTCAGTTCTGGCATTGAGACACCCAGACATTTTTGCAAACCAAGTTTGGCTTTTAAAGCTGAACAAGGAAAATACAGGCAATACTGAGAAGAACAGCGAGCAGTAGGTTGCCAGCAATTCCTGGAAATAATGGAGTTTCACAACCATTCCCTGCAGATTGGATATTTAGGGAGGAAAAATATCCTTGTGGCTTACATGGACAGAATAATGAAAATGCAAATTCTGTTGAGAAAGTTTATTATGGTTAAAATTCAAGTGCTGTTCTAGAGTTTGAACCAAAGAGCAGCATATTAAATGCCTCAAAATGATGACAGCATAGAAATAATACGGGTCAGAAAATTGCATATGGTCTCTCCTGAACTTGCTTTTAATGTTGTGTTAGGCTGTACATTTTAGTTGTCCAATACCTTTGAATCTTTAAACAGTCTCAGCTGCAACAAATGAGCTCATACAATCATCTTTTGAAATATGAACATGTTAAAAAGGGATAAAGAAAGTTGGTATTTCTGTAATATCCTTGTGCTTTTACACTGTTGGCATCTGTGAGCGAGAGCCAAGAAAATGACAGCGCATGTCAGAGTGAGAGGGATAGAGAGGACTTGTAGCAGGCAGACACGTACACACAATAAACATCCGAGCTGAGGCAGCACTTTGGAAATCGCCTTCTACACAATGAAAACAGAAGGGGTTGTAGGAGAATCTCCACAGCTTCACTCACCGATGACAAATTATTTCATTCAAACTCATAGATTCTCAGAAAATGTCACTATGCTGCTGGAAGACTTGGGCTATATTCCTTACTCCCTAAATTGAATAAAAAAGGTAAAATCCTACATTTTTATAAAGGTCTTTTTTCTCCCAAAGGGCCAGAGAACATCACAAATCATTAAGATACCAGAGCTGTCACTGAAAATACAGTAGCTTCTGAGTTGAAACAGCAACTGTTACTAGCACTCAGTAATGCCATGAAAAATGTCTGCAGCCATATATTTGTGCTCTTACAAATGAATGAAATCAAGAATTTCTAGACTGAAAATGAGATTGGTAGTGCAGAAGAGCAGTGCCTGTATGTCAGCAAATGAACAGATGCTTGCAGAAGGCTGCAAGATAAACAGATGCCGAGTAATGCTGGTGTACGAAATAAGCCATTTGTGCCCATTTGGGAGCTCTGCTGCATAAAGGATGCAGCCTGCAAATTTAAGTAGGTTGTGATGTTCTCCCCTATGGCTGGGGTTAGAGGCCAGTCCAGTTAACTGCAGAGTAATCACTGTGTGGAACAAACATGAAGGCACTAAATTAAAATTGTCTTTCAGAGAGCAATAGCTTCGTATGGGTGCATTTGCTCTTTGTTTTTAATGTAACCCTATCTTTACCAATTAAAGTAGCTATTTAATGGTTAGAATATGAGCTATGAGCTATGAGCACAAACCCTGTTTATCCCTTTTGTGGGATAAAATATATTTAGTCTTCTTTTATTTGTCATTATTATTCCTTCTTAATGTTTTAACCGATAATTAACCCTATCCTTTGATAGTTGTTTACATCTGGGAGCAGGCAGACAAGAATGGTGCTCTTTGTTCTGCAGTGAGGAGGGAACTGTGCCAAGTAGGTATCCTGTAACTGTTTCCCAAACTCAGGTAGCCATCTCCTGGGGCAATCCTTGTACCCAGAGAGAAGAAACAGCAATCTCAAATGTGGCTGCTCACTGACGAGCTTTTCTGAGAATGGGAATCGGTTGTTTGATTAATTTTATTGACAACTTATTGCAGGTGCCAGACTGAAAACACTGGTAAGCGGTAGGCATAGTTCCCATGCAATATTACTCACTACAGAGTAACTCTACACACCAGTGCGTGTTGGTACGCTTCATTCTTGCTTCAGATTGATTGCTTGTATCTGCAAGAAGATTACTGCCCAATGTGATACAACTTCTGGCCTGTTTCCTTGGATGCCAGTAAGAAGATTAATTAGTTCAGGGCTAAAAATGTATTAGCATTTAAGGGAGATATATTTTTTCCTGTGCTGCATCATCTCTTATCCTTTATGTGTTATGCTCAAAGAGGTACTGTAGAGCAGAGTTTCAGACTCTCTGTACAAAGTCCTCATACATCTTCTGCTATGGTTAGTGCCCTCTCTGTCTGCAGGGAGGTAAGGAAGGACTTTTTGTCTCCATACTCATATATCCTTATTCCAGGAGAACAGATATGCTCTTACAAGAGCAATCTGGAGCAGGCTCATTCTGTTGACACTGGTGGTATCCTTCCACCCTTGTTGGGGCCTTCACATAGCTCACAAGTGATCTCTGGCTCCACAGCAGCTATAAAGCTCTCTAACCAGTCTTGGTGGTTGGACTTTCCCAGTGACCTGTACTAACCAGCAGTGTCTTAGGAGGTTTCCTAATTTCACCATTCTACTTTTGGTGTTTACAGCTACAGTAACTAACACCTGACATTCATACCCAGCTAGTGCTCCGATTGCTGCAGCGTGGGGCCTGTTTGCACATGGGGCCTTCTGATAAGGCAGGCATTTGACCTTTCTATTCTTAACCCATTAACATTTAGAAGAGCTGCTCTCCTCACCTCTAGAGGCTGTGTTCCTCCCCCTCCCCCCAATATCCCTGTTCCTGCCAGATAAGATTACGCCTGGGTTATATATTGATCTAAAAGCAGAGTGCCAAATGCAGCCCACACCAGTTCAAGGGCAAATACTGCCTCCATATGAGTGAGTTCACAGACTTCAGTTCAGTAGTGGAAGGGTAATGAATGACCAATGGCTCTTTTTGCCCTCTCAGCAGCACCTGAGGCCAAGCGCAAGGGTATCAGTTCTTTATTGTACCAGTAAAATTAACATCATGGCCGCAGCAGGTACCATTCCAAGTTGCTGATGCTGCACCTTTGTGCAGTTTCCTCTTCTTCATCTGCACTTAAGCAGATGAAGGGGTTGAAGTGGTTATTACACACTCATTTGCTTGAGAGAGTGTTTTTGGTAACCTGACCGTGGAAACGAGAGCCAAGACTCCTTTGTTTTAAGCCAAAGCTGGCTCAATGAATACTGCACTGTGTTACTTGGATAAATCTCTTCACCTGTGTATATGTATTTCCCAGTTTTTTAAAGTGGGAACCCATTAGCAAGCTAGTTAATTATAAATAGCAAAAACTATTATGGGAAAGTGGCTGTATTGACAAATGTATATAGCCATTTATAGTCAAATACAAAGTCATTCATTCTTTGCTAGCAGTTAGTCATCAAAGTATCCCCAGATGTATGAAGTGACACCAAGAAGCTCAAAGGGAGTAATTACAGAGAGTCAGTTAAACATCAGGTCCCAGTACCATAGCTGTCACACAGAATGTGAATGGGACTATGTGACCATGGGAACAACAGATAGGAGTAAGGTGATGTTATTGCCTCTTCACATATTGTTTGAGAGTCTCTTTGTCTAGTTCAGTGTCTTGGTATAAAACCTACATTTCCAAAAGGATGTTGATGTTTGGAAAATACTTGGGAAACAGTCACCAGAATGATGAAAGATGTGGAAAACAGGCCTAATTATGGATATTTAAGATGTTTGACCTATTTGCTTTATCCAAAAGATGGCTTGAGAGTGATACAGGAGAGGTTGATGAACTGTTACATAGCATGTTGTATGAGAATAATGACCACAGTGGTCCCTGCTGGCTTTAAAAATCTATGATAATGATAATAACTACAATTAATCATAAGAATTAATTAGCTGGCAAGCCCGATTTTTCCATTGCAAACGCCAAAGTCACTGGAGCAGGATGGATAAAAATGTATTGCAATTATTAATATTATGTTAAATTAAATGGTTTAAAATAAAACTTTGCGATTTCATGTACATTTATGACCATCTGTACTAAGAACTAAGCTTCAAGGAGCCTAAAACGATAACTTGCATGACATTAAAGAGGCAGGCAGCGTGCTTTTTCCTGCCAACAATTAAGAGAAAGTAAAACCACTGAATTGATGGAGGTCTCTGACTAAGCAGTAGACTTTTTTAGAGTGAACGACTCCATTTTAGTTATCTTATCTAATTCAGAAACTAGGTAGTTCAGAGTTGAGAAGCTTGTTCAAAACTGGAGGAAAGCTTTTTTTCATCTTGTGGTCTGTGTATAAAAATAGATGTGAAAGTCTGTTCTCCTAATTTTTTAGATGCCTGAAGAGCATGTGTGATCCAAAAACAACTGCTTTATCTCCTTAACTGCAGTTAATATTGTCTTTGTTTACTGAATCTGTTAGTTTTCAAATACTGTGTTTTGGTAAGCTTTTCCATATATTATTAGAAATTCTAATATAATTTACTTAGTTGTTAGAAAACAATTACAAAATACAGTTATAATAACTTTGACCTCCAGCTTCCATCTCAACTCAAAATTACAGCAACCGTGAATAAAAATTAATTTAGTGGGGAAAAATACATCACTCCACACTTGTTAATACAATAAACTTAAAAGTTAAATTCTATGCTTAGCTATAGAGTTGTTTCAGAAATAACTAAATCACTTATTTAAAATGGGTGGGTTGAAATCAGCCTACCCTGCAGTGTAGGCAGAGGTAGGAAGGAATTTTGCTGTTCAGGTGCAGCTGTATTGATCCCAGTGTTTATGAATTTCCTTGTGAGTGAAGAGCAGATAGTGGCCAGGGATCCTTGCTGTGTTGGGCACTTGCCATCTCCCTGTCTGAGTTTGCCCATGGGGCAGTCACTGTTGCAGCGTCAGAGCCGATCACTGCTCTGATCATTTAAGCAGCCTAATGGAGAGAGACAAGGCATAGGAAAGGAAATGCTCCCCGCCAATGCTTTTAGAGATCCTGATTTACGTGGCTGTTTTATTTTTATTTTATTTTTTTTCCCCTCTTCAAATGTTCCATGAAGTAAATTTTTTATCTGTGACTCAGAGCAAAAGAAAATTTCAGATTTTTGTGATAAGATACTAGATGTCTGGGCAAGCTTTCAACTTCAAATGGTTTTTTGGCTTATCCAGTGTATTGTACGTGCTGAGATATGAGTGTGTGAGACTCTAGTTATGATTAAAACACCAAGAGCATGGACATATGAAGCAATAAAGTCTTATGTAGGAGAAGATTCATCATTTCTGTGAAACAAAACCCAGATGTGGGAGTAGATATTTACAGAATCAATCATTTTAGAAGCCACAGATGACCAGAAAATTAATTAAAAGGAAAATAAAATAGTAGATACTAGAGACATAAACTTGCAGAACTTAATGTTTAAACAATGCAGCCCAGACTAATTTGGCCTTGAAGTGATCTGCATTAACAGTAATTTATTTGGGAATGTTTAACCTCAGGATTTAAATTCAGGAGATAGTCTTGCTCAGTAGTTACAAAGACTGGGAGACAGGATTGGTCCAGTTTGCTTCTGCTGCAGAGCGTGTCAGCAGGAACAAGTTCCTACACAGAGCTCCAGCAAGGAGCAGAATTTTTGTCATTGACTGCAGCGGTCAGGATTTTCTGTCCTCTCCATGTAACATTATCCCCATACAACTATGTATATAATGTCTGTTACATCTCAAAGGGGGAGCAAGGTGGCTGCTGCGTCACATGTTTGGAGAAGACTTGGAGATCTTTCAATGAAAGACTTGACAGAGTGGTACATTTTTATTAAAACATTCTCTATTAATCTCTTATGCAGGAGAGACAGTGAGAAATTCTGAAAGGATTGTCCTCCCTGAGCTGAGAAGGAGGGGTGTGTGCACTGCTGTGCAGGGGTAACTGGTGAGGGTCCTTGGAGCAGAAGCTGCTCCATGTCCGGATGAATCAGCCCATCCCCTCAGCTGGATGGATGAGGGCGAGAGCCAGGCTGTGCTGATGCAGCAAGACTGTTCTTCTTGCAAGAGCTAATTATGCCATTAGCGTGCAGATCTCTGCACCTCCCTTCTTTGCAAGCTTTTTACATATTCCATGTGGTCTTGTATGTATACAGCAAGGGAGGCTCAGAAGATGTTAATTTAGATATACTTCTGCTAGCAACAGGTGACAAGAGAAATAAATACTTAAGAATACTTGTAAAACAGCACCAGGGTCAAGGTACTTTCTAACAGCTCAATAGAAACTCCTTTAATAATACCTTATAAACTTTCTGGCTGCCTATTTACAGCCCTTGTCCTTATCCCTAATCCATTTCAGAAGATGTGTTTCCATTTTGATTCAGAGATTGCCCAGCCAGGACGTTTGTCTTAGCACACAGGGACAGCTGTGTTGACAGCCTCTGCTGCCTCAGGGCATTACAGGCTCCCTGTAATCAGATGAGACCTGTACATGCTTCAGTGCCTTAGCAGTGAACTGAAACAACCTTTGTTTGTTTGGGATGATAAAGGAAGTGACCATGTTTAGAAGTTTGGCAATCATTTTGTGAGATCCTCTAAAGGACATATAAAAAAACAAGTGAAGGTCCAGTAGTCTCTTTTATGGTAGCAGTTCATCAGGCAGCATGAAAAAAAGGATGGTCTGGTGTCGGAGAAATACAGAAATGCAGATGGTTTGAACCTAACTCATAAAAATATGTTGAGTGATTTTTATGTCCCTAGATCCCCGTCTACAGCTGTACATATCTATTTTCTGGAATGTTTCTTTTTCTTCCTTTGTGCTGTGCGACGGCAGTAAATATGCAACTCTTTCTGTTTGAGGAACCCCAGGAGTTACTGGTAACAATATTAGATAAAAGTTAGACAGAAATGGAATTCTTAAACTGCTAGCACACCATTTAAAATGCAGTTTGCATAGCAATAGCGATGACCAAATCCCTGTTGAATACTAGCCAAGAGTATCCATCGGTGTGTTTTATTCATGCAGTGTGGCAGTGCAGTTAACTCAAGTCTGTATTCATTCTATTTATTTCAATTTGGAAAACACCTCCACTGAGCGTATGATGAAATTATTACAAGGACAAGGAGCACCATTTAGGACTGACAGCCAGGCATATATATACAAACCTTTTGCAAAACATTGTCACACTGCTTCTCCGAGGAGAACAAGTCAGACTTAAACAGAAGCAGATTCTGCTGTCAAGGTTCTTGCTGAAAATGCCCTTCCTCCAGCTCTTTTGTGATTATATCAGGGGACCATTTCTCTTAGTGTCTCCGATGATCTCCACAGCTGTATTTTTGCAGAGAGAGAAAGACTTTAAAGTAAACAGGTTTAAACACACTTAATAGGTAAAACATGCACTTTAGATTATACCTTGTAACTCACTGACTGTCAGTAGGGATCCTAGAGTACTGACACTGCGTAAACAGGTGTTTATAACCTGACACTTGCTTGTGAACCATAGGGAGTGCGCAGATAATAAATATAAACAGATCCATAGTACATAGTACATAGTGAAAGGCTGTAAGTTCCTGAATTGTCACAGGTATGTACACGCTGAGAGTTGTTTGAATAATTAGGCAGGCCAAAGGTTGTGAACGTGAGACACAGTTTTGAGAAAGTCCATTTAGTGAAGGAACCTGCTAATTAGCTCTGCCACTTGTTGCAATTGTTTCCTTCTGCTTATGATGATTAAGTCACACTGATCTGGTCAACCTGGGGCAACCACAATGTTACCCTTGAGTGTTGCCTGCTACAATATGGCAGCGTGAAATGGCTCAGAGTTCCCTACTTCAGCTTTGTTTGGATGTTGGAAAGGAGGTGTGATGTAACAGAACCTCAGTTCCTTACAAAAACAAGCTTTTGATACAGCTGAAGAGTTGTTCAGATCTCCTCAGCAGCAACAACAAAGATGGATGAAATACTCAAAACTGGACTGGATGGCACCACACAAACATTTCCAAAGAGCACAGTATGTGCTTGCCCCTAATCCCTCTGAAGTGCCAGAAAAAGAAAGCTCTAGTAAGGGGCTTCAGGTGCTACTTACTTCTTTAATCAGTTTCTGGAAGGTGTTAGGGCTGCAGGTAGATAAAAGAAGGATGGTGAGCCTTGTGAGAAAATCATTGACGCATTCCACCCCATAACAGCGACCATTGAAACACATCTCTGTAACAGTCCCAGTTCCTGCCTGCTAAGAGCTTCCTTATTACATGCAGTTAGACAGGGAGGGGTGAGTGAAGGAGAGCCCTAGCTATCATTAAAAAGGAAAGGGAAGGGAAAAAAAGTCTAATCATATAAATCCCTGTAGTTCATTTCCTCTTAGAAGGTCTGTGCTCTGTAATTATATTGCCAAAGAAGCCTTTCTTCTTTTGCGTTCATGTGAAAGCTAAATGGTTTTATTCCCCTTGGCCTTAGTTCAATCAGCATACATCAAATTACAAAATTTTTCGGTTCCAGTGTAAGCTTGAATTAGTAGTTGGTGGGTGCGGTACTTCAGATTAGAGCAAACTATTAAAAAGAATAAATTCCTTAAAGGGACAGTTGCTAAATTGGGAGTACATTTAACATAACCCCACCACCAAACATGAATTTTGTTTAAGAGAACCCAACCTACTAACAAAGAGTGCCAGCAATCCAGAATTCCCAACGTACAACAACTATGAATAGAACAAGAGATTCGGTTGGAGGTAAGTAATGCTGACAAATTTTTAAAAAATATATAGGTATTTTTATTATAAAGAGTAAACCAGTGTAAAAGATACTCAGAATAATACATCCAAGTAATGCCATGGGATTTACTAGTTTGCTTATGGAGTTTTACTGTTGCTCCTGGAGATACTGAAGCAAATTTTGAGCACTTCTGTAGGAAATGTAGCTGTTTTGATGATGCAACACCAGATTTTTATAAAAGAAAAAACAGAACTTGAAGAAGCAAATAGGAAGTGTATGTTTTCATTGTCACATATTCACCTTTTTTTCCTAACATACACTTCATTTGGCAAATGTGGACAGTGTTTTATGACCCATAATCTCAGTTTTATAGCATGAGAGACTAGGAACAAGGGAAATGAATGCTTTCCTGGATATCGTTCCGCATCTTTTGCCTCCTGTAGCTTCTTCAATCAGTTTTGATTAAAAGGAAAAAAATAGTTTTACTGCAGCACAGGAAACTGAAATACTTTTTTAAAAACTGAAATGGGATTTGGGATGAATGTTTTGTTATTTGATTCTTCTGTACCAACTGAAGCATTAAATGAAAACAGTTTGATTACAATTCCATGCCAAGTCATGCCCCCTCTTCTAACTAGTCATGTATTAACTGTCTCACTGTACCTGCAGACTCCTGTACAGTAATGTCAATACTTTCTCATTTCAGTGTTGCAGTCTATGTTGCTGCTATTACTATTTATATTGAAATAATTCAATTTATTACATAGCCTTCCCTCCACGCGCATGTGTCCTACATTCTTTATAGTTTTTGTGACTGTTAGCTTAACAAGCCTTGAGCTATGTGCCATTTTCTTAATAGTTAATATTTAACTGAATTTCATTAAGCTTATAAGTGTTCAGGCTGTTTTCAGATGAAGGTTGAATATTTTCCTGTAAATCATTTTTTAAATCTTCTGAGCACTGAAAAGTCTGGCAAACAATGCTTGAAAGAAGCTAAATTTTTGCTTATTTCGGGGTGTAAAATGGCAGGGGATAAAAGAGGGCAATTCACAATTTAAGTTGGATGTATTCTTCATTAAGTCCATTCTATTTCATGCCATTACATAGCATCAGCAAGATTTAAACCCTTCGTTTTGGAAGGAAGGGTCACATCTGTGATAAATTATGGTCTCCTATTTAAGCAGTAGCATTGTTATAAATATTTTCTTCCTGTATTTCTGTTTCATAAGCCAAATACTGAGCATTTCTCTTATTCTCATAAGTAGCCACACGATGGTCTGCCAAGGCTGGTTTATCATTTGCCTTGGAAAAGACATTGTGTAATACTGCAAAATGAAACACTGTCGGGCAGAGGTTTAATCTGTGGGGAAGAGAGGTAAAGGGTTTGCAGAGTTTATGCTAACAGGTTGAGGATTGAATGGGGTACCACATGGAGAATATCAGAGAATTCAGCTGGTCTTACCAGTAAGGGGCACAGAACAGTTTATTGCTGTGATCCTGTTTCTGCAAAAATGAGACTGAGTCACTGATTATGTTCTAAATTTTTCAGCACTTGTATTTTTAGCCAGACCTAAAAAATTTCCTTTTCATGTTTTTTATGAAGCATTTATATTTGGATGTGGGTATAACTGTGGATGAAGCTGTCAAAGGGAGTTCTGATATCAAGGCATACCTGTTTCTCAGTGCTGTATCTGCAGGGTCCATTCTTGTTACAATGACCTTGTCATCATAGCAAAGAAATTTACAAAACCTTTTACTGGGAATAACAAGGTTTTACTGGAGAATGCAATATTTTAGGGAACACATGAATTTATGTAGATGACTCCTAAGTAACAAGTACGTAAGGAAAAGTGGCCAAGAGTATTGATAGAAAATATGCAGGGCTGTGTCATACCAGTGCATTCCAGACCACAATTAGGTGATGCAGACAGAGGTTAACACTTTGGCCATCACCAGGTTTTTGGGGGGTACTTTTAAGCAACTCCTATGATATTGGTGTAATGGTGGATAATTTGCAATTGTTAGTGTGTTTTCTGCTCAGTTCAAGTACCCAGGAATACATCAGGCTCTGCAGAGCACTTGTAGGAGGCCTGTTGAAAAATGGATTGTTACTTGCCCCAGGCAACAGAACGTGTTCCTGGAGTGAGCATGGGTGATGCAGCGCTGGGCTGTGGCTGTGCGGCGAGCCCAGGGCTCAGACGCTCCATCCCAGGCTCTGCCCCTGACTCAGCTCTCTTGCCTCTGGATCTCTAGAGAGAGTTACCTGAGCTCTTAATTCTCCCATTATAAAACGTGAAGGTTATTACTTGCTGACTTCCCCATACCAGCCTCACAGAGGGGGTTAGTTAATGACCATCTGCTAATGTGTGGAAATAAATGCTGTAGAAGTGCTGAAGTAGTAGTAGTACTGCTCAAACAGTGGTGGCGTGGCTTGTAGATTGGGAATCTGCAGCTTTGTCTTACGGGGTGGTGCTGTAAAATGAAATAACCGTTTTAGCAAGGCACCTGTAGAGCACAGCTTCCCTGTCCCCAGGATGCTCCCTGTGCCCCTGGTACTCCAGATCCCAGGATCCCTGTGCCAGCTCAATTCAGTGCCACCAGAGGAGTTTCCCGCACCCCCACGTAACCCAGGTACGTGCAATTCACCGCACGCAGCTCTTGATGAGGCTATTATGTTTCCACCTCCAGTTCATTATTCTCAGTCATCCGCCACTTTAAATCTTACTGATTTCCTTAGACACACTCCTGCTGAATGTCTTAATCCCGCAGTGGTGTCGGGAGGGTGAAGCACCGCTCGCGCTGTGGCCGTTCTCCTGGGCCGTTGCTGCCGGAGCATGGAGCCCCTCCTCGCAAGAGTTAATCGCTTCCAGCCTTTGGCAATCTTGGCCTGGTCCTAGAAATCCGGCTGGATGCTGGCGGCTGCCAGGAGCCTCCCTCTCTGCTGTCATGTGAGTAGTGTAAACAGGCCGAGCGCTGCCGGGCGAGTGGGAGGCTCGGGCTCGCTACTGGGCCAAAGTTCAGCGGCTGCATCTCGGCTCCGCAGCAGCGACGGGCGGGCAGGCAGCGGCGGGGTTACTGCCGATCACCCCCGCTGTTGCTATAGCAAAACCATTGCATAACGCTCGCATTAAATCAGCGCCGAGCGGAGGAAGGCTAAACGATAAAGGTCGTTGCGTTGTTGTACTCCTTTTGTTCATTGTTGCCGAGTCCCGCTTAGCTCTTGCAAATGGAGTTCCGAGCACAGGCCCTGGCTGGGCCGCTGTGGGAAGCCGGTGTGGGTTTTCACCGGCTGCACAGAGAGAGCGGGGCCTGGCCCAGAGCTTGCTCATGTAATCATGTAATTGGGGCGTTCACATGGATGGGGCTGGCAAGACAGTGCCTGCAAGAGGGTTGTTTGCATGAGTAAAAACTTTGCATGTCAGTAAAGTTTGTGGGAAAGCTCGCAGTTAAGATGGGTGTTGAAGTTCTTCATACAAGCTGTCTAATAAAAGGAAGTGATTTGATGGTAGTAATAAAATTTGCAGCCAGCTAGAGAGCTCAAGGCATCAGAACTTCAGTGTTTTAAGGGGTGGGTACACCATGATTTCAAGAAGTGATGCTCCCACGTCATTGTGTAGATGAAATGGATTGCAGGAGACGGGTGTTCGTGGAAGGCTGAGGAGTCAGGAAACCTCTCTTTGGATGGAATTGGTACAGGGAAGCTGGAATGTTGTGACATGGGAAGCTGCATTTGGAATCAGGCCATCATCCTCTTGAATCTCTGCTGAAGTTGCATCTGCATTTACATAAGTTTTGGCATGAGAAATAAATATCCATGCAGTGACTATTCCGTGCTTTCTCTTCCTAGATGATTAATAAAAATGGCTGAGGGGTTGATTTGGCTACAGGCTTTCTCCTGAGATTTCTGATTGCAGTTTATTTGTTACATGGAATAGATCAAGGTCTGTCTCCTTAGTAGGAGTGATTATGCTTTTGGTTTTTCTTCTCTTTGAGGGGCTGGTCCATGGCATTAAGTCAGTGGCAAAGTTCTGTATGACTTACCTGGGCCGGAATCAGAACTGCAGGTTTTGCCCATACAGTACGGTGTATTTATCATTCCAAGAACAAACAGGATTTAGGTTGTACTGAAGTGGCACTGGGTTTATTTGGCATATACAGGTTGTGGTATTTCAGTCATTCACCTCTGAAGAATTTTGCTGGCTGCTGTGAGAGACTTTCTGTTCCTTCCCCTTAGGTCTGTACCCTTTCCACATGCCAGTCCTTGGCTTGTTACGGTGCATGTCAGGAACTTCATGTGCTCTAATAAAAACCTACCCAGGAAGAACATCCTGCATTCCCCTTCCACCTGCCCATTTACTGCTCTTCTGCCAGAAGAGTGAGACCTCCTGCCTGACAGTTTGAAACTGGAAGTCTGTCCTTCTTGAACCAGTGGTGCCAGGACTCGTGTTGGTTGGATGCAGCTTCTTGGTGCATGTGTTAATGTACCCCGTCCCAATCTCTGCCCTGCTGTTCTTTTTTCCAAAGCATTGTACAAAACAAAAGGAATGAGAAAGGGAGGAGTGAAGTCCTGTGGTCTGCCCCTCAGAATCCTGGTTTTGCTGGTGATATGTATTTCAGCTTTAAAACATAAGTTTTGATTGTGGGATTGCCGAGTTTTTTGTTCTCAGGACAGCTTAGACTATCAGGCCCCAGATAAATTCCTAGGCACGATGGCAAAGCCAATAATAATGAGGAACTGAGCACTGTCATGAGCTGTCCTGAGAACTGCCCGATCACTTCATATAGGCCTGATGATGCTTATTTCTTATAGTACAGATGGTGCTTTTGGAGAAATGTGGTCTGTGTTCTTCCTCTATTATTGTCAGAAATATCAGAGTGGCCAGAGACATCCCAGAGTGGTAAGTAATTGGGCCTAAGGAGGAGCTAGGTCTTAGCAGAGGTGAGTCCACCTTTTTTGGTTTCAGGTCAGTTTATCCCTCCTCTGGGAGCTGACGTAGACAAGAGCAGATTGTTGTGGGAATGTGGAGCTAAATTCCCAAAGGGCAGGAACTGCTCTAGCCTGCACTGTTCAAGCTCTCCACTGAGCATTTCCATCAAACGTCTTCTTGGCCAAGAAAGGTGTGGAACTGAAGTGCTGCTACATATATGCCTTTGCCCAGCAGTTGTGCTCTAAGATGTCAAACAGTTGCATCTTTGAAGATGTTTCTCTCACTAGAAGTGTGTAGATGAGATTACCAGATATTGGTAATTCGTCAGTTACTTGTCAGTCATTTCAGAAAAATACCAGAAATGCACTTTGCCAACAGATACTCGGAAAAAGGTTAGTGAATTCCTGTTTTCCTGAACTAGATGGGGACTTTAATGGTCTACTTTCCTGCCTACCTCTCTGGGATGTGAGTGGAATTGATTTCGTTTCACACTGTGCTATTGTCTGCTGCCCAAACCACACTTCAGTGGGCCAGGAGGAACTGCTGACTCATAATTTAGCATGGCAGTCCCAAACCTCATGAGACGACTAAGTCTGCCCTCAGATCGATGTTTTCAGTGAACTCTGCTAATGGCCCCCAACAGATCACACACAAGTCCAGCTTCTTATATAAAATGAAAAGGAGGCTTCTTGCCCAGCACTTGGCAAGTCGTTACTGACAGTCTGTAGTGCTGGAAACTGCTGGTTGTGCTAGGAACAGGCTAAATGGTGGCTGGCTGAAAATGTGTCCCTGATGTGGGATCTGTGGGCCCCACTCAGTCGATAGCACATGGTCACATAATGGCTGTTGGGGACAAAGGGCTGTAACTAGCCTTGGCTTGGCATGTCGTGCCAACCGAATGCAACTCAAATATGAATGAAAGTTGGGAATAAAAAGTACCATAAAACGCAGCACCCAACTTGGAAAGGTAAGGACAGAAGTGCTTTGTTTTTTAAAGAATTGTCTTCAGGGACTTAATTGTATTGTTACTACCATTCTCACCAGGGATGTGGATACACTCCATGGCATTGTGTGGTTCTTGCAAACAATCTGTTGCAGCTTTCTCCTTCAATTGAAGCTGGAGCTTCTCAGCAGAGGTTGGAGTGAATGAACTAGAGGCCCCTCCTTCCTCTGGCAGCTGAATTCAAAGCTGTGCATGACAGCAAGCTATTCGGTGCTCATTGCCCTGTGTGACTATCAATCAGTGATGACGACAACACAGGTTCTGATGTGTTCTTCACACCAGCTGCTGAACACGTTCCAGCAACACAGTAAGAATGTGTGAGTAAGTAAGAGTGAGGGCTCCCAGGTCTTGTTTCTCCTCTTTGCAGCACAGTGTTGGGGCAGTGCGTGTCACCCACAGATGCGAT
>JAOTQQ010000006.1:7379738-7412170 GCA_026546715.1 Gallinago undulata | reverse complement strand
GTTCAAGGCCAGGCTGGATGGGGCTTTGAGCAACCTGCTCTGGTGGGAGGTGTCCCTGCCCAGGGCAGGGGGGTTGGGACTGGATGAACTTTAAGGTCCCTTCCAACCCAAACCATTCTATGATTCTATGAAATAGTACGTTTCACTGTAGTAGATCTTGGAGTTCATTAATTGTATAAGACCCTCTAAATAAGACTCTAAATAAGTCCAGCTGAATTTCAGGTATAAAGTGATACCTTGAAAATGATTTTGTGTTTTGTAGTTTAAGACTTTTAGTGAGAATTTGTGCAGCTTCTGTGCCTTGACAAGTACAACATGGTCATTCTGATCCTCTTTCAAATGCTTCAAACAACTGTTAGAAGTTCAGAAGAAAAGAATTGCTCCACTGAAAAATATGGAAAAGGATGATGATGTAGTTTGGACATATCTTTTCTCTCTGTAGATCTTTCTTTGCTTCCCGGTGAGAAATGAACAGTGGAAGAATTTTGCATTGCTAACTCATCAAATGTTTTGTACATTTTAAAGCAACCATTTTGCCCCTCTTGCTTGGTTTCATTGATGAAGAGAGCCCACCTGGGATTTAGGCTTATGTTTAGTCTTAGATTTGAAGTACATTGGCAAGCATGTGTTAGCTAGATTAGCAGGGTTATAGGTCAGGATTGAGGAATATTAAACCAGGGAGATTTTCTAGTACTGGTATAGTTTGGTTTTTTTTTCCAACAGAACAGGAATAAGGGCCTAAGCATGGAAAAGGTTCTATTATGTTCGTTTCTGTTGAACTTTGCTGTGATTGGGCATGTCACTGTCACACACTGATCAGAAGCAAAATCACAAAATTCTTAAAGCCTTTCAGCAATTCACAGTACAAGAAACCATGTCTCCTATAGCATGAAAGCCCCATGAGAACAAAAACCAGCATCATGCATCCAACTTTGTATTGATTCTGAGGCTAATTTTCCATAAAATTCATTGTTGTGCACAGAGACGAATGCAGTTTTCCTGAGCTCCTTTTGGCCCCATGAATAGATAGGTTTTAATCTAATCTGAAAGCTCCCAACACAAGAGGATTTGTATTGCATGTTTGTGACTCTCATGGGCACTAGGACAAGTGCACCAAAATCCCAGCAGAAATTTTGAACACAGTAGAACTTCTTCTAAATGGTTAGAAAGGGTTAGATCTTTGCCTCAGAGGAAATTAAACTCAAGCTGTTTGTGCTGGGGGAGGCAGGAGTCTGCCACTAACATAGAGTGAGCTGAGAAATCACATCTCACACGGGTGCAGCTGTAGGAACATGGAGCAGCAGTGAGCACAAATCAAAACTGCCAGCAGTACCAAAGGCAGCTTCTTGGGGATGGTGGTAATGAACTGGTCTGTAAACTTTCATTATTTTAAGTGTCCCAAGTAATCAGTCAGGTCTCAGATGTTTGCTATAATGCCATTCTTTTAGGAGCAGACCTAGTTTGCCAACAACAATAAGGCAAGCACCTAATTACCTTTGTCAAATGTTCTGCATTTTAAAGCTTCAGAGCTTGCCATCTGCTAACCGCTCTGGGAGCATCTCTGCTGTCCTAAGACAAAGGCTTTGGCTTGAAAGTTAAACTGAATCTATTTTTCAGTAATGTTGAAATTGATAGAATTGGCTTAACATGTTAAAAGAGCCTTGTCAAAACATAAGCTAACAGTGTTTTGAACACTGCAAGCTAACTCAGTGGAGTTAACATGATTGGAAGACATGCCTTGTTTTAGCTATCCCAGTGGGAAAATTTTCCCCAGTTTTCCCCATAGTTATAGCATAGACAATGGTATCGATTATTTACAGAACATGTGTGTCATCTGGCAGCGGAGAAGCAGGCTGCAATTCCAACACGTCTGAAAGGAAGCATTGCAAGGCAAGGAGTCACCTACCATGTTCTGCATACGTTTGTTCCATTGCATAGTTACTCATTTCTTCAATTGCCCTGGAAGTCCATGAGTAACTCAATCTTTTTGAGAGCTACAGGGACATATTTCATCCAAGCTCTACATTAAATAATGCAGACACAAAAATTAACGGTTGGTGTACTCAGAGCCAAAACTAATTTATAGACTTGGGAAATTATTTCCTGCCTTCTGGATTTATAAGCAAAAGCCAGTGTTTCTAGGAGAGGCAGCCAAGGCCAGTCTGTCTCAGTTCAGATTAGAAAATACTCAGTGTGTGAAAAAATAAGTTACATAGTATTGTGTGAGCCCCAGGCAGGCTCTAGATTATAAAATCCTACTCGTCGGGATCTCGGATTTGGTGATAGCAGAGCTTGGATTAGGAGGTGATGTTCAGAGTGTGTTTGGGGCAGATGCAGAGCCAAGACCAGAATTCATTAATACCACGTTCTTACAAGCTGCTTTCCACTATGGATTGATTGAAACATCATCCATATAGCTCTTTGTGGAACAGTCCCATTGTCTTTGGGCCAGCTCCAAGTCAGCCTAGAAAGCCAGATCCTTCTACAAATGGCATTCAACTTGGAGCTTGTATTTGTGAGGGTGAGCTCAGCTCTCCTGTTTCAGATCTTGGTCTCTACACTCCTAAATCTCAGGAGCATTTCAATGTGTGATGTTTGTAGAGGACTTTAAATGCTTTTGTAGCACACCAGCTATGGAGTGCAGCATGTAGAGTTTGATAGAGGAGGCGACAGAGCTGGGACAAACTTTGGCATCCCTTTTCCTCACTTCCTCGCTTATGTTGCAGTCTCCTCAGGTGTGCTTTGGGGTTCATAAGTGGGAGGCCCCCAGAACCTTTCATTCTAAGAGCTGGTGTGTAATTTACACACTTGCAGCTCAAACCCAGTGGACACTGGGATGTTGATCGTGATTAGATTTTTCCTTTTTCACCCAGTTCGTTCTTTTTACCTTTTAGCTTCTCTTATTTAATAGCAACAAGAAACATCTCCAAACACACAAGAGACTCAAAGGGAGTTTGAATGTCACTGGCCTCTGCAAGTCAGGCCTATGAAATGATGCTCAAAGGAAGGCCATTAGAAATGTAGTTCCTTGCTATGGCATTTTATGGGACATCCTTTCTTAAACAGGAAAGAGACCTTTCTATCCCTACCAGTCTACTCAAGCAGATGTGTGCTCTGAAGCACTGGATGATGCCAGAAAGACTGAGGAAGACCCACAGCTTTGAGTGATTTTTTTCCTCCAATGCATATGGTGCATAGAGGGAGCATGGACTCCAGACCTCTCAGGAGTTTTCTCTTCTGCTAGTAATTGAGTAATTTCCTCTGTGCTCTCCCCCCTCCGGAAGGGATTTCTGGACCTGTTTGTCTTGGCTGTTGCTCTGGCTTCCACTAGTGAAAGTTCCATTTCCTGAATACCAAGGTCACCCAGAAGGAAACCCAGCAACACCAAGAGCAGCAGCTCTCATTTCAGAACAGGTGTGGGGAGGGAACTCCCTCTTGCCCTAAAGATTTCATTGAGCAATAATTTCCACATCAAGTATATTTCCTATCCCAGCCTTTTGCTTCCAGAACTGGCTAAGCCTGTTTTTAACCCAGACAGTTTCAAGATGTTCAGGTTTTCTCATCCTTCCCTGATTGTTTGCTTGATTTCATCATCAGCCTGGTTCATGCTGGTTGTTAAAAGCAGCTCTCTGCTCCATGTGGAAGAAGCAAATGCTCCCGTGTGAAAGTTATCTTCAGCATATGAGAAAGAAATTCAGATTTGTTATCAATGGAATACATCCCTGAAGCCAGAGGAATGTATTTCCATGTGATTGCTGCCTGCTTTAAGTCACGAGCACCGCAGTGACACGATGGAATCAGTGCCCTGTTGAGACAACACACCTAGAAGCTACATACTGGATAGGTGGGACATCACTTCTGTGTCAGAGCTGGCCTGTGTGCTGGGAGGGATCTCTAAAGGTGAAGAGCCAAGATTTCAAAAGGGGTCCCTTTCCAGATAAAGTGAATGCCACTGTGGCTGGGTCAGTGTGCAGCTACCTCGGGAATTGTACTTACAAATTCATGTATTTGATGAGACAGGCGATTCTAGTGCAAATGTCCTAACAGCAAATTAGACAACATTAGTTGAAAATTAACTCTCTGCAACCTCTTTAGCTAGTTCAGATGTTACGTAAGCCCAGCAGCACTAAGAACAGCAGCTCCTATTTCAAAACAGATGTGGAGAAGAAAAACCTCCAAAGGTGTTTCTGAACAGATAATTTCCACGTCAAGAATATTTCCTAACCCAGCCTTGTGCTCCCACAGTTGGCCTGAGCCAGTTTTGTCAAAACAATGATTAGCTTATTTAGTCTGCTCACTATACTCTCTTATCTCAATCTTCTGGTTTGTTCTCTTGTACCTTCCATAGAAGGAAAAATGTGTGTTTTGGCTTGCCTGGGATATTTAGCTTAGTTTCCCAAGGAAACAAGAATAATGCAATTGTATTTATATGTGTGTGCACATGCATGTTTCAAAAGCCTTTAGAGCCGATTGGCTAATTTCTAAAGTATTTGACAGTAGGGTAGTAGTCTTAGAAAATTATGTTTATACAGGCTACATGAAAATAAATGACCAGGCAGAAGAGACAAAACCTCTCTCTGTCACTGATTAGTAAAAGGGTTTAGTGCAAGCCCAGCCCTTAGCAGACTCAGATTGTTATTCACCTGCACAGGAATTTATTCTGCCTGCAGTGAGGGGGTACATTGTCATCTTAGGAAAGTACCACTCTAGGTAGGAGTGACTTCAGAACATGTTTTTCCTTATCTGTAAAATACAGAAGAAAATACAGTTCATTCCCTGAATGAACAGAACAGAATTTCTGTACAGAATTTAATAATGTCTTTCCCAGATAAGCTTCTCAAAAAGCTGATATCCTCAGGGAAGGCTTAGCACCATGCCAGCCCCTGCAGTCCTTGCAGGGAGCTGCTCAGGTAACGCTGATGTACAGCAAAAGAAGCCAAAGACGTACAGTTTTCCTCCTTATAAAACAGGGGTTGACCAGAAAAAAGCTTCTTTTTACCTGAATGAAACCAAATTGGGTTCCACCACTTCCTGCCAGCGATGAATAACCCCGCTGCTTGGTGGCAGCATTATTACAGGCAGTGGGCAAAGTGGAAAGTCTAACTGTGCATTTGTACTGGGTGGATGGGTTTATAAGCAGGCTTGTCTGGAGTTTGTGGTTTTTGAAGTATTTCTTATCACTGTCTTTGTGTTTCCTCTCCCTCTTTACACAATATCCCCTGTGTTGGAGGGGGCCTCTCCTGTTGGAGGGTGGAGCAACGAGTTGCAGGACGGGCAGCGCGGCTTTTGATCTTCCCTTGATCTTTAACCCAGTACTTCAGGCCCTGCATATAAAATAGGTTTTGAGAAGGGAGCTGTGGTGAGTAAGCAAGGCAACAGCATTTCCTTCCCCAAAGAGAGAACAAGCTGGCAAGGAAGCAGACATTGATTGAAATGTGGGGAGGTTATGATTTCTTCCTGGTCACGGAGAAGGGAGCTTTGGAGAGCTCTGCTGCCAGGCCTCTCCCAGAGCAAAACCTAACTTCAGAGTGTCCAAGGACTGTCACTTCCACCATCTGGAAAGCCAACATACACTTTGCACTGCCAGTTTGTCTTCTAGTTTGGAAGCAAGAGCCTTTAAGTACCTGCTGCATGGCGCTGTGCGGAGGGAGCCCTTGGGGTGGGTCCTTCACCCCTGACATGTTATTGGTAGGTCTGAGGGCAGCGAGCCAGGGCTATTCTGTGCTTTGGACAGTCACTTGTTAGTGCTGTGTTCACACATTACTTCTGCATTACAAAGTTCCCATTTCTTCCTGCAGAGAAGCAATAAACAATATGATCTTCTCATTCAGCAAAAAGCCTGACTTGGTTGTGCAAAAAGTGCAGTCAGCTAATTCTTTAAAAAGGCTTGTTCTCATATCAGCTTATTTTATCGCTGTGTTATCCTGTGATGAAGCCTCTTTACAATAAGGACAGTAGTACGTGATTGTGCTGCTCATTAAAGCAGTATGTCCTGATTCACAGTACAACAAACTATAGTTTCACCCTGTCAACCTCAGGCATTCTAGTATGTTCTCAAATCCAGCAGAGAGTGATTCATGGAGCTGGACCTATTGGGTCAGGAACAAGTTTGCAACAGATCACTGAAAGTAACCTTTTGGCCCAGTAATAAGCAACAAGTGCATCCTGCCAGTAGGAACACAATATTTGTCATCATTTTGTTGTTCAAGCTGTTAGAGTGTGTAGTCATCTAGTTCCAGAGTGTCTTGTTTGTTTAGTTGTATTTCTGTAGCATGAGTTCACACACAAGGCCTCATTGTGCAACACAAAAACAACTCTTTAGATACAATGGGCTGGGACAATGCTGTGTTAGATGTCAAAGTTGGTGACTGCACGCTCTCCTTCTTCAAAATGATTGTTGTTCTCTGGATTTATTGCAGGTGATAACCTTTGATGCAGGAGGAGTGAGTGGTCATGCTAACCACATTTCTCTTTACACTGCTTTAAGGTACAGTGTTCTGCACGCTTCACTGAATGCCGCATCAGAGTGTTACAGAGTGAACGTGGTGTTTGTGTGTAAGCAGAAAACGAATAGCTAGAGCCAAAAGTGGTATTAACTATAACTGAGTGCCAGGCTCTGGGACACAGTACTGCTTGGAGAAACTCTCACAGCTCTGTAAATGACCTACAGCATCCTTTATTATTCCATCTGCTGTTGCTTTGCCTGTCTCCCTTTAACTGGGCCCTCTTTGCTCTTTGTGTTCTTCATCCCACTAAAATATTCCACAGATCACTTTGCACCTCTCATTTGAGCAGAGTGTGTGAATAGCTGGTGCCTGAACTTCTGGTAGTTAGATTTTGGAAAGTTCTGCATTGTTTTTCCAGAGGATGTTGCCATCCTGTCCAGGTACCTGAATTTACCTCTCTGAGCCAAGGACGTTGCTCTCTCACTGGTGCTGTCCCTATTTACTACTTTCTAAGTCAGTTCGTTCCTTTACTGCTTCATTCTTTACGTTCTGAGAACCTCTGTCTCTGTGCTGTGATGTAGGAAGGTTGCAAGACAAAAATCCCTTGTATTAAAATCACCCACATTTTGTTGACAAGGCAGCTACTGTGTTTTATTTTAACCCTATGCTCATTCAAGCCCCAGTGTGTCCTAGAGAAATCTCCTCCAGAGCTGCCCCTGCCTTTCCCAGGCATGAGAAGAACTCTTTGCAATTATATCTTGTATTTTTAGCACCCATTTGTTTTCTGAATCATCTGTGCAATTCAAATTGCTCTCCTCGATAACAACATTGCAGTGATTTTCCTTTCTCACTTGCCTAGAGAAAGCTGCGGTGCCACAGAACCCATACTGTGACCTACTGAGCTCCTCTGGGAGGATGCTGAGTGTCTTTGATGCTATCTGATGGCTGGAATTCGGTGTTAGAAGGGATCATGGCTTTTCCCAGCAACTTCTGAAATAGCTTAACAGACAGAAGGGGGGTGGAGTTAAAGCAAGCAGAGTGTTTGTTTGGGCTAAGCGGGGAGATGCTTTCCGGCGCAGTGTTATTTGAGGAGTGAGTGAGGAACAGAGGTTGATGACCGATGCTCATGCCATTGGCACAGAGGGACTAGAGACCTTCCAGCTGTCTGGACCTCTGTTTGCTCAGTCAATTGCTGTACAGGCCTGCAAAGAGGAATGGAGGGCAGATTGTTAGGTGTCCCCCTATATCCTGAAGGAGATACAGGGAAAACAAGCTAGCAGCTGAATTATGCATGAAAAAGTTCAGGAATACTCTCGATTTTGATCCCAGCTCAGCTGTTGTCTCACTTTGTGGTTGTGCAGAAATCACTTTCCCACCTTCGTGCTTTAGGTTTCCTGTGTGTGCAGTGGGGATGTTAACCCTCTTCTTGTCTTAGAGTATGTTACCAGGAAGTATTAATTATCTGTGAGCCCCTTGAACACTGACCTTTGCAGTAGTCCCTAGCGTACAGTTGCCCTGGGTTGATGAGATATGTGCTGATAGGGACACCAGAGTATAAGGAGCTCTCATTAACTAAGGGCTGGTTTGTGTCTTGTCTCTCTTCCAGTCCTGAATCAGCAGAAATAAGCATGGTAGCCCAGTCATCTGCATATGGCAGGAGTGATGTTGTGGCCACTGAAAGGTTAAGTTTATTTTTAGTGGCTTGCTTGCCTTCATTATTTTTGAGTTTGTGTCATGGAGGAAGTAGAGCGTGACTGTATCACTCCTGATTTTCAGTGCCCTGATGAGTTCTTACATATTGGCGAGTACAGGCAGCGCTGGGAGCACACGCTGAGGCTTCTCACGTACCTCCCTGCCAGCAGGGCTTTGCAGAGCAGCGGTTGCTGCCCCTGGGGCCCCAGTGCTACATGGCAAGAAAAAGGCAAATGAACTCTCCCCTCCAGGTATCATGTGCAATGTATTTATTAACCATCTTTAAACAAGGTCTGCAGGGTTGTGCCTCCACTGTGGCTGTGAGTGGAAAGGATGAAGCCGGGGGCTGGTGCAGTGATCCCCTCAGCTCTTTTGGTTGCTCCCAGTCTGCAGGAGATAGATTTGTGCCCATTACCTAAGAGATTGCTTTCTGTAGGACCAGGGGTAGAACAGTCTGTGTTACCTGTCCCACAACTCTTTGCTTCAGGAGGTACAAATTATTGAACAGCTTCAAGGAGCAAAACAGTTCAGGAAATGGTCATAGCTGAGCAGATGCTCAGTATTATCTGCTAAGGGCATAAATATTCTTTCTAGTGTGTGAAACAGAGGTTATGTTCAAAGGAGTAGGAACTATTCAGAAGAAATGTGCCCTTCCGCTTGCAGCAACCTTCCTCCTGACAGCTTGCAGGGAGTCCAGCTGCTGCTATGTGTCTAGACTTCAGATCTGGGAGGAACTGTGAAATACCAAGGCTCGATTTGTTCTTCTGCAAGGGAAAAATAAGAAAAAAAAAAAAAACAACAGGATGGGAGAGGAACACAAATTGCTATTTGATTTCACTCTCCCCTGGGAGTATTTCAGTTCTGGCTTCCAGACAGGGAAAAAAAAAACCCAACCCAAAACCAAGAAAATCCCACTGTAGCAAAGAAGGGAGAGTTGGAAGCAATCCTCTGTAGCTCTGCTTCTTGCCCCGTCACCTTGATTTGGCAACAACATTCTCTTGTCTCCCAAAATAAGAGCTTTCCCTGTGGCTAAGAGAGACTGGATCCTGTACATGTGTCCACAAGGGAGAACAGGTCTTGAGTGACATCAAGGTCACTTTACTCCCCTCTCAGCATTTGGCCAGTCACTAGGCACTACAGGAATAAGCATGGTAAATACTACGTGACAGGAGTATTTGAGAACCTCTTTCCTGCACTTTGGAATGACTGTTTGCACTGAGATCACATGTAATATTGAGGTGGTTTAGCTTTGCATGAGTCATTGTGCATTTTGATTTTAAACAAGCCTTCTTGCGCAGTGCATTTTGATTTTAAACAAGCCCTCTTGTGCAGTAGCCCAGCAAATGGGAGGCTGTTGCTTTTGTTGTTTGCTTGCTTGCTTGCTTAGGGTGGAGAGGAATGGTCTTTGTGAGGGCAGGGGGAAGGACTGTACCACTTATTTTCTTTGGTGAACTATCAAATCCATTTTATCCCAGCTAGAACAGGAAAGAATAGTCCTTGTCTGCTTAAGGCAGAGCAAACTGAGTGGAAAATAGGAGCTGCTATATTTAACCACTGTGCATTATGTTGTTATAGCAACTGCATCCATAAAACTTATATCAGTGATGCCATATAAAAAGCTGCATCAAAGAATCATTAGCTGAGCCTATTCTCATCAATTCCATTTGGAAAAACACCCCTCAGTCCTGCAGGATGTTTCTTAACATTCGCCAACTCAGTGGTAGGTTGTAAATGAGACTGTGCAGAGGTGATATTTGGGAGCTTAGTGCTTTATCACTCTTGAGTTGATTATGATGCAGCTTGAGTGCCACCGATGCCTTGCTGCACTTACATGTCACAGCCTGACTACTGAATGCCCCATTTATGAATGCCATGGGACAGAGCGTTGTGCAGAAGGGTTGCACTGAGGTGCCCTGAAAGAGGAGGATTGATTAAATGCCAGTTTCAAATAAGTACATCAAAGCAATGAATGGTGCGTTGTCCAGACAAATCCCACACACTCAGTGGATACAGTTCTCAAAAGCCACGAACTGCATGACATCCCTACAAATCACAGTTCTACTTCTATTGAATTTCCAAGTCCAGGTCTTTAAGGATGTGTTGAGCAGCAAGGAAGCTGTTTCTTGGGTGATTCGCTTGACGATAGTGAATGGTATCTCATCTACCACCTTTATGTGATGCCTTCGTACAGTGTGGGGCTTGAATGGGACTCTGATATTTCACTCCTTTTAAGGACCATGTGCATTTCAAATGAGTGGTATCTCGTTTATGTTTTTTAAAGCAGGGTTCTATTTTGGATTTCCCTTGCCTTTTCCTAGAAAATCCTTTTTTTAAAACTGGTTATTTGCTCCATTTTGGGAAAGGACTTCCCGTGTCATTGATGTGTTTGTTTGGGATTGTTTAGCCCCTGTTGGAGTTCTAGGTTCCCTGCAAAATAAAGACGAGCGTTGAAGAACTAACAGGTATCTTATGTTTCAGCCTGTCCTTTCACAGTCCGGCTCACTTCTGGTATTTTTTTTTTACTCATCTTAAATGTCTCAGGGGGAACTTCTGAGCGGTGGCTGTGATTGCACCCAGGCTGCCCCCATAAGGTCAAGGCAGAATTGTCCTCCTCTGTTTACCTTTGAGACTGTCCCCCTCAGAGGACTCTGCCCCATGCCTGGCACACATCCCATAGCTGGATATGTTGTCCTAGATTTTATCTCATTCCTTTGACCCTGCTTCCTTCTTCCTTAAATTGACTAAGTTTATTTGTCCCAGTGCCCTTCCATGATACTGTTGAGAGCTGTTAGGATAAAGATGAGCACAAGGCACCAGCATTGCAGGGATTCCCCCCAAAGAACTTGTTGTGTTTTTATTTTCCAAAGAAACAGCCTCAAGGAATGTCCTCCCCGGCGTCACTCGGCTGCTAGCAGCGTGAGTGGAGCAGTGACACTGCACATTCTTCTCCCAGACAGTGCAGGGACCAAAGCACAGAGCCACAGAGCAGCTCTGTCAACTGGAAGATCTCTAAATTGACACCTTATTTTTCTGACTGGCAGAACCATCTTTTGCCACCGCAACGCACGTGAGTACAGAGTGCCTGAACAGTGTTTTACAAACTGCATGTTGCTACACGGTGTAGTTCAGGGTGCATGGAAATGGAGCCAGAAAATCCAGTTAGGGAGGGAGGAGGCGTTCCAGATAGCAAACATAGAACATCTGGCAAGTATATCCTTCTAATGTCTCTGGAATTCCTAGGAGACTGGCTGTTCTTCCTCCTTCACATCTGTTTCATCAGATTAATTGGGCAGATTAGAGGTTAGGATCCTAAATGGAGCCCAAATGCATCTTTAAGACATCCATTCTTTGCCATGCTCTTCAGAATTGTATTTCCCCAGTGCTTTACAGCAGCCAGTGCAGTCAGTTCAGTGAAGGGTTTGCCTTTGGCACGGCAGGCAATTTGGACAGTGAAGTCATTGATTTCAGTGAACAATTGCTCATCAAACAGAACATCACCAAAACTGAAATCCATCACCAGGGCATCAATCCTGCTCCTGCCCCAGAAAAATGCAGAAATGGTGGCTGTCTTCAGACATCTCACAGCCTTTTGAAGTTCTTCATCGCAGAGGGTCTCACTTTCCTTCAGATGCAGATCTGAATTTACTACAGGCTTAATAAAGAGGGTGCCGTGAGAGGTGTCCTGTAATCAGCTGGCCTCTGGCATTTGGTGGGTCAGTGGGAACAAGCCACCTTAGATCAACCTTAGATCACTTCATGTTTTAAAAAGAATTTATAAAAAGTCTCTCTGGAAAAAAACACATGGAAAAAGCGCCCGAAAAAGAGCCTGTTTGTGTTTGAATTTTTGAGATTTTATGCCAAACTCTTTCATTTCACCCAAACCACAGCAAGTCCAGTCTATAAAACAACATTCCCAAAATGGCAACAACAGAGAGCTGTAACCTCTCCCCTACTTGGAAGTGGCCCATGGAGACAGCTCCAGCGGGGTGGAGATGGGAGCGAGAAGATTGATTTGGGAGAGGATTGGCTGGTTTTATGAACGTGTGCAGGAGGTAGAGTTTTGTGTTTCTTTCTCTCTCTCTTTGCAACCACAGTTCATTGCCATCTCTTGCCTGAGAAATCCAAACGAGCCAGGCTGCAATTCCTCTGCAGCATTACAGCTGGGTGGAGCCCATTCCCAGAGCTCTGCATTGAAGCATTTGGCTCAGGACAAAAAGGATAAGGAGAGAATCGGTTTCTTTATGCCTGTTCTTCCAGATTAGTGTCAGGTCTGCTTGGCAGCAGCCTTGAGGACCTTTCAGTAGCTAAAATACAGTTTGTCTCTCCCTGAACCTTTATACAAGTACAAATTCCTTAATTTGCTGCCGAATCAAACTTTCCCTCCTTGCTGAAGATGCTCTCTGCTCCTGCTGAAGCGTTTCCATATGAACTGGTTCTCTCCTGGCTTCTGTTTCTAGTGGCCAGGAATGGTTATTATTAGTTCACTCTTGGAGCAGCTCTTCACATCCTTTAATTTGCTGTCAGTGCTTTGAAGGTCCCTCTATGGCACAACAGCACACCCAGAACAGACACTAGGACTTTGGATGGTGAGCCAAATTTCACAACCACTCGCTACTTTATCTCTCTAAGCCTGTTTTAAGAAGTTCCCACCCTGCTAGTTTTACCAAGTGCCAAATTACTTCTTTGGGTGGCCAGATTCTAGCTGGGGGGGGAGGACGAAGAAACCTCTGGCAGAAAAGCAGAGCAGACATTAATGGAGATACTTAAACCTTCCTCCCTGACCCTGAAAAAATTGCTGGTAATGTTTACAAGGCAGCATTTAACAATCTTTGTCAGAACAGTAGGACTTGAACAGCAGGGCAGTAGGTGGCCAAGTTAGTATTACAAGGCCGTTGTTCAGTAGCAAAAAGTATTGCTTGCAGATCTTTGGCTCTGGAGAAGAGGAGACCATTGGCAGGAGAACCTATTTAAGGCATATGTCTTCTGATTGCTGTTTGAGTTCTGTCATGACCTGCATTTCTGGCTTGACTTTTGCTTTGAATTGCTTTGGGTATTCATTACTCCATGCTTCCTATTTTGTCTATGCCTGTGTAGCTAATCCTTTTCCTTGAACTTAACCAATAGCCAGAGATAATCCTAGTTTGAAAGTGACTGGAGAAACATAACAGTTTACATATAATGTCTGTTTTATCCTGGTTAATTTACACATGAACTGTCACGTTGTCCTTCGTTAAATACACCCCTATAAGATGATAACAATCTCTTTAAATATTACACAGGGTTAAATAACTTTTCTTTTTTTATTTCCTTTCTGCTTTTGGCAAATGTTCCATTGTTTGGATGGGTTTTTTTTCTTGTGGAAGAGCAAGCCTGGGTGTGGGACAGCTCTGAGTGCCATCTGCTGGAGACCTGTTTCCTCCCATCCCTGCGATGGGCCAAATCTGGAGGCGATGCAAACGGTGATGTGAGCAGAAGTGCTCTGCAGCCACAAACCACAGGCTAGAACAGGAAAAACAAGAGAATTAAAAAGGAATTGAAGCCAATACTCTTTGATGCCTTCACCATATCAGGATCATTTGCTTACACTTCTTGATGGAAGTACCATCACTGTTCACATCTCCTGCGCTGGTCGCCTCGTTCTGTTTCCAAGGGATGCATTTTTGCTACAGAGACTTTCCAGGATGAAGTCATGAAGGGATCAAAGTCTTAGCGAGCAAAATGTCAGAGCAACTTCTCAGATGTCCCAGTGCCAGCATGGGTTAGAAAGAAAGAAGCTGGTCCCCAAACAGGAGCTGCTGCCGAGGCAAATGTCCCTGGTCAGCAGACACAAGGCTTTAAAGAGCCAGAGGTGAATAGCCTTTGGCAGCTTCTTGCAGTTTCCCCTAGTGCAACCTGAGAAGTTGGAGAGTGAGTTGGATTTATGGAGCTTATTTGCACTGTCCCAGCAGCCAGGATGAGGAAAGTAATGGCAGAATTGTGTGGGGAGTGAGGGTTCCCACTGCCTGACATGTGCATCCAGTGTTGGCTCCTGAACTTTCTTATAAGATTAGCCATTGTCAGTGAGTGTGTGTGTGTGTGTGTGTGTGTGTGTTAAAAGAAAAGTGTTGATTTAGTGTACAGAATTTATACCTGTAAAATCAGGATTTGAGTAACTTCATTGAGTGTTTACCTCTGTGTATCTCTTCATTCACAGGTACCTGCATTCAGAGCGGAAGTTACCGGAAGGTATGTCACATTACATCCATGACCCTGCAGGCATTAGGCAATCGTTTACATGAATGTTCTGTCCAGGCTTTCATCTGCCAAACTCACCACTATTTGCAATGCAAATGAAACCCGCAGCTGAACTCTTCCTTGCCCTTTTATCTCCCTGCAGTTTTTTACCAGCTCAAGCTTCTCTACAGTCACTTTTCTGTCCTTTGGGGTTGTCCTGTCTTGGTGGTGTGATTTAGTGTCTGTGCCTCTTGCTGTCTTGCCTGAATCAGGGTGCTATTTCCAGGTCTTTCAGATCATTCCCTGAGGTTTTGGCCACGTTCTACTTAGAAGCCTTTTTTTTTTTTTCCTCTCCTTTTTTTTTGTGACAAGGGCCTCAGAAACCATTACCAACTTGGCCAAAAATAGTTGCACATACCAAGCTAAGCTTCCATCAAAATGTGGTCAGTATGGGAAAGGTGTCTGAAATCTGCACTGGCACAACAAATTGTTGGAGTGGCTTCTTTCACCTCTAAATGAACAAGTATCTCTGAGAAACTCTCTTTACAAGTAGGGAAATGAAAGAAGCAAAAGTACAGAAGCCCTGACCCTCTTTTCTAGCTACTGTCCCAGAGTAGGTCTGCAGCCCTTACCTCTAGTGAACAGTGCCTGACACAGGGACAAATTTGTGGAACTAGTTTGAGCACAAAGCTGTCAGCTGTTTGGATGGAGCATAGGAAGGTGGCTCAACTGGGCCCACCCAGTCAACCTCCTACTCCCCCAGCAGTTATTCAGACTCTGTTTCTTTAATGTTAATTCCCGACTCATTGTAGGATTTGAATGTGTCACAGCAAATCAGTTTTAATTCCCTGCTAGCAGCAAGTTGCAGGCCAAGAGCTGATGGAGAGAGCCTGAGCCAAGATGGCAGAGTGCCCTTTAGCTGAGCTCTGAGTCTAGTGTCTTCGATTCTCCCATCTATGAAAGAGGAGTATTAATGCCAACTTCTTTTCTAGAACCTTTTCTTTGATCAGCAGCGAAGAGCTTTGTGTGTGCTGTGTGCAGTACAGAGAAGGAGCAAGGAACTGCAGTGGTAGATGTCACTGCTAGATGTCAGGCCTTATCTAGACTGAGCCACCTTCATGTGCTGTTGGTGCAGGATGGTCCTGAATGTGGGCTGTGCCTCAAATCGGTTCAGGTTTGAAAGAGACCCATGTATAGACAACATTTCTATTTCTCTAGCAGCATCAAGAGACTCCTGAAGCTATATGAAAGCCTCGCTGCTCTGATTACATCACATCTGACATGACCTACAAACACCAAAGGAACGGGGAGCTCCCATGCTGCTGCTTACGCTAAGCCTTTCCAAATATAGTTCCAGTCTCATTGAAATTCCCAGTATTTATAATTTGATCTGGCAGGCGTGCAGGGCTGTGCATCAGAGGGGCTTAATGAAACAAGGGTGATGCTGTCTGGATAGAGCTGAAAGGCATGTTCAGCCATGGAAATGTGCTGCTCTCCCGTTGGTAAGAGAGAACTATTTGTGGGTGAACCTGTGTAAGCCCATGTGATCAGGGAATCCACAGAAAATCTCTCTGCAAATGCAAAAGCCAGCTAAGCCTTGCATTGCCTCAGTGATATGCAAATGAGCACCCTAAATATCCTGCTTTGCTTTCTAATGCCTTTAGCCAGCATAAACACAACAGGCTTTTTATAATCTGTAATCAAGTTCTCCAGCCCAGGCAGAAGCACATAGGCTTGTTTCAAGACAGCTGCTGGATATGGATCTGCCCCTGCTGCTGGCCCAAAGAACTGGTGTGCCGTTGTCTGTCAGGAGCAGCCCAAGCCTTTTGTACACATAGATCTGCTAATAATCTCCTCGTTCTAGCCATGCTTGCTGCATAAGTGATTTGGAAGTAGAAAGCCAAGCTGAACACGCTGCAAGGCTTCATGCATTTCTATTCTAGGCCTAATCCACTAGCTATGTTGATCTTGCCCTTTCTGCCAACCTAGGGTGGTTGTATTACACTGTTAATCCTGTCCTGCCCAGGTCACAGTCACAACAGGCTCGGAAAAGCTTCACCTGCTGGTGTCATAGGAGTAGACTCCTCAATGGCAGCACTTCTCTTACCCTGCTTGGCAGGGAGCAGCCTGTTTCTCTGAACCCTTTTCCATCTCTCCCTGGACTGTACATTCCTTTCCCCCTTCATTTCATCTCACGTTCCCATGCAGAGCAGCCTTTGCTGTCAGCATGTGGAGATCCTTGTCATATCACTAACACAGAGGACTCTTACAGTGCCCTTGGTTTGGTGAGGCTTGAATGCCATCGCTTTGCCACACCTGAGCGATGGGGGCCCAGGAGGTCAGACTGGTCAATACTGAAATCCCTCACAGTTGTTTTGAGCTCTTATTGCTGAGCTTTGGGGAACAAAAGGGTGCAATTACTGCATGAATGAATATTTCTTAGGGGAAAAAAAATAATGAAAAGGAGAGCACGTTTTGTTACCAGAGCAGCCCAGGCTTCAGAGATTGGTGGTGGGTATCCCTCCCCAGGCTCTTCCCGTCATTGCAAGTAGGAATTCACATGGCATTGCCAGGGTCCATTAACAACCATCCAGGAAAAGGAAGACCCATTGCCCCATGTTGGCTCCAGCCCTGTCCTCCCCATTAAGCACTGAAAAGCAAACAGATGGCCAGTGGGAATGCTGGCTACAAGAGCAAGGGGATCCATAGCTATTCCTTTCCTCTGCTGTACCATAGTGCAGCTCTGTACTAACTCTTTTCTCTGAAACTACCCACCAGCAGCCCAGAAGATCTCAGCAGAGAAAGTGGGGGAAGAGGGTTCCCCTACTCATGGCACATCATGCTTGCTTCCAAGTTTGCTAGTTGGAAACAAGAAATGTCTTTAGTGGGAGTAAAAGAACCGTCAGGGCAGTTCTGTGTGCAACTGCTACACTTGTCACAGCAGAGCATCCTTTGCAGTAGCACCCTGAAACCTTCTGGCAGCTAAACAGCAACTGCTCCGACTGTCACTTGTCAAGGTGGACCCTGAGCGAGAGGGGGGCTCAGGCTGGCCGTCAGGAAGTGGCACGGGCCATGGTGGTCACACAGCTGCCTGCATTCCCGCACGTCCAAGGGAGACTCGCTGCGGGGAGCTTGGCAGAGCCATCCGTCCTTCCAGATGGCATTGCACAGCTGCTGCTCTGCGGGGACGGGCACGGTGACCTTGCAAGAGTTGGATGGTGGAGGCTGCAGCAGGACGGGAGCAGGGACATAGTACAGCACTGACATAGTTAAGACAGGGGGGTGCCAAGAGTGATCCTAACCTGGGCAAGGCACTGCCGGCAGGGACCCGGGCTGTGGGTCCCAGCTCCCTCGGCAGCTGGCGGACACCGCCATCTCCTGGCAGGCCGGGCCTTCAGCAAGTGTCCGTGAACTTCAGGAGGGCTTTTCCTCCAGTTCTGGCCCAGCACAGACTTATTTCAGCGTTTGTCTGGGTGGAAGTGCCGGTGATTTGCCTTGAGGCCTCTAACCCTGCCCATGGCTGCCCACAGCAGGAGAAAATAACTGCTCTGAATGCTCTGTCCACCCTGATCGGGAGTCAGGTCCCAGGATCAGTGCAGCACAAGAACTGGAAGGTCCTGGAGCCCTCTGTGATACTGAAATAAAGAGTTACCAGTTTTGCTATTGAGAGCAGAAAAGGCTATTGAAAAGTTGGAACGAATTGTACAGCTTTCTCTTGAAGGAGAGAAAGAAAGGAATTGAAAGATGCGCTGGAGAGAGTCCATCAGGGCTGCCATGTCCTGCCATTGCAGGCTTCGGCTGGAATAAAAGCAAGACCTTTCTTGCTGTGAAATGAGTGTCTCTGGGAAAAGGCAGGGGACACAAATCACTTGTGAGTGGATTTGTGGAGGATCATCCCGTGCATGCTGTTTGTTTGGGGTTCAGTGTCCCACAGACCCTTGGCTGGGGAAGGAATGGTGCTGGTGGGGTATCTTTGAGTTACTGTGCTCTGTCTTGGAGACTTCTGGGGGCTTTTTCCTTTTTATTGCTAGGAAATTAATTCAGCACAAGAGCTGAAACTTTTGTGTTCCTATCTTATACTTGATAGAGGCTCGACTGAAGGATCTACAAAATGTCCAAAGCAGGGAAGGATCTACCAAACGTCCTCAGCAGCAGGTTGACTGTTGAGATCCTTGTGGGATGAGATTCCTTTGCAGACCTGCACGTGGGGCTCCTGGCAGAGGCACCATCAGCTCTCACAGAAACCCACCTCACGTAGTTACTCTTTTCGGAGAAGATGTTTGTCTGCCCCTCTCCTGGGGAGTCTTTTCCTGGGGACTCTAGTCCTCCCTACATTTTAGAGCCAGGAGGTGTTTGAGCCCAACCAATTAGCTTTGTACTCAGGACATAATAGCTTAAGCAGTATTAGACCTGAGCACAGGCTTCACACACTAAAATGGTCCATTAGGCAGCCTTTGTAGCAATTCAGCAATTCAGTTCTTTCCTTTGTATAATTTCACTGTTTAAGGGCACACTGAAGAAAATCTCATTGCAAATCTAATTGCGTATCTGACCACCTGTGTAAACTGACTTTGGCCTCTTCTGCCGAACTTTAATACAATATCTGAAGTGTGGAGCATAATCACAGCAGCTTCCAAGCCCTGAGAAATCCCAGGGCAGCTCCTTGAGAGCTACAGGCTCTTAATGGGACTGTCAGTAGCTCTGAGCTCATCAGTGAAGACAATTTAGCCATGGTAAAAAAAAATAGCAATTAACATTCTAGTTCAAGGGGCTCTTTAAAACAGAAAAAAAAATCCACACCAGTAGTATCTTTATACGTTACCTTCATCTGTTTCATCACAAACATCTGAGCAATGAATTCTGGAACTCTATTAAAGTGTAACTGCCTGCCTGAGTTAATATTTTATACAGCCATTCCTGAATCTTGTAAATATTTTTTCTGTAGCTAAGAATTGGAATTAAAGAGGAAATTTCCTTTTTGTAGCTGAACATTTTTGTGCTCCTGTTTTACATTTCCATTATATGATACAGTGCCAGCATTCAGAGAGCCATTCTGTGCTTTTTCCTTTGAGTCTAACTACGTAGGAATAATTTAAATTATAACAAAAAATACCCTGAAACCTTCTGGCATTCAGAGCTAACTTTGTTTTCCACAGACCACATACAGAAGAAGAACTAGTACAAATGGTCACTGACATGCACTGGACATGAAAAGACCCTGGCAGAAGCATGAGTACAAGTTGCTCCCCTTTTGCACAAAAAGGGTCCCTGTGGCCACCAATACAGGGGAGCCTGCAAAGACCTGCTGAACCTGGTGAGGTGGGAACTTTACAAGAATATTGTCGTTTTCAAATATTTATCCTCTTTCCCTGTCTAGGGTGCCGTGTGCTCGTGCTTGAATCGGTAAATCTCTTCCGGAAGTACATCTCTGTCCTGGACATACTTCTTTCCTGCCTCCTGCCCGGAGATGCACTCTTCGTCCTCACTGAGGAGGAGACTGAAAAAGCCAGGGTGAGATGCATGGCACCTGTCTAACCTGTTTGAATAGCTCATCGTCATTGTGAAGACTTTAGTCATGTTATATTCCCAGAGAACTTCACAAATAATTATATACGTGGATTATAAATGTCAGTCATGAGTGGTTTGTAAAACACGAATGGACAAGACAGGTTGCTTCATGTGCTGTGTGGATTGCAGGACAGGGCTGAGCACATTTTCAGTATTCTAGAGAGATCTCAGAGATCTTCAGTAGTCACAGCGCACTGAGTTTTACACTGTGTCTAGGATATATTTTGAAGGAGACTGGATCCAACATAGTATGAGTAGCCTGTCCAAGAACGGCATGACTGCATGCCAGGAACAATGTCCTTGCCTCTAAATAAGACAGAGACAGCTTGTGAACTTGTGGTCCAAAGCTCTTTATGAATTCCCTTCTCTGCTGTGTATTTTTTTAACTATTTTGCTGTATGAGATCTTACATATTTAGTACACGATTCCTTATATCAGAATCTGATTAGTTTCCCTTCCATAGCATGAAAAGATTTGCCTAGCAAACAGCCCTCTTGATCCACAAATGACAGAATTTTCCTGCTTTTGAGGCTGCTAAAAGATAGAGTTATGTATGGAAACTGCTCTGAGATAGATGGTGTTATTCCCTTGTGGTTCTTGTTTCTGAAATCTGACCTTTCTAAGCTGGTGCACTATAAATAGAGTAAGTTTTAGCTGGCAGTCTGTGATCGGAAGCAGCGTGCAAAGTGTTCTCAGATGTTCACCTATTGGGTTTCTGCTTCCCCAGCATGTGAACACCCAGGTGTGAGGTCACATAGGGAGGAGGAGTTATATGTGACAAAGACACTGTCACAGCACCAACCTACAGCTGATGATGTCATTTCTAGGAAGACCCCTCTGAACACCAGTGACACAGACAGGCCTCTCCCTGCCTTCTGGCCCCACAGGGCTTCTGGCCTTTTACCTCCCACTGCTTCTTCCCTGCTCACTGAAAACAGGCTGTCCTATAAATTGGCAGTGAACTTCAAAGGAGGCCTAGGAAAGTGGTCTCTCATTAGGTCTGGAACATTCTGGTAATGCTTTCTCAATTATTTTTCCTTTTAGAGAGCCATGCGGTGTCATCGCAGCCAGCTCCTCTGGTTTCGCCACCTCTATATGCTTTTCTCACGTTATATGATGATCAATTCACTCCGCCTTCTGTAAAAGAGACTCTGCTCTCAACTTCAGGAGTAAAAGAATGAGTAAAAGACCACGTCAGGCCACAGACTAAAGAAAACTCACCTGTTATGTGCTCAAGAGGACAGGATTCTCTTTGTGTGGCATTCTTTCAGACTACAGAAACCAGGCTGTATGAACTTGCTTCTGAGTACTTGTTGCCTGATACATTGAGATGAACAGAGTTCAACAACTACTCCAGTTTCTCACTGTAGATGCTTAAATAGGATAATAAATTTGGATTAACCTAATTAGGAGTAAAATGCAGGAGTATCCTGTATGGGAGAAGGTACGGCACAAGCTATTTTTTCCCCAAGAGGATGTATCTGCGAAGACTGTTTGGCAGCTATCTCTCGGTGCTTCTGTCAAACCCAAATATCAGAAGTTTTATCAGGACTTTTCAAAGGTTATGCTACCGCCACAGTTAAAACCAGAACCACAAGACCTGTCTTATTCAGTCAGAACTTTAAAAAAGCCACAGCTTATGAATAAAATATATGAAACCATACAAATTACTCTAATTGCACTGATCTTTGCTGCCTCTGCTGCTTCTTTCATAAACGCTGTGTTACAAGCATGTCCCTCATGAAACATGAGCATTTCTTCTTGCTTCAGAACATGGAGATTGAGATCAACTCACAAGAGTCTCAACAGGACACAAGAATGAGGCACAAGACACCCAGACTGTAACTTGGTCTTTTATAGAATACACGTGGAGATAAAAATTGCAAGAGATGTTTCAAAAGCTGTTCCGCTTATGTAAATGACAAGTGCAAGAGTTAAAGATCCTCTCCCTTTATGTTAAAAGGTAAGTTAAACAGTTTTCAGGGCTTCATTTCGTACTCTATGTAGAGATTTTATTAGTGATTTGGGCTTCTGTGGTATCATGGTGGAGCAAAGTCAGCAATATTGAACATTTCTGTAGGCCTTTGTGCTCATTAATGTGGGCTCACATCTGCGGGCTCACATCTGCACAGCTGTCATCGCGTAGTCGAGCTCAGAGCCCAGATTACCAGATCCTGATCTGCTGCTGTGAACACATCCTCCTGCTGGAGACAGCAAACGAGTTCCTGGTTGTACTGAAGTACATGCCTGTTGTTGTTGTGACAGCGCTGAACTCTGTGCCTGGCCAGGAGTCAGTGCCCAACCACTTACTCAGCCCTAAGACCATGAGTAAGTCCAGGCTTAAGCAAAACAGAACTTAATCACATGAATCAGTGGCCCCTCTCTCACACACAGCTGAGCACTGGTGTAAATACTTTACTGAACCTGAGCCTGTATTTTACTGAACCTGAGCCTGCTGAGCTCTTTCAAATCCCCTTGAACTCTAAATCCATGCTCAATTCATTGAAGTCAGTGGAGAAAAAACAGTGTAAGTTAGTATTATGTTCTAAGCAAGAGATTATCTTACATAGGGTATTTTTATAAACCAGACTTGAAACACAGGAAATATCCATACAAAGATTTGATATTTTTTTTTTTGGTACTTTGCTCTGTTTATTGTGATTTAAACTTTAACACAACTAAGGGCAAAGTATCAAAACAGCAGCCTGGGGTGGTTTATAGGACAGAGGTAGCTTGAAAATTGAAAATCACAAATGAATGGGACAGGCAGCATAGAAAGATTTATTTAAGAAACAGAGAACAGATAACAACAATATAGAGATTGATTTTGCCAGCCCTCACCCAGGAAAGCCCAGACTACAGTTCCATGGCAGTCCTCCAAGTTCAGCTGCTGGAAGGGTATGTCAGGGTTTTGACATGTCTCTGATGGTCTTATGTTCCTTCACTGCCTTCTCCCATTCCTTGCCATTGATATCCTCGGTGACAATGGTCTGCACAGTGCCATCATCCAGACAGTGGGGAGCTATTCCTGAAGAAAGACAGAGTACACAGAATCCTGCTTTTCAAAGCTAAAGTGTGGGAAGATGCCTCCACCTCTTTGTGGGGTGGGGCATCTCAGGGAATGATAAATGCTCAGTTAAGGCTGAGGAGCCTCAATGAGAAAACTCTCATGGGCAGGAGCCTACAAGTCATAGGTGACACTGTTTCTTATGGAGGTACCACAGGTTCAGACTGCAGTTCCAGATGCTTAGCGCTTTAGGAACACGCTCTTAAGACACATGCTGCTCACTGCTGTCATGTTGGTAGCCAATGGAGTCTTTATCCAAGGCTTGCTTGGTGGTTAGCTTTGGTTACCACAGTTTTACTCTTTCTACGTACCATAACCATCTGGATTAGAACGAGGAGTATAAAAGCTTTGCACACCACAGGTCTTGCAGAATGTGTGCTGGGCACAATGTGTGTTGAAGGTATACGTTGTCAAGTTATCAGCACCCTAAGCAAATGAAAAGCAATATAAGTCTTCCACATAAATAAATGTATTAATTACTTTCTGTGGGCCTGTAGCTAAGAAATGTAAAATTTAAAATGCCACCTTCATGCCTTTACTTGAGATACAGAATTCTGCATTCATGCTTCTTTTCTGACCCCTTGTGCTTTGTATATACATATGGTCATCCCAGTCAAGTCTGACAATTGCAAGAGCTCTAATGTCAGCTCACTACCACACCAAATGGCATAAAATTCAGCCATTTCCCCCCCACCAGCCATAGACAAACTTAGGCCAGAAAATGAGCTGCCAGGAGGGTAACACTGGATTCTACTGCTGGTGTTCGTGGCCATGCTCTTACTGCATTCTTACTCTACCTTCAGCAGCTTGAAACGTGACGCTGGGACAATGAAATGTCTGTTCTGTTTCTTTGTGCAAATGCTGCAGCTGTAGAAGAAAAAGGAGACCTTTCTAGAAGCAGCGGACAAGTTGTAGTACAGCAATCAGATCTAGCATGGACCTCTTGACAACAGAAATCCCACTGGCAGCTGAAATGGCTCCTGGTTTGCATCACAAAGGTAAACAGCAAAAGCAGACTGCTGGTGTCAGTGATGTGTGGCTACACACACCCATGGAACAGTCTGACCCTGCACCAAGAAGGTGTTCTCCTACACCAAACATCATATGCCATTTCTTCATCACATCCACAATTCTCAAAAAACATACCAAGGACAAACTCTGGCCCTAAGAAACCCATTTAATCTTTCAGACCAGACTTTGCCAATTTCGCCAACATTAATGACCTTGCAAACAAGAAAGTAAGATTTGGAAGTTTCCCCAGGAGCTAGAAGCAGGCGAAGGGGGATCACTATTGCAATTGGACACTGCTGTAGATTGAAGCACGTGGTCAGAGATACAACGGTCACTTGAGAAGACCAAGTTAAAAAAGGATTGATGTGCTTTAAGCACACCACACTTAGAGGAAACATAAAGCAGATGCCAGAGCACCCGTACTCGTTAGATCTCTCCTGACACTTTCTGCATGAGCATGGGTGTGAGACCAAAGTCCTGCCCAAAGAAGCAGCACCTGAAATCACCGGCACTTATCCCATATTGGATGCAGACATAATTAGGGATATACCCTACGGAAACAGTGTGGAGGATGTTCTGCAGTTGTGTTGTCTTTTAGCTCTAAGGTGTTGATTGGAAAAGCGCATGAGCTTTTATTCATTGATAAGAATAGGGAACAAAAAAGAAACTCACTTGCAGTTAAAAACGTGCAGATCTGCTGAGGCCCAGACCTCAAAGCGGACGGCTCCGCAGTGACAGCCTCCCGTGTGTTTGACCAAACCTCTGTATTCACTGCAGAGAGAAACAACAGAAAGGTTTTGTCATCATACTTCTTTATTTTTTTTCCTTTTCCCCCAAGCAAACCGTAAGGCTACATATGCCATTATTCAATTCTGCTTTGAGCAACCACAGAACGTGAGAAAATGTATCCACTCAAATGTATTTTAATAAAATACGCCAAAGTCGGGAGGAGAATGGCTTTTGTCCTCTGCAGCAATTGCATTTCTGCTTTAATTAAAATGGTGAAAAAGAAAGAGGAATGGTTCAAGTGAAGTCTGCTCTGTGTGCAATACAAAACCAGTGCTCCCTGCCACAGGCCGGGTCGGGCTGTGGAATTAGCCCAGCACAACAGGGCACGGGCAGGAGCGCTGATGTCTCCAGACAACCCCCTTGGAACTGGGAACTGAATTTTCCCACAGTTGATCCCAGCACTAATAATATTCCTCCATTTAAAAGCTGAGAAAAGCAGAGATTAGTGGATTCTACATAATATTTGAAATGCATTTTATTTGGTGTTGTAGTTGCAGAGGAACTTCACAATCAAGTAATTTCTGAGCTTGTGCTTCTCCCTCTCCCCTACGGTGGTTCTGGAGCAACTGGGCCCAATCCCCGTGCAATGGATCAAATGCAAAATGCAAAGGAAAAACCTTTTTTCACTCCCACGGACAGTTACTGATTACAGCCCAGTGATGGATGATGTGCCGTGCTCCGGAAAGAAAAAGCACAGGAAATGGGTGAAGATGTAGAAGCTGACCCTCGCATCCCGCACGGTGCCCCCGGGGGCGCTTTTGACGGGAGCGCCCTAAAACCGCAAGAAGCTTTAGCATAAAAAGCCGCTTTTTGTCCCTGGTGTGTGCGGCCCCCCCTGCCCCCCTTCTCTGCGGCTCTCCAGAAGCCCGCGTTGATTGCTGCTGTGCAGATGCTGCCGAGAAGACGACGATCTAACGGGGGAAGGAGCCGCCGGGGAGCCCCGTACTCACTAGGCGTCCAGCAGCAGCCGCGCCGCCTCCTCGCAGCTCAGCCGGTGTCGCTCTTGGAAGGCGGCCCAGCGCTCGCTCTGCGCCCCTAGATCGAAGGCTCCGGGCCCGGGGGGTTGTACCGGGGCTCCGTCCGCCGCTTTCCCTCTCCCCCGGCGGCTCCGACCCGCGGGGGAGCCGGCGGCCGCGTTGCCCCGCCGGGACCGCCGGGCGCTGCCCGCCGTGGCTCGCCCCATGCGCCGCCGAGCCTGGCTGCTCCGCGCCGCCACCGCCAGGGGGAGCCGCAGTGCCGCGGCGGCGCGGGAGCGGGAGGGGGGTCCCCGCGGGAGGGGCCGGGCCCGGCATCGGCCCGATCTGCGGCCGTAACGGGAGGGCGGCGGAGCGGAGAGGGGCACCGTGAGCCAGAAACACTGGAAATCGAGGAAAATTCAGTCCCTGCGCCGTGAGCCGGTTTGCCCCAAAGGAGAGCGGGCTCGCCTCTTCCTTGTAAAACACCTCGGAATGGTAAAAACGCCGGTTATCCACAAGCATGAGGTTCCTCCTTTAATTATAAGCCTCCTGTTCAAGGATGTCAAGGTACTTTGCAGACCTGAGGTGCTATTAGAAGTATATGTTTCACGTCTCTGCTATGCACCTCCCTCAATTATAAACAAGACTGCTGCTTAACAATACTGAGTCTACCAGGATGCGCCTGCGGATGCGTGTTTAGTCCTTCCTGAGGGTTGAAATCATTTTGGTAGCCTTGCAGAGAAATGGGTGCTAACATGATTCCCACTAGACAACTTTTCACAATCACTGTCACCAAAGTCTTAAGAAGGAAAACACTCAAGATAGTACGCACCTTTTTTTCTCTCTTTTTTTTTAAAGGGATGTACTATCTTGATTGTTTTGGCTTTTTTTCCTAAAAAAAAAAATAATCTTAGGAAAATGTGAAGGCACCCATCTAGTGGCAAATATCTTAGAAAAGTTTCTTCTTGAGCACCTGAAAGATAATGCTGTTTCCCAAGTAAAACTATTCAATGCAAGGGACAAATACAAAACTTGCTGCTGTCCAAGTCATGTTTGCTTGGGGAAAAAACTAAATCACTCCAAGGATGAATCTTTGTGCCCAGTGTCGCAGGACTGGATATGTATTTTGTGTGAGTTATAATGAAGATTTTCTATTTTCAATGGGACTGAATGTCTTGCTCTTCTCAAGAAGGGGAACAGGGAAAGATGTAAACAAGTGAGCTGAGAGTCTGTTGTGGGGTGGAAGAGGCACCCCAGGGTCACGGCTCAGCCAGGAATATCGCAGAGCAACTGGACAGTGATGAAACAGCTATCAGCACTCTCTGGTCTGGAAAACAGCTTTAAAAAAACACGCGACTACAGTGTGTAGGCTGCTTCCTGAGATGGCACATACCAGGACTCACATAACAAGCCCGTGGCTCAGCACCTCTCTCCTCTGATGATAGGAAAAGGGCAGAGTTACAATTTCCTGTTACTCCTCATGTGAACCTCTGCGCTGGTTACTCATCCTAATGGAACCATTTTATTACACTGTATGTGACAAATTCTGGCCCATGTCAGCATGTTCATCTGTAGCTCCCGATCTGAGCCACTCCCAGGCCATTAGTCATGCTAGATTTTGTGTTAGTCACTTTATATTTTGGGAGGAAAAGTCACTGAGGTGAAACTGGAGACAACAAACTGAAACCGAGCCTGGGCAGTTTGCAGAATGGATTCATTTGCCTTCAGCGTGGGGTACGGCCAGGAGCAGTGGCAGGTTTCAGCCCACATGGTCTGTCCTTTTCTAAGAACAGTTAACTGCACTAAACTGAAAGCCAGAACGTATTTTAGGAGCTTGTTAGCAATCAGTTCACACAAATAACCTCCTCCCTGCAAGCCAGGAGACGCTGGCACTTGTACACTCTCAAAAAACAGTTCCAGTGAGAAAACAACAAGTGAGTATGCAGTCCGTATATATCTGCAAATCTATGACTCTTTGTGCCCCTCCACAATTAGTTCAGCATATTTTAAATGTAGAAAGCATTTTAAGATGCTAAATTCTGTTCCCCTACGACACTTCAGGATAAGGAACTGGAAGACAAAATGGAAGAACATAATGCAGTTTTGTTTCAGAAGGCTGTAGGAAAGAAATTATTCCTCCTTTTTCATTTGTTTCGTATTTTATTACAAAGGACTCTTAAAGCTCAAAACTGTCTGGCTGTCACATAAATAATCAATTGAAGAGCTTTATAGTGGATCTCTCGCTGATGATAAACTTCACTGGTATTCTGATTTGCAAGCCCTACATGTCAGTGGTTGGATACTGTATTTTCAGTACCTGGGCAGCCCCACGTTTCCCAGTGCCCAAAGAGTTAACAGCTTTCACTGATACATGACTTCCAAATCTGATGCAATGTTTCCCAAGCTCTAGTAGAAGCCAGCAGCTTGATGAGGAACGCTTTTGCTAAAGCTTCTCAGACAAAATGCAGAAGGAAGAATTTTTCAGAAAGATGATGGGTTGAACAAGAGGCAAAGTCCAGTAAATCACTGTTTGTTCTCTTTAGGTGTCTTGTGATACTCGAACAGCTAATGTTAAAGTACAAATGGTGTTTTTCTGTGCCATCTCAGCTCTGCTTGTATAACAATGACTCAGCTCTGCAGACCTGGCTTGCAGCCCACGCTTGGGGTTCTATATGTAAAGGCATTTTCATCACAAAAGCAGCTTTGAAAGCAGCTACAGGGTCGTGGGTTAAAGACAATTAGGAACCGTGGATGCTTTTCATCTAATAAGCAGGGAACTATAAGTAGTGTATAGCTGACACCATGCTAAAAAGAACCGAGGTAAACAAAACTAGTTTGTGCAGGGGAGAAGAATCTCAGTGTTTGGATTTTAGTCTAGCTGTTGTGAAGGGGGAAGCATTCTGGATAGTCTCGTCACCATCAAGGGATCCAAAATGGATTTGAAGACAAAATACAGGAGATACCACATCTGAGCCAACAGACAAAGTCTGGTCAGAATGGCCTTGGCAGTATTTGTTTTCATTCACTATTAGAGAGATTCTGCTGAAACATACTAACAATGATTAACAGCATTGTAGGACTTATTTCTTACGTTTTTCTGTTTTTCAAGGTGCTGCTTTCCTGCTCTGCTGAAAAACCTCACCCCAGAAACCACATGCTAAATCGGCTCAGGCGCAGCCTGTTCAGGGAGAACTGGAACAAAGAGAGCTCCTTCACTGCAGTGCAGCTTGGATCAGATCCAAAAGACTCCCAGGCAGGAGGCAGACTGAAAAGATGCAGACAAGTAATTTTTAGAATAGACCTAGTTATTAATTGCTGCTTTCACTGGCGTAACATGCAGACACAAACCTGTGATTTTAGGCTGATGGCGTCTTTATAAAACGCCCTTTAGAAGTCTCCTTACATGAGAAGCGTCGTGAATTGCCACACGTTCCTCTGGGTCATTTAGACCTACAGGGAAAGACGTGCCCAAGCCTGTTTATTGTGGCAGCACAGATCTTAAAGCTGTATCCCATGTGTTTTGCAAACTCAAAATATGCTTTAAACAAACGGAGACAGAGGAATATTGCTCTTTTTACTGCAAATCTGGATATCTATCTGTTTTTCTTAAGTTTTCAGCTCCTGAAGTTGGTAGCTTATTAAAAACTTTTGTTTAGTTAAGATATTTTTAGCATAAGGTTTAAAAAACAAGACACAGATAGTTGTCTTTTATGGCAATCTCATAATATTACAGTGAATCTCATAGTACTTTGAATTGTGACTATTTTTGTAACCCATGTGCTTGGTAAGTACAAGGACAAGCAGTAACACACCGCAGCTCGACTTGTCTTGTGGGTGGAACTTCGGCAAAGGCAAAACACCTTACTGCAGTGTTACAGGTTTGGGGAGAAAATAATTTATCTCCACAACTGTAAACAGGTAAATAGATAATTATCCTGTGTCATCACAGTGGGAGAGACCTCAGGTAGGTATGAGTAATGTTATGAGATAGGAATATACATTTGGTTTTTTTTTCCCCGTGGCAAGTAGCCCTATTTTTATCTGAACAAAGGAGTGGTACTGAACTCACTGCACATACACAAACCGCCTGACTGCTGCCTGTTCCAACTTAAACCCCTGTAACTAAAGATAAACAGATAGCTTCACTTGACATTGCTCACGGAGAAATGATACGCCGTTGCTGGGACGTTAGTGTACATAAAAAACAGACCCAGCTTGTGTTCTAGAATGTACAGATTCGTTGGAAACATTTCTTTGACCCCAGATTCTTCTCTTCTGAAAGTAGGTTGCTTTGTACCACTGCCCAGTGACCTACTTTTGAAAACGCTTGGAAAGAAACACGTGTTCCCAACTGCAGGCCCCGTGCCCTGGCAAAGGCGGGAGCCACCTGTGAGTCAAGCCAGTCACAAGATATAGATTTCTATTTTATTTCAGCTTTGTATTTATTTATATAGAGTTATTCACCGACAGCTACTGGAGAAAAAGTGGACTATATGTTAAATACATATACTTTCTACAACCAGAACAGTTATCACACCGTTTTAAGTATAAACAGATCTCCTTTGTCTGCATCAAATTCAGGTAGTTAAAGATTTTAGAAAGAAATTATGAGATAAAGCTGAAATTCAGTAAAATGAAGTCACAAGGCCATCAGCTCCAGCTGAGGAGATTGTTCTGGACGCATAATGTGTGAAAATGAGGCAGAATCTGGCCTGCAATTAAAAAGAAGTACACTTCAACTTGATAATAATTATCATTGAAGTAGCATAAAGGATCTATGCAGATACGAAGTGTGTAACATTCAGGGCACGACTTCACCACGCAGAAAAAGCCGAGGGTCAGGAAAAGAAGTATTTAAGCAGCTCTCTGTATTCAGCCCACCCCTCACCCCCCTAAACAAAAGAGGTGGGCTCGTACAGGCATGTAGATGGCTACTGCGCATTAATAGGAGAATTAAATTAATCCAATCAGTGGAGGCTGCAAAATTCTAGTGGTGGCGTGTGTAGAGGAGCTCGCCTGCAGGCCATGGAGATTAGTTTAATTCTGCTGGGCCCTGCATTTGTGTGCACAAAGCCGAACTCCTTTGTGTATCTCTTTTGACAGAAGGGATAACTGAGGAAAATAATGAGGCTTTTTGCATGGAATTGGTGAATTTAATCCATAATTGTTTTTAAAGTAGAGTCTGCATGCAATGTCAGCACGTACTGCCCGTGCCTGCTTTGGGTAACGTCATTTCCCTGAAGAATGAATTTTTCAGGGGCCATTATTAACAAGCTGTTTAAAGATCTACCCATGGCAGACTCATCTTGTTGAAACTTTATTCTGATCTGTTGATTTGAATACTTAAACAGAAACTGAACAGCAACAGTGAAAGCAGATTAGTCATGGGATTTAGCCATACTAGGCAAAAAAGCAAGAGAGGGCTCCTGTGTTTTCTGTTTTACACAGAAAGGAAAGAAAATGATAGAAATTTCTCCTTTTCCATCTAGAGGGACATTAAAAAACAAAGACGCACACACTAAAATCCTTCACACAAGTCTGATGTGCTCAAACACAGGCCAGTCTTTAGATTAGCCTGTGGTTAATTTCCAGTTTAGCAGACGTGGCCTTTCCCATCTGTAAATATTAGTTTCTGGTGGCGTTTGGCTGGGGGAGCTCCTGGAGCAGTGCCTGGGATACACAGCACACACCGGCCAGCCTTGGAGCAAACTAAATATTTATTCACCCTGGCACCACACAAACAGAATGAATCTATTGGAAACACTGAGCAAACCCGGCAGCATAAAGAAAACAAATGTGATATTGCCTAAATCTGCCTTTTGTCCTAAATTTATGTAGCTGAATAATATTTCCAAGGTTGGTTATCGCCATGGAGCTGCCTCTGAACTTTCCAGTTACAGTTTTCCTGTCTTCCTGTTTCTACATTGTGAATAATTATATTTGGGATGATTTATTTCCTTTTTACTGTAAACCAGGAGGTGCAAGCAGACACAAGCCCTGTTAAGGGAAAGGAAAGCAAAAGAGTGGTGGTGTTGTGGTGATGGGTTTTTTTGGGGTGGTTTTGAGCCCTTTTTTTTTTTGGTTTAGAGAGAAACAGAGTAACTGTGTACTGAATCCTGCCATTCCCATGTGTGGAGGATTTAACAGCAAGTTCATTTGGGTTGACTGGAGAAGTGAGCAGCAGATAAAACACTGCCACATAAACACCTTTCTGGATTTTGTGCGCTCTGGAGATGAGACAGAATGAGTTAAGAGCCAGTCTGAAAGGTATAATGAAGCTTAATTAACACTAAACACGTTTCCACATCAGTTCGCAGAAGGAAGTTTCTCTGTAACCTGATCAAAGCTTCCTGTTCTGTAGGCAAGTAAACAGCCGTTTGAATGTCAGATGTCAGCGTTTCATCAGGGGGGTTGTTGTTTTCCAACCCCACAACAGAGAATGAAGCTGTGGGCCTGCTCAGGGAACGGGCTGTGTGAGGAGGGCACGCTCAGCGAGCCTGACGCACCAGGAGTCACCAACACTCCAGAAATTTCTAAATAACTTTTTTTTTTTTTTTTCCTCCCAGCTTTGCTAACTCATCTCTGCTCTCCCCGGCCTTTCCCCACAGCCCCAGACGACAGGGCGAGCCCTACGGCCTGTTCCGGGCTCTGCCATAAACCCTTCAGCCACCTCAGAGGAGGGGGTCGGTC
>JAOTQQ010000006.1:7340367-7377711 GCA_026546715.1 Gallinago undulata | reverse complement strand
CACCTTGTGCTGCGTCTCAGAGGTGGTATGCAGATCTTTGTGAAGACCCTGACTGGCAAGACCATCACTCTTGAGGTGGAACCAAGTGATACCATTGAGAATGTGAAGGCTAAGATCCAGGACAAAGAAGGCATTCCCCCTGACCAGCAGAGGCTGATCTTTGCTGGGAAGCAGCTGGAAGATGGACGCACCCTGTCCGACTACAACATCCAGAAGGAATCCACTCTGCACCTTGTGCTCCGCCTGAGGGGTGGTTGTTAAGTTACTGCCTGTCTTGCTTGACAACAAGATTGCCAATAGCACTTGTGTTTGCACTGTAGTTCTTTAATGTCTTAAATTAAATGCAAAGTTAATGCCAGCTTAAGTAACTGCTGAACAACTGTCTGAAATGCTAATAAAGTTTCTGTTGCACATTACAACCTGTTGTCTGTCTCCCTAAAACTGGTGTGTTTCAGTGACATGGTTACTGGGGCTATTTTCTGTGGTGGTTTAAGCCTCTTTGTGTAATGAGGACCTTGTGGATGGAAACAGATCTGGATTAAAGGCTTAATCTAAGCACTAACACTGTGTTCTTTTTTCTAGAGTTCAATGCTATTCTGTTTCCAGGAAGGATGAAGTGTTTTTCTAAACACCCTGGAAATCCCCAGGCTTAATGAAGGTGGTGTGACCTGATACAGTGGGGTGGGGTTTGGGGCTGTGAACTTTGTTTTTGCACTGACTACTGGGCCTGAGCTTCACTGCTCTGGGAGGGCTCTGAGCAAACATGGGGACTTGTATTTAAGTGGAAAAATGACTATTCTGGTGATAAGCAGTTCCAAGTAAAATTCATGGGGGGTGGTGGTGTTGATGTGGTTGGTTGAACTGTGGGACACCTGGTCTGGGGAAGGGCTCATAGCAGTGAGAGGTGCTGCCGGTGCAGGGGGGTGGGAAAGCTGCCTTAATCCCCTGGGTGTCACAGAAGCTGCTCAAGCACTGTGTGACAGTACTCGGCAGTAGAGCAATTCCCTGGTTTAAGTGTTTACACAATCATTTAATGCCAAAGGTGAGGGTATTGCTACTAAAATCCGGGTTGTCTTTCTGGTTTTTAATGGTGTGGGTTAAGGAAACTTGCCCAGAAGGGGTTGGGAGACTCGGGGTGAGGCTTAGGATGGTTTAGTTCAACCGTATAGTGGGGGGGGTCTTCAAAGTTGGGTGTCCATCTTCTGTGTGTGTGGAGAGCTCACCAGGCTTTAAGGATTCATCTGTTGAATTTTGACAGCAGTGAACCTGAAGTGGGGACTTGGATGGCCATGTGTCATGTGCACACAGCGTTTCTCTGCTGGTGCACTTTGCTTTTTACTGATATCCCTGTATTAAGCACCATTTTGATGGACCTGTCTGCTGTAGCGTTGCTGTGAGGTTGTTCCTCTCGAATTTCAGCTTTCAGTGTAACGTTTCCGAGTGTTTGTGCTAAGGAATGCACTTCTATAGCAGTGCAATCGTGGCCAAAAAGTTACACCACTTTTCATAGAAAACTGCACGTTTTAACAAACTTCAGTGTGTTTTTTGATGGTTATAACCATGATAGGTTGGGTGGGGTTTTTTGCCCCAGCAGCAGGGTTCGCTACCCTGTCTGCTGTACATAGCTGTGCTAGCAGAAACCTTAAGTTCTGTAAACAACTGCTGGTTCTACTGCAGGAGATACTTTCCATACATTGCTTGAGGTTTCCTGCAATTGCTGCTTTTTGCCTTTCCTCCATTTTGTGCCTTTTTGCAGTTTTGCTGCTCTGCCAGGTTTTGTTTTCTCCAGACAAACCCCCCAGGTTGCCCGGAAAGGCGGTAGAGATGTCTTCCTTGGAGATAAGCAAAACCTATCTGGACATAGTTCTGGGCAACCAGCTCCAGGTGGCCCTGGCTGAGCAGGGTCCTGGACAAGGTGACCTCGGGAGGTCCCTTCCAACCTCTCTGATTGTGTCACTTGTGACTGGGTGTCTCACAGCCCTCTGCTCAGCAGGGAATAAACTCCTTTATAAGCAGTTTATAGTCCAGAGGAGATTACGGCCCTGAATAAATTTACATTATGTTTTTTTTATTGTTCTGCTGGTGATTTACTTACGGTAAAACCAGCTGCTTTATCTCCTCTGGCTGAAAATTAAGAGATGTCCTTTCTCAAGTTCTCTGTGCTGTATGGTGACAGTCACAGACGCTGCTGGCCATGGGGGGCAGTTTGCTGTAGATAAAAGTCTAAAAATGTGAGGTGCCTGTCCCCAGGGTCAGTGGCTGAAGGAGAACCCTGTCACAGGTGTTCCTCAAATGTGGTGTGATGCCCTGACACCCTGGGCAGTGTTGCGTGCAGATGGCTTTAGGGTCTGATGTTCCTGTGTGTGGGTGGTCCGAATGTGGAGCCTGCTTGGGCCTGGTGTTGCGCCTGAGATAACCAGCTGTGGGTAGGGAGGGGGGGAGATGTTCAGGTGTTTCATGATTGTGGGGAGCAGCTCACGCCCACTGTGGGCTGTGTGAGATGCTGGTGTGATGTGGGATGTGTCCCTGTGCTGTTTGCCCCAGCCCTGCAGGAGGATGTCCTCATATGGGGCTTGTTGGGCTTGCTAGAAATGGCTCGCAATAGCCCACCAAAGCCCAAGGACTGAGATCCCCAGATGCTGTAGCATTGGGGCACCACCTGGGTGAAGTGGGGACTGGGACACTCAGATGGCTCATTGTGGGGACATGGGGACACTTGTGCTGGGCTCCTGCTTCTCCTGTAGGAGCTTCTTAACGAGGCTTCTGATCCCCCAGCTAACAGGGAGGTGACAGTCACTGGCTGGAAGAGACGACTGCAAGGGATCTCTTCATTAGTAAGGAAAAATCTTTGCAATTTATCTTAAATGAGGTGAATTTAGGAAATTATATCAATTGCAAGGAAATGTAAATATGAATTTGCATAGCATGCATTGTTTACACTGAAGAAGTCATGAAGGAAAGACAAAGGCATCGGGAATTATGGATGTTATTAAGATACAGTTGTTTTTTCTTACAGTGTGGTGGTGCCTCAGGTCAATCTGCTTAGTGCCAACTACTTGTAAGGAAAATAAGACTTTAATAGGCTTTAGCCTCTTAAATATGCATATGCCTATCTATATGTTGTTAAAATGGAGTAATCCTAATTTGCCCATATAGACAACAGATTCTGATAACTTCTTAATCCTGCTGCAACTTGAGCTTTGTGTTTGGCCTTTGTGCTTTTTTTCTTGTGGCTTCACTTAGTTTCTAGACTGTTCTCTCTTTAAAAAAAAAAAGAGGGAAGATTTCAGGGCTTTTGTCTTCTGTGCTTTAAAAAAAAAAAGGAATCCTGTTTTAAGAAGACAAATGTTAAGAAGACAAACCTGTTATGCTGGGGTTTGGATACGTTTGGTGTTTGGCTGCGTCAGCAACTGCCCCAAGTTAAACATAATAATTAAACATAACTCTCTGGGGAAGGTGAGGGTTCCAGCAGAGTGTTCCTACACTCTTGTCCGCAGGTCCGATGGCATCGCGTAGCAGCTGCGTTCTGAGATCCTTGGGTGCATAATTTTATATTTATGGAACGTGGCTGCATCACCGAAACCAGCCTTATTTGGAACTCGAGGTTTTAAATTAGACGTGTTTCTATGAAATATTTTGATACAAAGAGTAGGCGAGCGAATATAATTCTCACAAGCGCGCACTTGCTACTCCTTTTTGAAGAATTTCTTAGCAAAGCCGTGTCCGTCAGCAGCAGGGATTTGGGGTTTCTTAGTGGCCACTGGATGTCACTGTTTCTCCACAAAAGTGGTGTTTTGTAGCATTACCGTTGGGTTTCCTACTTTGCTGCTCTTTGATTGTCAGTGGAGCATTCCTTGGGGCTGGGATCCTGCAGAAAGGGATACATCAAGTAGAAAGATACTTCCATTTAAGGACTAAGAGAAGTGGATGGTTCCTTCAAAGGCCTGAGAAGTCTATAGATAGGAACCGTTAGATATTATGATGTAAGACTAGTAGTTCCAGAAATAGTGTCGTGTAAATTAATTGCGCCCCCAGGGCTATCAGTCAAGTTCTGGCAAGGAATTATATTTAAGAATATTTGGATTTTAGATTCGGCACTGGCTGGTATCTCTAAAGGGTCAGGATTCCATCTGTGGAACTAGAGAATGAAGCTGCTAAAATTCATCCCTGCAGTAGGGGTTTGACATGACAATTCATGGAAAGAAAAAAAAAGTCTGGCTTTGGCAAAAATATGGGATATTTTCCCAAGTGTAAAAGCACACCTTTAAAAGAAACAATTTTCTCTTTTAGATGCATGGCCTTGGTGAGGTTTGAATGAAGCAGAAATGTCACTGGTCCACCCTTGCCTGTTGCTTCCCAGCTCCCCTCTGCCTGTGAAGGTGATTTTGAGCTGCTGCACCTTAGAGTGGCTACAGATTGATGCTGTCATTAAACTACAGACACATGTAAGTGGTTTTGATCTTCTATTTACAGCATACAGGAGACACAATATTCATCATAAGAGTGCAACATTTTTCAGTATTTGGTAAAAACGGGCACTCAGGTGAACAGAGAATCCATGTTTTAGGAAATGTGGTTGGTCCTGTCTTTGCAGAAAGCCATCTTCTTCCTGTTTTGCCTTCTATTTAAGCAGGTTCCAGTAGTTGCTTTTTCTGCCATGAATTGTAGTGCTTCTTCATATATAATCTATGATTATATAATAACTATAATTAGGAAAATATTTGGTAATATCTTGAAATGAAAAATTTTGATTTGGCTTAAAATTTCACTTAGTAGTTAAGAGTTTGATTTCTCTCTTCCCACATTTAAGGCTTCTACAGAATGTGCCTCTCCTGTCAGGGGAAACGTAGCATCATCAAATACATTTTCATCAGTGCAATAATTACTGAGCAATTGCAAGATTCCATCTTGTTCCCTCAATTAAAAGCCTCAAAAGGCAAGAGGATCATGTGTTGCTTTTGAAAACTCAGGCTGGCAGATAGGGGAAATTAAATTCCTTCTGTTCTTCTCCCTGCGTGCTGCTTTGGATGGCTTCCTCCTGAGTCCTAACTGCTATCAGGATTTCAAATTTTGGTGGCAAGATGCTCGTTAAGCATCGTAACGAGCTCAGCTGGCGAGTGCACAGCACTGATGTAATCCCATTACTGATCTGGGAACGCTGGCACTGGCGAGTGCACTTTTGGGCAGATCTTGTATTTATTTTTTTTTCTTCCCTCTGCCTCGCTTCTCCCTTCTCTGACGTGGAAGTGCAAGTGCTCACCCCAGCGCAGCGTGTGCGCATGTGTGTGCTCACACCGACGTTTGTGTGTTCCCCCGGCAGCTCCGTGTTTCTGTTTTGCTGTGGTGACCCCTCAGCTGGCAGCGATTCCCTTCCCAGCGAGCTGCACATTCTCCTTCCTCCCTGTAAGCTATTAAAACCAGATGCGCAGGAAGAACTCTGTTGCGATGCACTTTTTGGGGGCTGATCTCAGCTGGAACAATGGGCTGACTCCCATGAAAGCTGGGGGAAAAGCCCAAGAGGATTTAAACCCGTAAGTTTACACTCCCGGGCCTGACTCTGTTGATACCACAGTAAATTAAGTGTAACGTGATTAAAGCAAACTGAACTAAATCAGGCTGGAAGGAGGAAGAGATGAGATGTGGTCTTGCATTTATCTGCGTGTTGTTCTTTATAGGCCATTCTGCAGGTCCTATAAATCATTAAGCTGGAAAGAGTAAGTCGCTTTGTGTTGTTCCTGCTTCAGCTGAATTTTGAAACGTGGGAATCTGAGAAATAAGCTTGTGATCTCCTGCAAAACCATGAAAGAGAAAAAGGCACCCTGCCATTTAATGGGTGTATTTATAGGAAGGTCCTCTCACAGCCCGCATCTGACTCAAAGTAGGAGCCATCTGGGAACGTTTCTGTGGGTGACAGCCACATTCCAGGAAGCCCCACATCATCCTGTAGGCCTATCAGGTGAGCGTTGCTTTAGGCTCTCTCTTGGCTTGTGGTAGGTTTGGAAGAAGGCACAGCCAGAGTTCAGTACGTCACTATGTGACACCCCTTCTCAATGTTTTTGGAGCAACAGTTGACTAAACTTTTGAGATCTCTCATGGAATTGTGTCCCTGCTATCAAGCTGTTGTTTAGAAGAGCTCTTTACAGTTTTGTTAGTTGATAAGATTCCCTAGATGAGCTCTAGATCACATAAATGGGTTTGTAAGCCATCACTCCTCTACGGAGAATCACCCCACAGCAGCCTTGTGCTGGAGAAGGCCGTTGAGACTGTGGGTGCCCAATGTCATCCTGCATTGATGCTGTGGGAAATAATGATCTCACTGCCTCCTCAGGTCTTGGTTCTGTTTGGAGCAGGAGAGAAACCTGAGACAATTGGTGTGGGCTGATGTCCTCTGTTTCCCAGGGGTCCTGTTTAGCGAGTGACAAGCAAAGGGGTATTAGTGTCGTAGGGGTGGTCAGTCATTGCTCCCAGAACCTCCAAGGCTTGCATTCCTTTGGAGAACCAGCCCATTAAGGGATGAGCTTGAGTGGTAAATTAAGTAACGAGTGGCCAAAGTGGTTTGGAACTGGGGCTGCTTTGTGCAGTCTCCTGTGCTTGTAAGGAGCAGCTGACAGGGTGTACTTTGTAGGGAAACGTTCTGGCTGGTTTATTGTCTCAGATGGTTTGCGCTGCCTCGTAACTGGGGTGTGTGAAGTGTGAGGAGAACTGGCTTACCACAGAAACAGTTGACCTCAGATGTTTCGATCTGTGCTTGCTTGTCCTGGGGCTGACTGAGGGAGCCTTGTGACAAACCTCACAAGTAAAGCACAGGCTCTAGCTCTGTCAGAGTCAAACCAGTCGCCTCCCTTGAGATCTGAGGAGATCTGAGTGGGCTGTCGTTGAAAGCCACGAGACGTTGTCCCTATATGTGCAGGCAGGGGTTAAGCATTATGAATCTGCAAGCCAGCCAGCTTTCCCATATAAGAGCACTGCACTCATTGGCTCTCTCTTTTACTGAGAAATCTATCTAGTCATTTCCTGTGCAAGCCCTTTTTCACTTTGCAGAAAGCTCTACAGTTGTGAAAATAACAATAATCTGTGATTATTGCTTCTCACAGGTGGCCGGGATTCTCTTATGGACCACCACCAAGTAAGAGTTCAACTTTGTGCCATTAATAGAGTGTTAATATGAGCGTGGTCTTCTCTGCAGAAGAAGAGGACTCTCACCCATGGATGTAAATAATTTGAGGTCTGCTTTCATGCATATTAACGCTTGTTGGTATTTGTCCTGGTTTCTACCGAGAGATTATTTGCCCTCTGAAGAATCTGTTGGGACTCTTTGTCAGATCAGTTCTTGGGTGGAGCTTGCAGCAACTTGGGGTAAGTGCTGTGCTCTTCCTCTTCTGACAGCAGGGCTGTTTTGTGCTGCGCTACTCAAAATGGCTTGGTAAAAGTTGCAGAAAGAAACAACTCGGCTCTTGAGTAGAGAAGTGAAAGTTGAGCTGGCAAACAGAGGGTGCTCTGTGTTTCCTGGGGACGCAAAGTGGATGTATATGTTATAGGGTCCGGTTTTTTTAGGACCCTTTTGCTCTTGCATTTAAACCAGACGGTCTGTCTGTACAAGACTGACAGTAAATAACTCTCTCGAGCGCTGTGGGAGAGATGGAAACCGCAGCTGAAAAATGATTTGGGGGAAAGGAAAACAGAAAAGCACAAGCAAACTGTTATGGAAGTGCAACTAGTCCTCTAAAGGATCGGCAAATGTAACAGTAAGTGTTCTGGGGGACGAAATGGGATTATAGGGTGTATGCCTGTTTGTGTAGAGGAATGTTTGTCGTTAGAGTGCAGACTGAACTGAATGGCTGAATTATCATAATGGTTCGTCTTAAAATCAGCCCTTGGATTTCTTGCTGTGAGCTGCATATAGATGTTTTGTGGCTGTTTTCTGCCTAGAACTGTGTTTCTCCATATCCTAATCTAAACCAGAATGCTAACGCTGTGTCAATATACCTCTTTGCTGGTACAGGCTATGGAGTCTGGCTGTAGTCCCAGCAAGGGAGATTTCTCTTCGGAGAAAAGCTGTTAACCGTTTGGAGGGAGTACGTGTGAATAAGACGGAGTTATTTATAAAGGCTCTGCTTCAGGTCAGTCATCACGGGTGTTTCTTGCTGCCTCACAAACTGTGTGTGTCTGCAGTCATAGGCTGACTACAGATAGCCAGCACTGGGTGTGGACCCAAGATGTATCCGCATATATAGGAAGAGGTGGTCTCAAAAGAGTGAAAAAGGAGCACAGGATGTGTTAAATGAGAGAAGAGGGGCTGGCTGGATGCTCTGATGAACCCTGATGCTCTCTGCACAGCAGCTCTGCATCCAGCTTTGCTCTCGGGATAGCTGTGCTCAGGCTCTGAGGGCTCTGAGTGTCCACATGGCAGCTGGGGTCTGTGTTTGCCTGTGTGTGGAGCTGGGAGTTCAAAGCCTGTGCTCCCATGGAGAGCCAACCACCCCAAACATTGGGGAGATCCCGCTGCTTTTGCCCCAGGCTGAAATGCAGGAATGCATGAGAGGAACAGAATTTGTGCATGTGTTTTCCCCGAGGAAATAGCATAACACTTACTAACAGAGAGCATGAACAGACTTACTGCTGTTCTGAAGAAGGCCTACAGTTCATCTTATCTCTTTGGCCACTCGGTGACTAGGCTGCGCTGGCTGCACTGAAAGAAGAACAATGATCGTGGTCTCCTAAAGATCCACTTTCTTTGCCTTTTATGTAAGGAGCCTGTGCTGCTGCCAACAGGTGAGGTCATCTCACAAAGGGGGTTCATGTGTTCTGCAGACAAGTTGTCTGTATTTCGTTAACTGCTTTTGAACTTCTCTTCACCAGTGATAGACCCAATTTAAGGCCTTGATCCTTTATTCAAATACTCCCAGTGTTCAGAGTTTTACTTGAATCTCTCTCAAGGGACCTGTAGTCAACTGTCGGAATGCTGGTCCTGGAAAAGTGCTTTCCTCTCTGCTGCACTGTACACATTCCAGCTTTGTGAAAAAAAATGCTGTTAATTCTCCCTCTCCCTTGCAGGTTTAGTCTCCCAGCAGGGAAGGTCTTTGGTGAACTGCAAGACCATCTCTGCTAGAAATGGATAACTTCACAAATGGGCAGCCAGGCCCGGGACAGAGGAACAGGCTGATGGGATTGCTTGAAACAGATGACAGCATCCAGGAAGATAAACCCGCATCTAGTAAAAGGGAAGAAAGATCAGGACATGGAAAGAAAGGAGAGCCACGGCCCTTAGAGACACCTTATCAGAAGGAGAGCAGTGACTTCCCTCCTAAAGTCAAGATTAATCTGAACTATCGCCCAGGACTTGTCAGCAAGTGAGTAACTTGGATATTTGACAAGGGTGGGATCCCTGTTGATCCGCACGGATCCCTGCTGGTGGGGGCCTATAGGCTTTACCAAAGTCTAAACTAAAAGTGACAGTGAAGAAATATTACAGGAATCAAGTGGGAGGTAATTAAAGGCAGAAAGGGGACATATTAGGACTTCCCTTCTGCACTTGGGAGGGGGTGTGTGTTGTGGTGTAGTTTGAGTATATCTGAACTAGCACCAAATAAGCAGAGTTGGGTGTAAGAGCAGCTTAGCGTGGAGCCCTGCACAGCTGAGCTGTTCTGCCCAGGGAAGGGTGTAAAGGAGCTCACGGAGCACTTCACACCATGTGATGGGACTGACTCTGGTCCTGCAGCTATCTTGGGCTTCTCTTTCTTTGCACTCTGGATGCCTTCCAGGGTTGCACATCAGACTGGATCTGGGAAGGGCTCCAGCTGATGGAAAGAGCAGCCCCTTAAGAGAATTCTGGGAAATAACTGTCTCTGTTTTTCCCTTGACTCAAAAATAAAATACTTGTGTTTTCTGACAAACTTTTCTGCCTCCCTCCTTCCTTACACCATCCCACTAGAACTTATTGCACACTCCTGTCTTCTGCTCTCCAGAACTACTTAACGCTTTGCGTTTCTTCCGTAGCCAAAAGGACCCCAATCGCTTTGACAGAGACAGACTCTTCAGCGCAGTCTCAAGGGGCAGCCCCGAAGCATTGGATGGTTTACTCGAGTACTTAAGGAGGACCTCCAAATTTCTCACCAATTCTGAATACACAGGTAGATGCCTGTTCAATACTCTGTAAAAATGATTAGTGGAGGCAGCGCTTGTTAATGTAGGAGAGAAGCAAGGGGACCTCCTTGTGTGTTTTTTTTTTTTTTTGCTTTTTCCAGCCTTCTGTCTATTCTTTTATTTTTCTAATGTCCATCTGAGGATGGGGAATGCCTTTAATTATATACATTCTAAGGCTTTTGCCTCTACCACAGACTGAGAAAGGCTTTTAAAATTATTATTGTGTTTGCTCCTACAGTGACAGTTAAGTTCTGGGCACACTGAATGGTGTAATACAGATCTGTGCAAAGTACATGCACAACCCATTTGATACTCCTTTTCTGCTAGATGCAAAGACTGGGAAGACCTGCTTAATGAAGGCCCTGTTGAACTTAAAAAATGGAAAGAATGACACAATCCCACTTTTGCTGGAAATAGACCAAAAGACACAGAATCCCAGGCCACTTGTCAATGTGGCGTGCTCTGATTGTTACTACAGAGGTAAGGTTTCTATTCTGATGCTGTGTCAAAGCAGCCTCCCCCTTAGACTGGTGAGATGTGCAGATACAAGGAAAAAGAGGGGAACTGGAGCTTAGGCAGTGTGGCAGTTCCAGGGTTCTGGTGCAGTTCCAGTAACAGTCTATTCATCTTTTAGTTCTGATTCTGGTCTGCATCCTCTTCGGCCCTGAATTGTACACTTCACTTCTGCAACTTTGTTCTCGGTCTATAAAACAGAAATTATAGACATTTAATAACTGAGAAATAATAGAGGATTTCCTCTGGAAAGCTGAAAAAGCCCATCTAAAAGTGAAAAAGAAATAGTATATTGCTGTTAAAGAATGAGTTCTGATGGTTGGGTCATCCTTTTAATAGCAGACGTGCAGCATAGTCATGTATGTGTATGGTTGTCTTTATCCTTTCACAGCTGCTTAGGATCTTGGTGCCAGGCAGGGGTAGACGCATTGAATTTTCTGATCTTGACCCGGTGTTTGCAACGTGTTTTTCCAATGAACACTGTTGAAAGTCATCAGTTGTCACCCATCCCTTGCACAGCCCTGACCTGCAAGATTGCTCTGCAGAGCATACAGCGGTTGTTGAAATGGGGCTTTGCTGAAGAGTCCTTTGCCTGTTCCCTCCAGTAGCGTCGCTGAGTGATGGATTTTGCCTGTCTCCTTAGGCCAGACAGCTCTCCATATCGCTATAGAGAAAAGGAGCCTGGATTTAGTGAAACTTCTAGTAGAGAATGGAGCTGACGTCCATGCCAGAGCCCACGGAGAATTCTTCAAGAAGAAGAAAGAAGGAGTTTACTTTTATTTCGGTGAGTCAGTGTGGGATAAGTTCCTTTGCTTCTTGTGTTGCTTACTGTATGTGATGCTGCTAATTTTCACTTGGGTTTGCCCCTCTGTGCATGGGTTGCCATCTCCACTTTCTTGTAATCAAGCTCTTGACTTACTTGATTGGCAGGATCTTTTCACAGACTGAGGTGTCCAATGAGCATTTGCCATCATCTACGGGTTTTTGTATTTAATCCTATTTGAGGGTCTTCAGACAGAGACAAGTATTTTGTTAGTTTAGCCAAATTAGGAATCTGGAAAAGTGTTTCAGCTGCCTCCAGAAATAAGGAGTAATTGTTTACTGCAAACCCCTTTGTGAATCTGGAGCTTCTGAGAAAGAACTTGTTCTGTGTTCCAGTGGTGAAACTATAGGCTAAATATATTTTCCTAGAAGTGCTTTTTTTCTTTTCTTTTTTTTTTCACCTCCAAATACTGTCTTAATCTCTTCAGGTGAACTTCCTCTCTCCTTGGCTGCTTGTACCAACCAGCTTGAGGTGGTGGAATATCTTCTAAACAATCCCCACCAGAAAGCCAGGCTCCAGGAGCAGGATACACAGGGCAACACAGTCCTCCATGCCCTGGTGATGATTGCAGATGACACTGAGGAGAACACCAAGTTTGTGAGCACAACGTATGTTGAAATCTTGAAGGCAGGTGTGAAGCTTGACCCAACGTGGAAGCTGGAGGAGATAGTGAATTATGATGGATTAAATCCTCTGCAGCTTGCTGCCAAGACAGGCAAAGTGGAGGTAAAGACACCTACAGGGAATCCCTGGGGTTGCTGAGAAATGAGGAACACTGCAGCATACATTCGCAGTGGAGGCTGATGTAGGAGCATCTTGTACCCAATCCATGGTAGTGCTGCTGACAGTGGCAGTGCCACAGTAAAGGAGGTCTCCACCACATCACTCCAGTTAGTGTCCCACAGAGCCTCAGCTGCTGCTCTCGGTCCCAGCTGAGACAGCTGGTCTGGACTGAAGTTGGTTCTACTCTGGGAAGAGCTGAAGAGGTGTAGTTGGATTGTCTGCTTTTAGCCAGATAGTCCGGTGTTTGGATGTATCAAAGTGTATCATGCAGAAAGCCAGGTGTCCTGTACTTGAAGGTGATTTGGGTGATGGTGATACTTATGTCATTTAGCACCTTCATTACATACACATTTTTCTGGTGTGGGTCTTGTTTCTCTTTCAGATCTTCAGGCACATCATCCAAAGGGAGATCAAAGACCCTGTGTACAGGCACCTGTCACGCAAGTTCACTGAATGGACCTATGGACCTATCCATGTGTCCCTCTACGACTTGTCCTCTATAGACAGCTTTGAGGAGAACTCCGTGCTGGAGATCCTGGCGTACAGCAGTGACACACCAGTGAGTGCTGTTACTACAAGTCAAAAACAGCCACATTTTTTCGGCCTGTCTATAGTGTTGCTGTATAATTATGCAAATCATTTCAAGTTTGTGTGGTATTTCATGTGATCATTTTCTGGAAAAGAAACTGCACGATGGAAATATTTGCTTATTTTATTAATTGGAGTCTCGTTGGTGTCCCTCTGATAATCTATAATACAAGAGAAATTTTTGATCCTTTGATAGTCCTAAGGCTGGTTGTGTCCAAATACCTTGATGAAGCCAAGCAGAAGTAATGTTTGATAGGATAGTTGATTTATTTCATATTGAAAAGCCTGAGTGAATAGATGTTTGGAGTTAGTCTAGTTGGAGCCACTGAGCTCCAACCCTGAAAAAGACAATCTCTGGTAAACTTGCATTCTTCTTGACACATGGGTATATTTTTGTTGTTTGTTTTTCCATAGAATCGGTATAAGATGGTGGTTTTGGAGCCACTGAACAAACTGCTTCAGCAAAAATGGGAAACGTTTGCTTCTAAGAGATTCTACTTCAGTTTTGTCTCATACTTGTCATTCATGATCATCTTTACAGCCATTGCGTATTATCAACCTCTACGGTTAAAGGTAGACCCAATCTTCTTTCATCTAGAAAGGCTTGAATGGAAGGAGCTGTGTTTAAAAGGTGTGGGGTGGCTATTGTCACTTCTTCTGGCTGTCTTCAATATTTTGGGGTTTTTTTGTTTGTTTTTATCTTGCAGCCTTCATTTCCAGTGGAGTTTACAGCTGGAGGCTTCCTGTGGGTTTCTGGACTGATCATTATCTTGCTAGGAGGCATTTATCTAATTTTTGCTCAGGTATGGGGATCCCTTGTGTAGTTTCATTGTAAGAAAGAAAAACAGGAAAGCATCACTGACACTGAGGCAACAGAGTTGGTTCTTCTGACATCAGGATGTGCCTGAGGGGGTGGCAGGAGGGAATCCTGCTCTGAGACACAGTGTCAGCATGATCTAGCAGCAACAGGGGTGGCACAAGCCAGGTTGCTGGGCAATAGCAAGAATAGGCTCACAACAGTAATTATGAGAGACATCTGTGATTTATGGTGCTAAAATGCATCTTTGGCATTTAATGCGGTCTATTAATAAAGACACAGGGCTGAGCCATGATTCAGCCCTTGTTTATCCTTGTCCTTTATAAATAAGGCCTTTTTATTTCATCTTGGAAGGATGACTAGCTAAAATTTGGGATCTTGAAAATTAAAGCATGAAGAGGAGCTTATGGAGCAAACCCCTCCCCTGAGCGATAGGCGCTGCCGGGCAGGAATCACTCTCTGATATACCCTGTTGTTTTGATGAATGGCTGCCATTGATTTTTCTCCATTAGAGTCTGTACTTGCGGAGGAGACGCCAGTCCCTGAAGACAATGTGTTCTGACAGCTGCATTGAGATCTTGATGTATGTCTCTTGAGGTTTTTTGCGCAATGAAAGCACGGGTGAAATGGTTTCTCTGCTGCGTGCAGCTAAGTTGCCCTAACTTTAATAGAGAGGTGGTGAGCAGGACTCATTCTCTGCCACTGTCTCCTCTTTCCATCCCTTCCCTGCTTGCCTGTCCTACCTGCTGCATCTTCTCATGACTCTTTGTTCTCTTAGACTTTGGGTAGGGTCTGTCTTTGGATTTGTAGCTGAACACAGCGAAGGTCAGACCCTCAATTATTCCACAGTTCAGAACATACTTGTGAGAAGAAGAGCTCAAATTTTTAATCATACAGTCACTATGGCTCGTAGATTTGGTCAAAAGGAAAAGAACTTCTCAGTTTTCTGAGGAGAAATAAGCCTAGATGCATGTGTGTGCGTGGGTTCGTGAGTGTTAAAATTCTTTTCCATTTAATATCAGTTATGTGAGTTACATTGAGCAGTTCAGAGTTTCCATACTGTGAGATTAACCGGTTCATAACAAAACTGCAGCAATTTGTGGGTCTGGTTACAACAGGATTTGCTTATATAAACCAAGTGTCTGATTAACTGCCACTTTATATGCTCCATGTAGCCTCATAAAATGTGTTTGCTTTGCTTTGCAAAAGAGCACGGATCTGCAAATGGGTCTCTTTTTTTCTGTTGAGGGAGGTCTCTGTGTCACTCATTCTGCTTCTCTCCAGCTTCATCCAGGCTTTCTCACTGCTGCTGTCAGCAGTCCTGTACGGTGCCAGTTCAGAGAACTATGTGGCGGTGATGGTGTTCTCCCTGCTGTTGGGATGGGTGAATGTGCTGTATTACACCCGGGGCTTTCAGCGCACGGGCATCTACAGCGTCATGATCCAGAAGGTCAGTATTCGGGGGAAAAGCTGTGTCTGAAAAGCTTTTTGTTGTGAGGAACTGATAGAAGTCCTGCAATTACTTTTCTCCTCTCACAGTTGTGAAAACCATAAATAGGATTGACATACTGAGTATGGAAGTAAAGGAATTGCAGAAGGCAATTAGATCAGGGTCTTCAAGGAGGTACAATTGTGGCAAAGCCCTAGTTTGCCATCTTTGAATACAGCAAGTGAGAGCAGCTGGCACTTACCTGGTTGTCATAAAACAACTCAAAACTAGTGTTCAAAACCAGTACAAGTTCCCTGGAACAGTGATGCTCGGGCTGAGAAGTGTTTCCAGGTCTGTAAAGGAGTCTGGGAGTAGAAAGGCAAGACAGAGCAGGTGAGTTGAGGTGCTAGGGAGGAATTCTGATCACCACTTGTGTGAAACCAAATGGAGCTAGAAAAGAAAGATGTGTGTCAAAACAATTTGGACACAGCTGTGCTGGGAAACTGACATGATATTTATTTGAAAGAATCTATTCATTCAAACGTAACAAGGAAGAAGTTGTTATGAAATACTCTCAGATTAAGATACTGATGATGTTATTTACCCGAGGAAGTAATTAGTGGTTCCTTAAACTGGATAAAAGCATTTTCCAACTTGCTTTCAGTATTATTACTGGGGGCTGGTTTATGATGCGTGAGAACTGATCACCCTGGTGATTTCATGTGAGGTAAAGAATGGCACTTCCTCCTGGTTTGTCTTTCAGACTATCCTGAGAGATCTGCTGCGTTTCCTCTTGGTTTATATGATCTTCCTCTTTGGCTTTGCTGCAGGTAAGGACTCAGTCAGCATCATGTTGTAGGCTGGGCTGCTGATTTTTCTGAGGATTCAAATTCTGTTTTTCTCATAGCTCTGGTTACGCTGATGGGGGAAAGTCCTCCGGTCTCTCACAACAAGTCTCTTGCTCAGCTGGAGAGTGCTGGGAGCCATGCTATGTACGGCGGGCTGCTGAGTGTCTCCCTGGAGCTCTTCAAGATCACCATTGGGATGGGCGACCTGGATTTCCACGAACATGCCAGGTTCCGATACTTCGTCATGCTCCTGCTGCTTCTCTTCGTGATCCTCACTTACATTCTTCTGCTCAACATGCTGATTGCTCTCATGAGCGAGACCGTCACGGATATTTCTGGATATAGCAAAAGCGTCTGGAAGCTGCAGGTGAGACATGGTGCTGCTCAGCAGTTGTGTGGTGGCCCGGACTCCTGCTCGACTCTCATATCATCAGAGATGACAGGGTCTTGTTTTGTCCTAAGCCTCAGCTGTAAAATTCTCTTTTACATAATTTTGCCACTCTGGGGCTAAATCATAACATCATTTTTGGATGCATTTAAAACTCACGCTGTTGGCATGGCTACCAGCTGGCCCAGATGCACGTGCATAAATAACCTGAGCCAGTAAATAACTGACTGGTACTATTAAGCTAAGGAGCACTTTGGGATTGAGTTCCAATGTCATTTTCTGAGTCAAAGTAGTTGCTGATTGGGGAAGATTTAATCAAAAAGAGGGGCTGGGCTCCATATACCCTGTTTTCTCTCTGATGTGGAATTCTTCTTTCAGAGGGCCATTGCTATTCTAGAAATAGAGAAGGCCTGGCTGTGGCGCCAAGGTGGGAAGAGGAGATCTGGCTGCTTCATGTCAGTGGGCCTCAATAAGAAAGATGAGAGATGGTGTTTCAGGTAAGAGAGATCTACCATTGCCTCTTATGCTCCAGCCTAGTAACGGGTTCCCGTGATTCATAAGCCGATAGTCCTGAACCACAGGGAATTTCAGTGTGTTCAGTGTGAACAGTGACTCAACCACATGTTCCTGGGGACATGCAAATTGGTTGGTGATTGCAACGCTGGAAGTTTGAGAGATAGTTGAGCCACCAGCATTGTCACCAAGACATGCTGTCACCAGAAGGTGTCCTGTTTAACCCACATCCGTGCAAGTGCTTGTGGTGGCAGTGTCTGCGAGGATGCTTTCTTTGCTGCTGTGGGGATAGCTGTGCCCAGGGCAGGCTTTGGAGGGTGGGAGGGATGCAGACTGGTGGCCCCTTCACTCAGGAACATGCAACTTGGGTGCAACACGAGCGGGCAGCACTATTCCTCGCATACAGGGCCTGGGAGAGCTGGGGAACCTTTCCCCACCCAGTAAACCAACCTGCAAGCAGCAGTTCTGTAAGCCCAGGGTGTTACAGGCTATGGAGCATGTACAGAAAGTAGAATCTTCTCCTTTGTATTAAATATATTCCCTGGGAGGAACTAGAGTATTTTAAAATAAACAGTATAGACCAGCACACAATATGCAGGGAAAGAAGATCTTTACTCAATAAAAAAAAAAGCTCTGTAGTATACTTGGCTGCAGCCAAACCATTAGGATTGTGTTGGCAGGATGAGTTGGCTTGGGATGCTGCAGGACAATGAGATATGGACCGAATGGTGTGCTCTGTGCATCAGTGTCTGTTGTATTTTGTCTCTCCAGAGTAGAAGAAATTAAATGGACAGACTGGGCAAAGGACGTGGGAGTTCTTAAGGAAGACCCTGGAAACACCAGTGATTCAGAAATAAATCCAGAAGGTAAATTAAATCATGAAGAAATGTCTTCAGTATCCTTTTAGCTTCCTGCTCAGCAACTACTCTTGGCATATTGTTATGTCTTTGGTGACAGAAACTGTAGGCAGGCCAGCGTACTCATCAAATTGCCCATTTCTACCTGGACACAGAAGATGTTGCTGAAAAAAGCAAGGGCTGTTGTTCTCTTTGAGTTAGTAGCCCAAATGCCTGGTGCTTTTTCTAGGAAAAGTGAAATTTAGGTCCACACACTGCAAGTGTTAAAATCACAGGGCTTTTATAGCACAGATCAGGGCATTAACACTGGTGACTTTGTCAAATTGTCTGTAAGATAATTGTTTGTTTTCCTTGTAACACCTGGGAAGGAATCTGTGTGGGAAATGGAGAGCTGTTTGTTACTTTCTCTAGAAATATTTTGTCCAGCCTGGCAGAGCTTGGGCAGAGCTCCACTGGATTTAAACACAACCTCCTGCTCTCCCAGTGTAGGTTCTTCTTAGATGACAGTTTTCTAGGACTGAGGAGGTTGCAACACATGAAATGCTCTCTGGTGTATCTTGGGTTTTCCCTAAACTTGCCCCTTTCTAAAAACTGTGTCCCTTTGCCAGCTTCCTGCTGACAAAGGGCTGCTGTTTTTATGTCTCCTGCTACAGAGACGAGATCATGGAAGCGGATGCCACAGAAACAACTGAGATCGGCTGTTTCAGAGGAGCAGTCACTATTGGAGCCCCAGCTGTCAGCCACTGAGATGATGCCCTTAGAGGGACAAACCAGAAATCTTTAGCAGGTTTTCTGGATTCCAACCTTGTTTCCATCTTCAAAGGAGTAGTTCTTCCTATAGTGGCTGGAAAAATTGAAGGCATTATCAGTATTAAAGTGCATTTCATTGAAGACTGTGGTTCAGCCTGTGGCTTGAAGTATTTTCATGCACTTTAAGCATTAATTTCTTCTGAAGAAACTTTTTTTACTCAACTTTCTCTGCCTGACACTTTCATATTACTATGTATAAAGGTACAACACCATAGAGGCAGCGGGGAGTGGTCTTTGGGAAGGCAGTGCTTTCTGTGCTGTGTAGAAACAACGCTGTTTGCCAGAGAGAAGCAAAGGATGGAGTGACCTGCCTAAGAACAGGTTGACTGTTATTCTTTTGCCACAAGAGACTGCACTGAAGTGCTTTGGATTAAAGAGTGTTGTAGAGGCATAAAAAAGTTGCTAAGGGTGAAGTTGGCTTCTGTGTAAAACACTGTTGGTGTGAGACATGTGCCGACTTCAGTCACCAAGAGCCACACTGAGTCTGTGTGTCGGTACCTGCAGCGTTCGATGTTTAGCCCACGACAGAATCCCCAGTTTACAGTATTATAATGAAATCATTTGCACGATGTGCACGTTCGCTTAAGAGCACAAAAGTGATGTGGGTTTCCTGGACCTGTAACTTCACATGGTGAATTTCTGAAACGTCTGTCTTTCACGGGTTGCTTTATCTCTGTAAAAGCCATCGTGCGGTTAATGTTTCCTGCCAGTCTTAGTGGGCATCCTGTCTTGCTGTCAACGATTACAAGGACCTCGTTGCTTCTTGTAAAGCTCACACTGCCTCAGGCAGGATGGGAAGCATACTTTAAACTCTGTGGAAAAGTGATAAAAATGAGCTGTCTCACTTTTCAGCCTATATTTAAAAATAATAACTTTTAGTATTTCTGTAAACTGTCAATATAGCAAGTTTACTTAATGGAAAATGTTCATCCTTGGATATATTTTCAGAGCTTCATCCTCTTTCAAAAAGGAAGAGAGGATGTGATCAGTGTGAACTATAAGGCCTTATCAAATTCGTGATTACATTTCACCCGGCACTGTGCTGACCTCCCTGCCATGCCAGTCAACTCTTGTTTTTCATGACCTCATGCAGCTGCATCTGAAAACATAACAGCTGATGTTGCATTAGATGCACCTTTCATACAGAGAATGGCTAGTGATAACCCTGAAAAAGCTGCAGACTCTAAATGTTGGCAACACTTTTCCTTCAGTAAGATAAACTATGCAGCTCAAGGTCTCCCGTCTCCCATTTCTGCTCTGAGCAAGTGAAGCTGGGAGTTCTGTCTGTTGGAGGCAATCATCTTAATGCTGCAGCTTACTGCATGCACGAGGCTGGCAGCAAAAGCATTGCTTTTAAAACTAATTCCCTGTCATTTCACTTGGGTTCTTTCCCTGTGCTGGGCAATTCCCCCTGCAGCGTCACTGCATTGGGTCTCTGAATTGTTACTAACTTTTCTCACTCCAGCTTCTGCTGTTTTCTTGCTTTGTGAAGCCTTCGGCTGCTTTTTCCATCTATGGCTCTGTCCTAAGTGTTCCCAAGATTTGGCAAGGTGCTCCTATTGCACAAAAGGATCATCTGGCATATAGTAATCTATTGCTGTGCTTGGTGCTTTGGGATTCTCAAGAGATGCAGAATCAGATATGCCATCCCTGCCTGGAGTCTTAATAAACAACAAAAGAGAAATCTTGCTTACTGGTAGTGTTTTTGATAGCTGTGGGCTGTGACAGCTTGCTTTCAAGATAACCTGCCTCTTCAGCCATTCCTTGAACCTGCTTCTCTTTAAATCCCTTTCTTAAGCTTGCGGTATTCGTTTATCTTTTGATCTGCATGAAAAATGTTCTTAAACATCTGCTGTGAAAGAGGGCCCTGGCCATCCTTGTGCTTCACAGTCACACCAGAGACTGCCATCCCAGCCCTCTCAAGCTCCTGAATGAAGGACGATAGACAGGGACAGGGTCACCCAGCAAACAGAGATGTCAGCTCAGTCACAAGATGTAGCAGTGCCTAGGCTGTTGTACGGTTCTTTGACGTGCTATGGAAAAAAGGAGATTTTTGAGGAGTTACAACCTCTGCAGCGAGAGGCGAGTCAGCACTCTTGAGATTAATGTGAGTAACCTTCCAGTTTTCCATATTCTTAATGCACAAGGCTCCTCTTTGGTTTCAGCATCTGAACCACTTCCCATTTTGGTCACGTTGCAAACAGGAGGGCTGTCTGGGGTTTATTTGGGGGGAAGTCTGTGGTTCCTTGCAAGAGGAAGGACTTAGAAGCTGGTTCATAGCTTTGAAGGCCCGACAGGATTTTGGGATTTACTCTTAATAGGTCATAATGTTTTGTCAGAAAACACTACAGTCATTTTCACAAGAAATTATCAACAGACGAAGTTTCCTTTTGCAAACGTCAGTGAAAGAAGAGCTGCAGTTTCTCTCCTCTCTCTACTCTGTATGAGCCACGGAGACTCCAAAGGACCAGCCGTGCCATGAAGAAATGACACCAGCAGCTCTCCTTCCTTTCCATGCAGGGTTATGGATGCTCAAACTCTCCCCTCTGTCGTTTGGGTGAAGTTGCCTGGCTCCTGGCAGGCCTGGGAGATGAAAGCAGACCTTGTTGCTTCCACACTCCTCCTCCTCTACTGGAGCACGCTTTGGTCATTGCTCCCCATGGCCTCTCTGCTCAGCTCCAAATGCTCCCCGTGGCACCGTGATCTCTCTATCTCACTGCTTATCTCAGTAATTTTCTTAAAAGAAACTTCATGTCTGGTTTGTATGGTTCCCAATTCCCCACAAGGCCATTTTCCTCAGGGGTATAGATGGAAGCAAGGCTTTCTTGTTCCTCAAATGCTTTGCATGTTTTGTTTTATTGTTGTTTGGGTTTTTTTCCCCCTATTTTTTTCAAAGCGTGCTCTGGAGCTGAAGTCAGTGTGGGGAGGTGTATCTGTCATGGTTGATTCCCTCCCTCTTCATCTCTCTGTGACCCCACTCGCAACCGAGCATACTTTCCGTTGCCTGTGTAGCCAGCAAAAAGGAGTCTTTGAAATGTGACAAGCAAAAGGGCTCAGACAAAGAACAGATGCTTTATGTAAAGCTACATAAGCTGCAAAGAGCTGTTTCTGAAGCGATACAGCCGGCAGGTTTCGCAGCCGGGCTGTTCCTGTGGCCGGCTGTCAGTTTTGTTCTTCTTTGCTGTATTTAAGAAATATCATTGTTGCTGTGGGACTAAAATGAAAATAAAGTTGGAAGAAAAAAAAAAAAAGACTTTTTAAAAGAAAGCTGTTCTACTTTGCAACCTCCCATCTGTTCCAGCAGCACGGATAAAAGTGGGGACCAGCCAGGACCAGGCAAAGCCTGGGAAAGGTGTGACTGGGGCTGCCTCGTGGCTGGCACCCGACTGTTACTGAAATCTGAGCACAAAGAGTGTCTTCTTCAGTTCCTCTATTGATGTAGCTTCTTCCAGTTGGGATTTGTGACACGTGGAGTGCTGCAGCATTTCTGGACTGCGAGGAGGGTTGTCAAATGTCAAACACAGGGAAGGGGAGTCCTTAGAGGAAAAGAGTTGGAGAGTATCTAGAAAGCCTCTGTGTGATTTGTTGCACTCTTTTCTGAGAAAGCTTGGGAGATCTACGCTTTCTGAAAGGTTTTCTCCTTTCTCCCCTCCTACCACCTTCCAGGATTTGCTATGTGGTTAACTCTTCTGATTGCTCAGCGTTTGCTGTTTCAGCTGGTTTAGCACTTGTAATAACACCACACTGGATGCAAATAACACCTGCTACAGAGTACTCTGATAGTATGAACTAATTGGGAGTAATTCTGTGCTAGCCCAGTCCAGACTAGTGCCGACAGTACAGAGAAACAAGGGATCAAGAGAAACCAAGGAATTGGTGGTGAGGGGAGAAGTGCAGAATCCCTTAACGTGCCCTGGGCATCCTGCCATAAAATGTCGCTCTTTCTGACAACGATAATAGACAAAATACAAGGGGAACACCAAGTGCTCTGTGTGCGTGTGTGAGAGGGCCAGGGGAAAAACCTTTTGCATTAAAAAATTGCTGCGAGGGGCATCTAGGAGCTGACATTTCTCTTAAATCCTTGCTGTGGGCTCACTGGGGTCAGTCTGCCTATTTCAGTGGGACGTGCCCCGTCCACACAGCAAGCACCAGAGGATAAGGTGGAGTGTACAAACATAGACCCTTTTCCAGACAAACCAAGGTATACTGAAGGTGTCAAGGCACAAAAGTGGAGACATGGCTAAAAATGACCTTTCAGTAACGTAAGTTTACCTTTTAGTAGGTCTTTGCATCTGTGGTTCTGTGTATGATTCCAACCTCAAAGTTCAGCCTGTAGCGCTAGCACACAGCAGCAGGGGTCTTCTCTTGTGGTGTCACACATACCCAAAAGATCCAGCCCTTAAGCCAGGGCTTAGAAAAGCATCGACACTCTTAGTGGATGGATGTGACAAAATCCACTGGGATTTTTAAAAGTTCCTGGCCGCTTGAGGCTGTTCCTTCCAACGTTGCTGGGCTTTGGGGCATTTAATCGAGGGAGCAGGGGTGGTCTGACTGTGATTGCCTAGCGTTGCTCTGCTTCTTGCAGTCACTGCAAAGAAGCTGAGAAGTTTAAATGAGACACCCAGATGGTCTCGTTCCACCTTCAGTTGTCTAACTGCTATCAACAGTCCCGTCCTCGGGTCTTCTGCAAATTTGGGAACCTGGGTAGAAACAGATTCTGAGTTTAAGTTGTGTTAATGAGAAGAATATTTTCAAAAGGCAGAGTGTATTTCTTTTCTTGCTTTTTAAATTCTTAGTTGAGACCAAGTCAAACAGCATTCAGAGTAAAACCGGCAGAGGCAAGGCTACTGATGCCAGCAGCTCTGTCAGCACAGACACCACCAGCAGCTTGGGGTGAGCGAACAACCACGTCTGCAAAGGTGGGAACTGGGCAGGAACGAGCATTGCTTCCTTTTGAATTAGCCGAGTGTGAAGCAGCTTGTATTCCTGCGCTGGGAGAGGGCCGGGGAGGGAAAGGTTGAGGTTTTGAAGGTTATTTGTAATGGAAAATTTCAATCAGTCACAGAGGTTTCTAAACAATAAAACCAGTCGCTACAGCATAGACCACACCGCCAGTTAGACCAGCTTTGGTTGGGTGCTGCTGTAGTCAAATTTTTGATTCTTTAATAATATGTTGATGTTCTTGAACCCCTTGCTAAATTTTAGGCTGTTGAGGTGTCCCTTGGAATGTCCTTTTATATTTAACTGCATTGACAGAACCGGGAGCAGAGATTGCTGTCTTTCTGGGTGGATCAGAGAACACCAAGCCAGGATCTCTGTCCTCAATTCAATCAAGTCAAAGTGGCAGAAATGCTTGAAGGCGTGTGAACTCCTCAGAGTCTCGTAACCCGGTAGGCAGGATGGATCAGAGCTCTAACGAAGAATAGAAAGTCTCGTGGTTCACATAATTATGCCTTTTTAAACTTCACAGTAATGCTGGTAATGATTCTACGTATTCTAATGCTGGAGTTAAACATCAGTGAGCTGAGGAGGAGGAGGAGCTGAAGAGGGAAGTGGAAGGGCTAGGGGTGAGTTTTCACACCAGAAGCACGCTCAGATATTTCACCAGGCAAATCTCACAGGGCACCTTGAAGCAGCACACGCAAAAATAAGGAATGGGGCTTATAAGCTGTTACTTTAAATGATTTAAATAAATTTGGGGACAAAGTGCGGCTGAGCTGTGTGGTCACAAAAGGTCTAGGCGGATAGATAAATACAGGGACTTCAGACAGAGAAATCGTTGTCTTGAGCCAAGGAAAATGAAGTCAGTGCTGGGAGCTGATCCAAAAGGGATCACCAGAATACAGATGTGTGGTGGAGACAGAGGGATAAAGACAGCTGATATACCTATTACTTGCAATATATGCTTTCTGTGTTTGTGCAAGAAAGTTTGGGACTAAACTTGGCTCTCTGAGGGACTTGGGGATCCTGCTCTAGATCTTGTCTAACCAGCTCTGGCTTTGCCATCTGCTTTCTCCAGCTCAGATTTGCTGTGGTGCACTATGGAGCACAGATCCAAACTGAACAGAGACTGGAGAGAGAGACTCCGAGTGATTCAGGTAGAAGTAATCCCCCTCTTGACACTTCTATCTCCCCCGTAACTTATAGGGTGGATCTGTGGTGGTGGGTAGTTTTGCTGCTCAAGGAATGTAAATACATCTCCAGATCTTAGCCTGTTCTCGTAGTCACTTGCCCAGCAACAGCAAAACAAATAAAAGTGATTTCTGTTAGACTAGTACAGTCCCCCTCACCCCGCCTACGGATTCCTCCCAAAATGGCAGGAATCGAGCGCTGTGCCATTGGGGTAAGTGGGGAATGTTCTCGGATCGTATCTTCTTTCCATTGCTTGGTGGCACCGAGGGGAGGGTGAGAAAAGGAGAAACCAATCCGTGCCTGGTTCCAGTAAAGAAGGGAAGATGTATCTATAAAATAGGGAGGTGAAAGATAAAGTTACAGTATGAACTGATACTATAATCCACGCAGTGTCAATTATATGCCCATGTTTGTTCCTTCCTACGTCATCTATGGTCCATGCTCTGGAGCCACTTACTCTCAGACTTTCCAGCACAGAGTTGTGCTCTCAGTAGATCAGGCCATCTCGTACTTCCTTGTATAAAGTTTAGAGAAATCTTTCTAGAATTTCTTAAATCTTGTGAAGTACTTAACCTTAGTCAAGCCTAGCTCCACAAAGTGTGATTGTTGTTTCCTTATTCTGGAAAATGTGAAAGTGATAAATAAAAAGGAAAAGGTTTGCTCACCTACCCACCCAAGGACAAAATAGCAGAACCAATGGGTTGTTGTTCATCGCTTTTTTTTAGTCACAGTCCTTCTGACTCAGAACTAGGCCAAGAATTTAAAGCTACCTTCTAGATAAAGTGCATGCTTAAAAATTTAAATTTTTCAGAACAAAACTTCTGATACATTCTTAACTTGGCCAGAAAATTGGCCTCTGTGTGTGTGTTTGTCAACAAGGCTTTGTCTTGAAGTCTGGAGTTTGGTTTCAGACACACTGTATGTCTCCTCAGATAATCTTCCTGCTGTCTCTTTTCATTCTTTCAGGACAGGAAAATGTTGGATTTTATAATGTCTTGTAACTTGTTGATTTCCAAAATTAATTCTTGGGTACAACAAAGGTATATGCACCAAACACAGCACTAGCCAGTTGCGTGAAGAGGTTTTGTAAAGGTTTGACCCTGCAGCAGAGTATTATCAGCATAGAAGGTTAATAGCAACCTTTCTATTTCATTAGTACCTTTTGAGAAATGAGGAGAAAGTGCCTTACCCTGTTTCTGTTGCATCCTCAGGTTCTCAGGGTGATGCTCTGCAGAATGAGCTCGCCCAAGCTGGTTTTAGCGTCAGATCTCAGATAAGGTACGTGGTCCTGCATTTAACCCCACTAAAGGGCTGTACGCTCTTCTTTGGTACTTGTGAGGATGCAGGAGACCTCCCACAAGAAATTATGGTGATTACAAAAGTGTGAAGCCCGTGTAGTCAAATCTCTTTTGCGGTGGTACACACAGAATATGGACCCTCGTATGTGGCTGGAGCTTCACAGCACAGCGTGAGAGTGAAAGTGTTGGTGGTTCAGGATGGTTCCTTACACCCAGCCCTGCGAGAAGAGGTACTGTCCTTCACTCACCCAGGGGCGGTCAGGCCAGTAGGGATCAGGGGGGCTGCATTTCCTCCTCCAGACACACTTACACCTTTACACATGCATCCAATTTAGCCAGATATGGATTCCATAGTCTTTGTGTGCTCCATAATGCTTTGGGAATATCAGAAGAAATAAGGAAATTTGGAAAAAGACTGGGGAGAAACTTAGCTAAGTGGGGCATACTATATTTGTGTTCTGTTCTCATGGTTCATGGGGAAAGAGGTCATCAACTATGGTATTCTTTTTCCTCTGTCAAATTGTTGAATAATGATTCTGTTGCTGCTAAACTAGTTACAGGATCTGTCCCTGAGGATGGCTGTAATAAAATAAATAATAGGAAACGATCCACATATAAGTAGATATGTGATGTTTTGTTCTAAAAATTGCCTTACTGCTGCAAAGGACACTAATTCTACAAAGCTATATATAGAGAATTCCAGTGAAAGAGCTGCTTGTCTTCTTCTGGAGCACAGGTTGGATCTTATTTTGGATCTGAGCTCTGCCCACTGGATGTGAACCTTGATGGGGTGACAGACCTTCTCCTTGTTGTTGGAGCTCCATTTTATCACATTCGAGGGGAAAAAGGGAAGGGTTTACGTCTATCGCCTGGAGACAGAGGTAAAAACACTGGTAGCGTAAACACTCCATGTTGGGGATTTTCCAACCATGCCTAAGTAGTGACAAATAAAACATTCCTCCTTTGTGCTCTCACTGAATGTGCTCTCCCTGTATGGTAGAGGACCACGGGCTGAAGCCAGCAGTCCTCTCTTAGTCATTGGACTACATATATATATAAATATATATAAATATACAAGAGAAAGAAGTAAAGAAATAAAACCATACTGTACCTAAGGTACACTCTTATCACAGTATGATAAAATTATGGCTTTTGCTTCTACATGGGAAATTTGTTGGTGCAAACCTCCCTCTGCCAAGCAGTGTTCTTTGCAGGGCTGCAGTAACCCTGGGCGTGGGTAGCTGCTGACACTTTGCTTCCTGGGACTTGGAGAAAACAAAATGTTTTGTGGTCCTAGCTACAGGATCTGTTACGCAATATGTAGGATATGAGTTAATTGCGTTTGAATGAGAAATGAACTTTAGCAGCAGCCCAGGAGAAGCCCTCTTTGGTGCGCTGCTGATGGCTGGGAGAAGAGAACAGCCCAGGCATGTTAGAATTCAAATAACGTGCACCCTCTTGTGGCTTCTCTCCGTAACAGGGTGGAGAAGAAGGGATGGATCCTGTTCTGGAGATCAACTCAATCTGCTATGGATTTAGGAAAAGACAGTGCTTCAGTGTGTGCGTTGTGTGGGGCTGTCTGGAGACACTGATGCTGTGGGAGAAGTTGCGTGCTCTCAATGTGGAAGGGTCACACTTCTGTTCCGAGAGTCAAATGGTATTTTAAACTTCTTCTTGTATTGTTTAGAGTTTTACTGCTCGTGTTTAAGCATTATGAGTGTGCAGTACGATTTATTTATTTATTTATTTTAATGTAAGCTCTCTTCATGCTGCAAATGGATTTCTTTCTTGGATATTTTTCAGATTGCTTCATTCACCCTGAAAAGACATTTAAATGTACAGGTGTCCTCTCCCTTGGCGAGGTTTGGGCTTACAGTGGCCAGCTGATTGGAGACATCAATGGGGATGGATATGAGGATATTGCAGTTGGAGCCCTCCTTGAAGATGAGCTTTCAAACAGTTCCTGTTTGGCAGCATTTACGTCTTCAACGGGGATAAAGACAAGATCAGCTGCTGTTCTTCTCAAGGACGTGTCTTGTTGGGCATTTCCTCCAGTACACCTTGAGAGGGAAAAGCTTGTGGTTTTTGTGGCAGAGGCTGGGAGGAAGGACTTCCACACTTCATTTGCATTGATGGGTGAGAAATTTGCAGATGCCAGATGGTTTATGTGCCTCCACAGGTTTGCAGCAGAGCTGCTCCTTAACTGTAATTATTTACCTGTCTGCTCAGGGAAAAGAGTTGGACTTAGGTGCTCCCTCTAGAATTGTATATCCTTTTGCAAGTGCCCGTCCATTACAGGAAGTTAAAAGTCAATATTTTGTATCTCAGGAGTGCTAAAAAGTCATCCTGACACCAGCCTTGTGAAAGGAAGTATATTTTCCCAAGGACAGGAGAGAGATCCTGACTTGTATTTGTTGATGTTTTCCCCACTTTTAGAAAGCAAAAGCTTCTGAAATTTCTCCAGTATTTTGGACAATCCATTGATGGTGGCTTTGATTTCACTAAGGATGGTCTCCAAGATATTACAGTAGGATCACTGGAGAATGGGATTGTGCTTCCGTAGGTAATAAATGCTATTTTTTAGTGTACTGAGGAAATGCTTCAGACAAATATAGAATCTGTGTTCCAAGCACTGTGTAATGATTCTATTTTTAATTCAGCATCAGAGGGACATAAAAAAAAATAAGCTTTCCTAGTGCTAAAAATTATTTAAAATGTAAAGCTTTTAGTTCAAGTTGCAAAAGCCTTTGCCCGTCTAAAGCTTTGAACAAGTGTGAGATGGTGAACACAAACTGATTAGCACAGATCTGGGCTTAAGATGACCTTGATGTCTGCAATTCAGAATGGAATAATGTAGGTCATTTAGACAAAAAAAAATAATTTATATACATACCGTGCCTCATTTTCAATCAGACATGTGGCGGCTGAGAGACGCGTGCAGTTTGAAGAGGCTGGGACATGGCAAACATTTCATTTTGTTCTTGCATTTTTGTATTTGGAAAAAAAATGTAGATAAAGAGAGAATTTGAACCGCTAAATAATGTGCTTATCTAATGGAAATATAAACACCATGTTTAATTCTGAAACTCTTGCCATATTGGTGTATTTTGGCTCCCTGTTCCTTTAGACTCTTGGGATTTTGTGTGTGCTGAATGTTCCCAAGCAGAAATGGGAACTTCTGTAAATAGGGCAGCCTACTCCAGGTGAAATACCATGGAAATACTGAGCTGTTCTTACTCTTGCTGCCAGGCTTTTTAAAAACATTTCCCCTGTAATGTTTCACTTCAAAATTTTATATTTGATTCTGTCCTTATTTGTTCTTCAGTGACTAACTTGAGGCCAGCTGTCCACGTTCTCACCAGCAACCCAGAGAGAATCCCTATTTTCCAAAATAACAGCATTGTTACAGCAAAACTACATCTCGATACAATCTCAGCCTTACCAGTGTCTCAAGAAGGTAATAAAAGGGGAATTGTGATCAAATGGAAATCTACAGTCCTATGCTGTCCTCGGAAACTTGGCACTGAGGACAATTTCTGGTGCATCTAACCAAGGAGTTTGAAAATCTTGCAGTGTTTTCGCAGTTGTACGTTCTTCACACGGTAGATTTAGATGTGAAAATGGACAACATTTAGCACTGAGCAGTAATGAACACTAATTACTATATTTGCAGTACTCTTAGGGATTATGATGTTAATGGTACATTTATTTCCTGAGAATAATTCATGAGATTCTTGAGTGTTGGTCAGCATTGATTAGTACTTATTGCACCCAACATCTAATTACTAATTATCATTGAACTTCTCCAGAAACAGCAGCCAGACAGTATATTTTTATTGGTGAATAAAACTACTGCTAAAGGAAGTAATCTCATCTCTACAAAACAGCGTGCCGATAAGTTGGCACAACATTTAAACTTCTTTATTCAAAAAAAACCATATCATCTCTGGAAAAGAAATTAATGTTATTGCCCCATGGCAATCCAGAGGTAAAGAACTGGCATTTCTTTAACAAAACCTTGTCCCCAGTGAAGAGTTTTCATGTTATTGCTAATAGACCTTCTCCTGGGAGCTGAATTACAAAACATCATCAATTTAGGACTGACTTATCACTAGAGGGTCTTTTATTTCCAACTTCTCCTTAATTGAAGTCATGGGAATTTTGGTTTCCAGAGAATGTGTGTGTATATGTAAAGATACTCTGAATCTGCTACCTTAGGAAAAATTAGGAGTATTAAAATCCAACGACCTGTGTTTGCTTTCAGTGGCCTTACAGGAAGGACAAGAAGACCATCTGTGCTGCTCATTTAACTTTGACAAGTCAGACTCAGTGAGTCACAGTAGTTTTATTATCCTGATTTTGCATTTAGCAACCATATAAAATGTCATCTTTGTGCATAAGATGTTCTCTTCAAATTCTCAGACAAGATTGATTTGCTGTCCCTTTGCTGACATTACTTTCCATCCAGTTCATCCTTCCATAACAGGACATCCACACAAAGCTGTAACTGTGCTGCTGTGGGCGTTGCTGGGCTGGGCAATCTGAGAGGAAACACAAAGGTTTAAACAACCATAGTCATCCTAAAGTCACAATTCTGGCATTTAATTGTGAACATGTGATTTTGGTTTAGGCTGGTGCCGAGCAAAGAGCTGCCCGGTTTCCATCACCTTTGACGAAACGGTAGCCATCACGTCAGTGTAAAATTGACCCTGGAGATTCAGTGAAAATGCAATCAAATGAACAATGTTAAAGTTTATCTTGATGTAAAACAGAAATGATAAAATGTTAAAGTTTGGAGATGGCTGCCTTCGATATTAAGAAGGAAGCATTTTCCAACGCACCCTGAAGAATATTGAATAATTAATTGGGCGATTACGTTATCCTGTGTGTGAAATCATTTGGAGAGAGTATTACCAGAACCAGAACACTTTGGGCCTCTTACTGAATAATAAACCTTAGAAATTACAGGTCACCCACCTAATTTTTCTTTCTGTTTCTAGAGAGGAACTAATGGTGGGCACACTACAAAAGTGACTGTGAATGTTTCACTAACGAACACTGGGGATCAAGACCACAGTGGTCATGTACAAGTTAACTATCCTGAAAACCTACTTTTTAAGAAGGTGACTGCTGAGGTAAGATCATAGAACAACTCTTCAGCTGGCAGAAGACTGCTGAAACAAAAACCATTGCAGTCTGCTGATCATTTACTAGCAAAATAAATCTTGAAGTAAGGTCCAGGGAAGGGAAGGAGCATTTCAGTTGGGACTAGAACCCGAGTGCTGAATTTATCTGATTTAAGATTCTCAAGCTTTTATGGGGCTATTTGTACCTAATTCGTTTTATGGGAGCAGACACAGACTGAGTTTAATTTCCCGGTCTGTTTTTATTCAACATTAAAGAGCATTCCTATTCTCTTGGCAGCCATCCTCTCTGGCTGTTCACTGTGGCCAACCACTACCATTAACTTCTGAGTCTTATCCTCTAACTGCAGAATTTGGCACCCGCTGTTCAAGACGACATAGAGATCATTATTTTCACTTCCCCCCCACACCTCTAAATGATACTTTGAGCAGCTGCTTTTGCATCCTCTCCCTCTATAATTAGGCCAGAGCCTCTATTCCTTCAAATTTAGCTTATGGCTGGTATGAATTTTCTCAAGGCAAGAGATAATTTTTATGTTCCTGCACTTAATGTCTAATTTTTTCAGAATGGAATAATGAGCAGAAAATACATGAGCCAACGGTATCCTGGTGAGTTAGAGTATTTACGGGGTAATTGGTATTTTATTGTGTCTTTTTCTTCCCTCAAAATAGGCAAAATTTTCAGTGATTCAGCAATTAGATGAAAGCACATTCCAAAATAAGTCTGTAATCACTGTTAATATCACCAAGTGAGTATAGCCATTGTCACCACAAAATATACTGTGAGCTAGGAGGAAATACCAGAATCCCTACTGCGTGTCCAGACTGGACACAGAACTGTCACTGGGTGCAGCTACACTTGTGCTGTTCAACCTTCTAAAGCATTTGGGTCCATGTGAATAATCTTGCCTTCCCTTGTGATGATTTTAGCTTTGCTTATACTTCATTATTTCAGTAAAAGGTAGAGCACCCTTGGAGGTCCTAATTTAAGTGTATTTCAAAGCTTGTGTTTCTGAAACGGCAAACAGGGTTCTGACATCCTTCTTCCTTAGCAGAGAGGACAGATGAGTAAAATACCTCATCCAGCTCTGTTCCAAGTAAAGCTTTCCTTCCAAATAATTGGGATGAGACCATACTTTCAGGGCATTTTTCCTGTTCAGGGGCTTTCTCCAGTGGGGAAGTTCCCAGGCGGTTGCTGTTCTTGTCACGTTTCGCCTATTAAAATTTACAGGGGACAGACTAGTACACAGCATTTTTAAACAGAGAGCATCTTTAAAAGGGACATGAGACCTCTCTCTGGCAGCTACTCTTCATTGCAATCACAGCTCCAGGCAAAGGTTTCTATATTATTTTAACATCCAGTGCTGTGAGGGGCAGAAGCTTTAAGCTTTGATTAATGAAAGCAATATGACATATTCACAAACTAGTGTTGGTTTGTGGGGAAACATTTCGAGGCAACAGCAGCTTTCAAAATGTCTGGTAATAAAAGGCTACTCCAGCACTGCTGTCCCATGTCACCAAGCAGGCTGGCACCTCTCCTTTCCTTAATTACTGCCACTCTGTTCCCATCCCTCTTCTACAGCCAATATTGGCAGTTCTCAAACTGCAGATAATAACCTTGTTTCATCCATCCTGCCTGTTTTGTTGTTTGTTTTTTTTTTTTTTTTTAAAAAGCATAAAATGAAAATAGCACTATTCTGGCTGAAGAACATGTCCTTGATGTCAGATACGCATTCACTGCAGTCCTTACCAAGTCAGTTTTAAGAATATTAAATTATATTGTCAATTAGAGGGGGAAAAAAAGGATTGAGAGGATGGCTGGTAAGATTCCAATACAATTTCCATCTTAGTAATTTCAAGCACTGCAGATTGTCAAGTCATTTTCTGTGGTACTAAACAGCAAGGGTCTGGAAGACAGAGCAATAAAAACATATTGCAGGGGCTTGTAAAAAGTAGACTTTGAGACAGGTTCAAAGATGCATCTAATTGATAGACTGCATATAGACACACACATATAGACAGTTGGCATAGACACTATTCCAGCTATAACAAATCTGATGACGCTACCTCTTAATTAATGTACCTGGGTCATTGGGTGTGCTAAGTTTTAATAATAATCTAATTGGCTTTTAACTTAATTTGATTTATCATTCTCTTTAGACCAGTTTCGTTAATGTACTGAATGTTAGCAAAGAACTTCTCTAAAGCAAAGAATTAAAACCTAATGTAAGTGTAGCTTCAGATTCAGGTCACCTGATCAATCTGCAGTCAGGACTAAAGAACGCTTATGACCATGTGCATTTTCTTCTCTAGATAAATGGAGAAAATCACTTTAACGCTACCATCAAGTTACAGATTTGGGTTCCTGTCTGTATACAAGGTCACAACAGAATAACAGTCAAAAATGCATCAGGAACACAGGTACTTTTTCTTATTTTTTTCCTAATCCAGTACCTCTTCACTGGTCCTTATGGGGGGGGGGGGGGGAAGCAGCAGCATATTGTTGCAGATTAGAGTGTTTTTAAAGCCTAAACTGCAGAAACTTTACATATTCACATTTTGTAGCATCATTCCAGGTACAAATTTTGCCAAACTGAACAGGAGTTCATTTTTAAAAGTAAGTCAAAAGGTGAAAAGGTGGAGTTCCCACCACCTCTGTCCCCGACTAGGCTAAGAATATTTACCGTTTTCCTCACTGCCTGGAATTTTTTTCTTTTTTTCTTTAAAGACAATATAGTAAGGAAAGAACTTTTAATAATGTAATGTTAAAAAGGTAAAAAAACTATGGAACTTCAAACATTACTTGAGCACAAAGGTGCCCTTTTCTTGCCCTTCTCAAACATCAAGCCTGTACCCTCTCCTGCTGTCACCCCTCAAAAAAGTACACTGAAAAAAAAGTACAATGGAAATTTCTTAAAAGCACAAGATTTTTGGGGCAGTTTTTTTATACATTTTTGATAGTGTGTTATACACACTGGTAACTGATCGTAACATTTCTTCATTGTGTCGACATTTAAAAATGTCATATGTAAAAAAAGAGCAAAAGAGAAAGGCAGCACCACTGAGTTAGTTCTTGGCAGCATCACGCTCCCGTGCTCACTGGAAAAAGCTGCTGTTTTGTAAAACGTCACTGGCGGACTCAAAGCTCAGAACTTCTCTGTGGAACTTAGCGAGCTGCTGCTTTATTTTCCTCAGGGAAGGAGTTGATGCCTTTTTCTTATAGCCCATGCATTTCAAAAATTTATCTGACAAGTAGTGGAGCCAGAGGACGTTGCTGTGCGGATGATAGTCTGCCCAGTTGTTGGCGTTCTCCTCTTTCATTCGCCTGTAGATATCAAACTGGTAGTCCCCCATGCCTTGGAAGAGTTCTTCATCAGTGGAAAGGTCACAAAACACAGTTAAATTGTCCTTCTCCAGCCGTGACAAGGTATAATCTATGATGTTGACGTGAATCCCTGCTGTGGGGATGGTGTGTGTTGTCCCGTTCAGCACGTAAGTGAGCTCCTTGACATCTGTTTTCTTGACCAGGACGTTCCCCCAGTGCAAGTCTCTGTGCTCGAAGCACAGTTCCTGTTCTGCCACAGCCAGGGAAGCAGTCACCTGGTGCAAAACACTTTTTGCCAATGCCACAGAACTGAACCTGTTTCTCATATTCTCCAAGTCACTGCCTCCAAATTCAAACTCCAGAACCATGAAGAGCTGTTCGTCTCCAAAAAAATCTGGCCGATCGTTATTCGATCCCGTTACTTCGTGGTACTTGTCCCAGGCTTCCAGGAGATACTTAGGATAGGCCCCTTGAACACAGTGCACAGAGTACAAGCTGATGAACCCAAAAGTCCTATTCACAGACTCCTCAGACAGAAGACTGAGTTCTTTTGAAATTATGGTTTCAGGCAGAATCTCTCGAAAGCTCTTTTGAGCTTCACCATTTACTTTTTCAGTGCCCTCAATGGGAATTATTTTTAAGGCCACAGGTCCTCTCTCACTGTCTATCTGGAAGACCTCTCCAAACACCCCCTCTCCAATTTTCTTGCAATCTTTCATCTTATCTAAAGGGATGCATTCCTCAAAAGCGATAGGCCCCTCTTGGTGGCATTCACCAAACACCTTCTCTGCATCTGTAAGCGTTGGCTCCAGGACAGAAAAGGAATTGCTGGGAGCCAGCAGGATCATGGAGGAAGCAGACCAAGTGCCACACTGAGCCGTACCAGCAGATTGGATCAATTGGTGCCCTGAAAGCTGGAATTTTGTAGAAGGGGTACAATAGATGCTGTTGCAGAAACTCTCTTCTGTGGTAACTTTCTTCTTCTTATGGAAGGACAAAGATGCTCGAACTCTACCCCAGTCCTGGAAGCTATTGAGGAATGAACAGCCATTGTCTCTTGAATCTACAGATGTCTCCTGAACAGCCTTCTTCATTCCTTTTTGCCTCGTCTGTGGTCTGAAAAATGAGTTATTAGGCTGCTGCTGCCTCTTATTTTTGTGCCTTTTTGGACGGAGTCTTATTCCCTTCCGCCACCGGCTGGCACTGATGCCACTGATGCAAGCTTTTCTGCAGCTACTTCCCCCTCCGGGCACCACCTTGGTACTTCTATGTTGATTCTCCAAGATTCCTTGAAGGCCCAGAGGAGACACTGGCTGCTGGCAGGCAGGCTGAAGAGCTGCCTTTTCGTTGCGTTTTGCGCTCGTCAGCCACATCGACACCTCTTGAGGGTCCAGGACCACCACCGGTGTAAGCTGGTACTTCTTGGCTTCGCCGCTCTGACAACCCGATCTTCCTTTGGGTGAATCTCTCCCTAGATCCTCGCAGGGCTCGTCAGAAGCGGCCCCGTCGTGCGGCGTGGAGTGCAGCGGCTCCTTGTTACCGGGAGGCAGCGCGGCCTGAGGAAAGGACGTGTCCTCCCGCAGCGACGGAGAAGCCTGTCCCCGCCAGGATGCCCGCACCGATGCCCTCAGGACCCTGCCGGACTTCTCCAGCCCCGCGCCTTGGGGACAGGGCTCCCTATCCCCGACGGCCCTCTCAGCCCCCGGCCGCCGCTCCGGGCCTCCCGCAGGTGAGTGGGGCGGGCGCAGGGCGCTGCGGGAGGAGACGGCGGCCGGCGGGGAGTAGAGCTCCAGGCTGCGGCCCGGCCCCGAGCCGCCCTCCGCGCTGGGGCTGTACAGCATGAGGGAGCTGAGCTCGGCCGGCGGGGCCTGGCGGAGGCGGCGGCGGGGCTGGAGGCGGCGGGTGCTGCCGGGGGGCGGCCATTGCGGGGTGCTGCACAGCAGGGGACAGCGGCGGCGGGTGGGAGACGGGGACGGGGAGGAAGCGACGAGGGTCGCCGGCGGGCGGTTCTCCTTCCCCGCGCGGCTCCGCAGGCTCCAGGGGCGGTCGGGACCCTTACCCCGGGGCTGCCGGCTGCGCTTGCCGGGCGGCGAGAAGTCGGGGTCGTCCGAGGCGGCGGAGAGGGCGCTGGAGAGGGCGCTGGAGCTGGCTGAAGTCGAGCTGAAGAACCGCTTGCGGTCCTGCGGCGGGGATATCCATCGGTCGGGCGGGGGCAGGCAGCGGAGCTGCCCGCCGCGGCGGGAGTAGGTGCGGAGCAGGCGCGCCGGTGGCGCCATGGCGGCCCGGCCTGACAGCGCGCGCGCGCCCGCCCGTTCAAACGGACTCTCGCGAGAGCGGGGCGAGAGAACGGCGTGGCCACGCCCCGCACGGGGAGGGGGCGGGTCCCTCGACCGGGCCACGCCCCTCGAGCGACCGGGCCACGCCCCTCCCACTCCCCGCGCGTTCTGCTCCTCGGTATTGCGGGGGTTCTGTTGTTCCCTGGCGGGTCCCCGAGCTGGGCCGTGCTGCTGTGGGGACGAACCCACGGACACCCGCGGCAGCCGGGGGAGGGATGTGCGTTATCAGCGTGTGCGCTGCTCCACCCGCACTGACCGGGACAGAGCCGCCGTGACAGCGGAACTGCCCTTAAACGTCTGTCCCCGGGTGCACACGGAAGGGAAGAACCTCATGAGGTTCAATAAAGGCAAGTGTAGGGTCCTGCACCTGGGGAGGAAGAGCCCCAGGCACCAATAGAGGTTAGGGGTGGACCTCCCGGAAAGCACTTCTGAGGAGAAGGATCTGGGGGTCCTGGCGGGTAGTAAATTGCCCATGAGGCAGCATGGACACCAAGAGGCCAATGGGATCCTGGGCTGCGTTGGGAAGAGTGTGGCCAGTAGGTAGAGGGAGGTCATTCTCCCCCTCTGCTCTGCACTGGGGAGGCCACAACTGGAATC
>JAOTQQ010000006.1:7328990-7340267 GCA_026546715.1 Gallinago undulata | reverse complement strand
GAGGAAAGGCTGAGAGAGCTGGGACTCTTTAGCCTGGAGAAGAGAAGGCTGAGGGGAGACCTTATTAATGCTTATAAATATCTAAAGGGTGGGTTGAAGGATGATGGAGCCTGACTCTTTTCAGTGGTTCCCAGTGACAGGATGAGGGGCACAAGCTGGAACATGGGATGTTCCACTCAAATCTGCGGAAGAACTTCTTTCTGGTGAGGGTGCCAGAGCCCTGGCAGAGGCTGCCCAGGGAGAGTGTGAAGTCCCCTTCTCTGGAGATCTGGAGACCTTCCTGGATGCAGCCCTGAGTGATGTGCTCTGGGCAACCCTGCTTTGGCAGGGGAGTTGGACTAGAAGATCTCTAGAAGGTCCCTTCCAACTCCAACAATTCCATGATCTGTGACTCTGCTGCCTTCACTAGAACCTATGACCTGCCAGAGGCCGAGCATGAGGTTCCTTCTGCATCACAGCAGAGACATTGCTCTTTCACACTTCATGCTTTTTTCTGACACTGCAGAGTGAGAGCGTTGATGGATTCATGGCAGCATCTCCCAGGAGGCACCCAGCACTTACAAGAGATGCCGTGGTCCTCTTGCTTCCTTCAGAAACTCTCCTTTGTGAAATGACTCGACTCTTACAGCACCACAAGCTTTCATCATTCCAGACAATTTCTCATCAGCGCTCGTTACACAAAAGGCTATATTCACCAGACACAGCTTGGTGGCAGCACTGGACAGGGTGGTTCTTACAGTCTGAGTACGGATTTGCTGTTGAATTACTGAACATGTATTACTGAAAAGCAGCTGGTGACTCATTCCTTTTATTTCTTTCTCCATAGTTCTTAAAAATTCCCCAAATGAGCACATCCACCACCCCTGAATCAGGGGCAGAGCCCAGCAGTGAGCTGCAGTGTTGCCACCCACCCTGCTGCATGTGTGACTGAAGGTAGGGTGAATCCCAAACAATCTCAGTTTATTGGTATTATGCAGATTATCAGTAATTGCAATTTACAGCGTTTGGGGAAAGAAGGCCCGTGGCAGGAGCCGGTGGCTGGCTTTAGCCACTACCAGGCATTTTCTTGCCTGAGCAAGGAAATGATCTTGGGCCCCCTCAGGTGTTTACTGTTTCCAAAGAAGGACAAGCACAACCATCTGGTACTATTCCTCTCTGCGGCTTTCTCTGTCGCTAATTGTATAGTTGTTTTATTTCTGTCGTGTTTGGCCAACCATAAACCCCGCAAATCTAATGCGTGTGTACCCACAGCGGTAGATTAAACACATAGATTTTTTTTTTTTTTTTTTTTATTCAGACCTTCAGAAGGCACAACAGCTCCTGTCTGCTTTGGCTTAATCAGTGTTGCCTGATGGAAAACTGAAGTTAACAAGCAAACTGTGGCCTTCAGTGAAGTTTCCTTGGAGAATTCCTGCCTGGCGCCCAGGTAGTGCTATTAATACATCTCTTTAGGGCTAATACAGGGCTCATCTTCCTGGTGGGATGAGCTCCCTGCAGGCAGCACAAGCCTGGCTACGTCCTACCTCTAAATTTGGCAAAAGGTGCTGAGCAGACCAGCCTGCCCACTTAGGACAGAAGTTAGAGGTACCACAGCAAGACATTGTTTGAATAATACAGGACCCTCGCATGACTTCCAACACTAAGAGGGAGAGAGGTGCAGAGGTCTCACGCTGGCATCCAGCTCAATCAGCAGCTGCAGCCATTCTTCTGGCTTGAATTTCTTCCTCTCTCCTCCCTGGCTGGTGGTAGAGTTCCTTGGAGCTGCACAGAGAGTGAGTCACTCCAGGTCTGCTCGCAGGTGCCAGGGATTGAGGAAATGAGACTTCCCAGGAGAGAGCTCAGGAAGGAAATTTTTGCCTGACCCGAGGAACCAACTGTGTCAGGGGTTTTGTCGTAACAGCTCTGGGCTCTTTGGAAAGGAGAGTATTTTGCGTGGTGTGAACAACTGGACTGACACCCCATTTTGTGTAAGTTCCCTTTTTTGGTACTGTTTTTAATTACATTTTCTTTGAAAGTCAATTCTTGCAAGAGAAGCCTGGCTGTGTCTCACCCTTGCTGGCAGAAGGTGGTTTGAGCATTTTGCACGTCTCTAGGGCTGCTCCCCATCGCTCAGTCCAGATTTTGGCAGAGCTGGTACAAAGATGTTCTTCTTTGCATGTCCCTGTGACCCAGGACATTTATGAGGAATTAAGTACATGGAAAGCAGAATATGCTGGGCTGAGAGAGAGAATCCCTTTGAAGAGCTCCAGCTGCTGCTCTGGAGCTGTTGGGCACAGTATTGACTGAGGTGGTGGCATTATAAGGAAGACACTTTTTTGAAGGTTCATGTTTTATTCATTTATTTATTTTCAAGCTTCAGGGCATGCTGGCTTTTTTTTAGGAGAGGAAAATGTGTTGTCTACTTCTTCCACTGAGGGACATGTGCTGTGGACAACTGTCAGTGAAAGGACTACAGTATATCAGCAGTTGTGGTCTTGCTGCCCATCTTCCCTCCCAGACCTTCTCCATGTCACAGCAAAGTCCTGCTTATTCCGAAGCACCTGGAGATCTCTTCAGAGAGGTCATACTCGGTAAGTCTGGCACAGAAAACATCTTTGTAGTTTATTGATTACTTTCCTAAGGGAAGGAGGGTTATTTGTAGAAGCTGTGCTAAGAGTAAGGAGTGCAAGGAGAGTTTTCTCAAGGCTAAACAAACCCGGCTCCTTCACCCGATCTTGTTATTCTCTCTCTCTCCTTTTTTTTCTAGTTTCTTCTCTGAATTAAGTTTCTCTCATTACTTCGATCCCTTTCGTTGTCCCTTATGGCTCTCAAGGAGGTCAGTTCTTGCAGTGGGTAATGCTATTTTCCTTTTTAGATGTTTTTTCTTAAATGCATTACGGGGTTCTGTGACTTGTAATTTCCGATGAGTGCCATCCGACCATTTAATTCTTTGCAATTGCTCTAGTAGATGCCAAACACATTTGCAGTAATTGGATGGCACTTAGGGGATTAGCCAAGACTGCCAAGACTCACAGTTGTCCAAACCACAGCTGGGGTTTTGTGCTGTTTCCATGGGAGCCTTGCTGGGTCTGCTTCTAAATTTGCTTGCAATCTGCATTTTGAATAATATCCCCTGTGCAAAGCCTTGTTTGTGGCCCTGCTGTGTGGCCCTGACTCCAGTGCACACTGGCACCGGAGCAGTCATGCTGTTTCCCTGGATGACAGAAGATCTGCAAGTGACTCCTTCGGAGTCATTAAATATCTGACTCCAGCCAGGATAATGGGTTGTCAGGTCCAGGTCCAGGTGTCACAGGCAGGGAAGCTGCTGCAGATATCCTAGAGGTCTCTGATCCGTAGATGTCATGCAGAAGGCAGGGTCTCTCTGCTCTTGACTAGGAAATACAGACTGGTATGGATCAGGTCCTAAATCCTTTGCCGTTCAGGTCTATTCTCTTAACACTGCTCATTAGGCTGGAAGGGCTTGTTATTCTACCTTTGACTTGCTCTGTTGGGGAGAGGCGACTCTCAATGCTGCTGGTGGTCCAGGAGAACAAGAGAGATGCTTGTTCTCCCCTGGTGCTGGTCACTCATCCCCATCCACTGTCTTAGCTCCAGGTCCTGGCTTGGCTCTGGATCATTCCAGGTTTGGATATTATCTCCTTGTATTGACCTGATAGATTTTTGGCTGGTTTTGCGGTGATCTGACCGAGGAGTAGGAGGTGTGAAGGTGGGCAGTGACTGACAAGGGCTGATGCATCTGAGATAGCTTTTTAATTGTATCCTTGAAGGGGAGGACAGGATGCGTTTTGTGATGCTATTTTAATCAGGGGTGATACCAGCTGCTTATGTCTCTCTCATATGCCAGGAAGATTCACAAGCCTTGGGTTTTAATTCCCTCAGTGTGTTCAGAACCGTGGGAGTGTGGTGGCCTGGTGGTGAGCAGAAGAAGGTGAAGCAGAAGTCTGCTGCTTAGGAAAGCTTATCTGGAAAAAGGGCATAAGTAGTTCTTCATTATTAAGTGCAGGGTGCTGACGCAAGAGCATCAGATAGGAGCCATGAAGTGCTTTGCTAGGCTTGAGAGCCTGTTGGGGCAGCTTTATTTGGAGGCTAATTGGATTGCAGCTCAAAAGAGAAATTTCCTGTCTCTTATAATAAGAGGGTGAATGAGCTCGAGTGGAGCTGGAATGCTGCAAGCAGGTTTCTTTCTCCACCAGCTTGGCTAAACTGGCTCCAGAACGTCTGTGCAGCAGAGCTGGGACACACCAACACACGACTGGCTTCCAGCACCACCAGCCTCCACAGCCAAGGCATTGTTTGGTGGAGGGATGAGGGTGGTGCTCCTGGAACCTTTTCCTCTGAGGGTCAAGTGTGGTTATCCATGGCTGGAAAGAGTTCCCTGTTGGTAATTCCGGGGAGGAAAGGGCTGAGACATCAGCGTAGACATCCTAGATGTTTACGTGCTGAACATGAAGGAGAGGGATGAAGGTGTTTCCTCAGCACTTGCAGCAAGGCAAGGTCTGATAGAGCTGTCAAGCCAGGACCAATTCCATATCTTCCCAGGTCAGGATTGATGTGTGTTGGCAAAGAAGTAAAAAACTGATCTGTCTCGTATATTCAAGAGCAGGGTTTCACCTGCAACTCGGTGGTTAATGTGAATACACACTTTATTAAAACCATTTAGCTTTGACGCCTTTGATTTAACATTCTCCTCTTATTCCCCAATGATGCTTTTATTGGCTGACTTTAGAAGGTGGGGACGCTGCAGTACGGCGCTGTGCGATGCTGCTCTTCCAGCCATCGCTGCACTTAATCTGACCATGGTTTATATGCATTTTCATTTCATTTCTGATATCTGGTTCAGTGCCAGCCTTCTCACAGAACAGGGCATGATGTATTAGTTTCATTAGATGTGCAGTATTTTGCTTCCCTCTCTTTGGCCTTTTGGGCCTCCTTGGGTTAGGAGAGAGGTGTGGATAAACATTCCAGCTGATGGTAAGAAGACCTCCTGCACGCTGAATAGGAGGTTCAAGACTTGGGGAAGCAACCTGGAGTGCATTCAAAGGCTGAAAATGGCTCTCCTGGAAATAATGAGCTGAATCAAAAGAGAGAATATATCCAGGAACTTCAGCACGCTTCCATTTCTCACTCCTACAGCCAGGTTTGGAAACGTGCTTTTCACAGGTTCCCCTTCTAGGCAAGAAACAATCTGAATGTTTTTCTGATAGCTCCTGAAAGGAAGACTTCCTTTTCCATTGTGGCTGGGTGTGCAGCGGTGCCAGTTAGGAGGACAAAAGGCTGACTTTTGTCAATCTTTCATTGGCCAGCGGCAACGTACTTCTTTCTTACACCACAAAGTCACAACGACGAATAAAAGAGAAGGTGAAGGGAGCAGTTTTCACTGCAGGCTGCACACACGTTGCTTTGTTCATTCCAAACCCATCCTCTTCAGGAAGCAGCTTATGCTGGATGTTGCTGATTTCCATGTGTTTCCGGGTGCGTGAGCAGTGGTTTAAAAGCAACTTCCTCTTTCAACTAGTTCAACTATTCCCCTTGCTTTCTTTTTAAGATGTTGACCTCCAAGCATGATACTATGAGGAAAAAACCACTAATGGAGAGAGCCGAGCTCTGCCTTTTCCACTGTTCATTTCCTTGCCAAAATAGTTTATCTCCTATTTACATCCTCTGATCCTTGTCTCCTTTCTATTTCAGTAGCTGGTCTGGCGCCTGTTTCTAAAGATTGATGCATCTGCATCACTCGGGCATTTGCTGCAGGAGCATTTCCAGTGCTTCAGAAATGTCTCAGCATCTGATGAGTCAGCCGGCGTGCCTGGGGGAGCCGATAGCTCAGTGGGGATCATGGGGAGAATTAATGCCTTGGGGGTGATGGTTTGGAACTGGAAGCGAACATGACAAGTGCCTAAAACGGGCACCTCCAGCAGTGGCTCGTGGATCACGCCTGTACTGGCCAGGGCTGGCTGCCAGTACCTGGAAACCCCCCTGTCTCTTTTGGGTGTGATTTAAAGAGTCTGTTGGGCTGATCTTGAGATGTTTCTATGCCACAGTACCATAGAGAGACAGATGTCACCTCCCGAGGTTTCAAATGCCACTGTGTCAGGGCAGGGGTCAAAAGTTTAGTTTCCACAGTCCCTTTACATGGCATTTTCGGGTTTGTGACTGGGCTGAGTTCAGCTCCGGGGCAGCGGAGCAAGAAGGAGCTACTGACAGGTGGAGGGAAATGTAGATGAGGAGCAGCCTGGGCAGAGAGGGGTGTGTGTCCTGTGACTACGTGTGAATAATGAGAAAGCAATTACCCCGAGCAGTGTGAGGAGTTATTCATAGGTGTAACATGTCAGGGATTAAAAAAAAAAAAAAAAAAAAAAAAAAAAAAAAAAAAAAGGACGGGACAGTTTTGGTACCGGAGGAGAAATCTTCCCTGGGAGAGCTCCCAGGCTGAGCAAACAGCCCTCACGGGAAAAGAGGGGTTTTTTCCCATGGTTTTTTCCATGGGAAATTCAAAATGTTGGACTCGAGAAGGGAGGTATCTTGCAGAAGAGATCCAGCCTCTGTCCCTTGAGAAGGACTAAGAGAAACAATTGGGTTTTGTCTTTAGCAGATGGTCATTAGATTTTGTTTGGTTATTTCCCCCCTTCCCTGCCCTGAGGAATGAAACTGCCTGTGTCTGAACAACCCACAGATACTTGGACAAACACACCAGAAATCTTAATTTCCAGGCAAGAAAAAAAAATAAAGTTGTGAAACCTAGAAGGTGATAACCTTCTATATATGTTATATATATTCTATATATGTTATATCTTACAGATATAGCAGTATCTGTAAGAGCATGTCAGCAACAACGTTGTCAGCACAAATTTAGCCTGTGCTGAGCAGTATTCAGAGTATTCTGAGGTACCTTTGATGCAAATTGGAACTTTTTCTTCAAAAACAACTATTACAACTGGGCTTCTACTCGATGGCTCTAAAAACCAGAAGTATCAGTGTTACATCCTTTTCTTTTTTAGTCATCAAACTCGTTTGACTTCCTCAGGTCACACCTATAGCAGAAACGCCTCTCACTCTAAGGAACATTTCTTCTAACCTGTGTAAATCGTTTCTCACATTAATTGACCTGGAAAATAATTACAAAAGCTCCTAGCAGACCTGTGTCTGTGCCACTAAGTAAAACCAGGCCAGGAGGCAACACCTGCTTAACTGTTGGCAGGTTTTTTGGTTTGATTTTATCCTGTGCAGTCACCCAGACAGATACGGCAGATGGGGATGGAGAGGGGGGGTCTCTAGACACCACCAAGGGCTGACCAGTTTCCAGTGATACTTTGTCCGTGAACTTGGGTGTTCTTAGTGCAGCAGGAGTGATGGTGGAGGTGGTCCTGAGACGTGGGATCTACTTGCTGTTTACTCCTGTCCCTGGAGCAGATTCAGCAGGACCAGGGCAAGCAGATGATGTTCTTGCAGGACCAGACCCGCGGTCAGAAATGATGCTTGGCTCTCAGCCAGCAGCTTGTGCTTACAAAGTGTGTCTCATCTAGGAGCAGAATGGGCAGAAGATCAGGTGGTGGCTTCTTTAGGCTGCTCCTGTCTCCATACAGCTCTGGTTCCTGGAGCCGGGTCAGTCTCCCTGTGCCCAGCCCCAGCTTGGCTCTGGGATCCAAACAGTGGAGATGATGTCTAAAGAACAAAGTTAGAAGGGACATTTAGAGGGATGAGAGCAAGGGAAGATGGGCTGAGCTGCCTTTCTTACTTGTTTCTGGCCTCATGGACCACTGTGGTCTCCTTTCTCACTGCAGAAGTGTGTTTGCTTGGAGGGGTTTGTTTCCTTTGGTATTATAGACTTTTCATTTGTCCTTCAGGCTTTCGCACAGAGGACCTTTAAGACTGGAACTAGTGACAGTGTGGTCTGTAGGCATCTGGTGAGGAGGAGTGGGTCCAATGGCCAAATAGTGTTTGAGGAAAAGGGGGAAACCATGAGTAGTGGCTGCTTGAGTGAGAAAGAGGGCTTCTGGAGGGGCTCATGGAGCAGCCAGTGCGTTTTGTGAGATAAAGTGGGGTTGTCCATGTGGGGTGTGCAGACAGGGAACGGGGGGGACGTGGGGAGTGGGAGAGGTGAGCAAGACCAGCCCTTGGCTTGTGCTGAGGCTGAAGGGCGGCTGCAAAGTTTGGGAGCAGGGATGGGGGCTAACCCTGAGCCAGAGGAGTGACCCTGGGGGGTGCGTAGGGGTGGGGGGCAGCTCTGTCACCCCAGGAGTCCCCGGTGAAAGAGCCACACGCTGGAGCTGGAGCTGGGGAGCGCAGCAGCCGCCGGGTTAAAAGGAGGCCACGGGCACATTTCTGTTCCAGTTTTGCAGTTGCTGGAGAAAAGTCTGCTTCGCTTTGCAGAAGAAAACTCTGGGGATGGCTGTGGGATGAGGGACAAAGCGAGGTATTTTGAGGATAGTGTTTTGTTTGTTATTACACTGTTTGCAATTCCCTTGTGATTTGGAGCAACTTTGTTACATATTCATTAAAAATCTGATCCATCAGCGTAAATTTGATATGGAATTTAAGGAGGATGAAGGGTAACATGTTCATAAAACCCAGAGGTGTTGGGAATGATCGTCTGTGTTGTGCAGGGCAGAGGTGTGTGCTGGAGCAGATCCCCTCCCTGCACCGCCTGCTGCCTCCGTGGGGTGACCCGCTCTCCTGGTCTGTGTTTGAGCCTGTGTCACAGTTCCACACTCTGTAACCTCTAGAGCCTTCCCGGTCCTGACGAAACCCCTTGAGCTAATTAGGTGCCCAGGTGTGAGCTAATGAGGTGTTCATGCCTGAGTGGGGTAAACCTTGTGCTTTATGCCTGATACACCACCTTGTGTCTCTGATGGACTCGAATAGATTCAGCCTGTGAGCGTTCCCATCCCAGAAGAACCCCCTGGAAGACATCTCCTTCAGTGCACAGTACAGGATCCCTCCAGAACTGGGCACACTCCAGTTCAAACCCCATCTTGATACCTTGCTGAGGTACTTAACTCCTTTAGCCAGGCTGCTGAAAGGTCCTGGATTACTTCATTTTCCACCTCGGAGCTCATTCTGTTCCTCAGCCAGGAGACAGCGTCCACCCTTCTTGGTCTAAGTAACGATCATTCCATGTCCTTGCACGTGCAGATGCCTCCGTGAGACTGGTGTCACCTCTTGCACCACTGCCTGGTAAACAGCTCTTCCCTCGCTTGGGGTTAAACTGCTCCTCTCCCTTTGGTATTTCATCAGCCACTGTGTTGTGTCTCTCTGTGTGCCTCCCTCAGCACTCGCTGGGCATTTTAGTGGGACGTGATGGTGGCTGGTCCCTTAACCATAGGCAGAACTTCTTTTTTTTTTTTTTTTTTTTAGTTTAAGTTGTTGGGGTTTTTTGGTGGGAAATTGTAGTAACCAGAGAGGTATTTTTGGATGACTGGCAAGGACCCGAGTTCTCACTGCTCATGCAAACGCTTAAGAAGTTTAAAAATTTAGCCAGGTGCTTTGTCATCGTGTCAAGGCTGAAGAAAAACATTATTATGAGAAATACAGCTCTGCCACCTGGGATGCTGTACCACGGCTTCACGCCGCTACGTGCTTCACTATAAACGTTTTGTGACTGCGGAGGAGAGAAGGAAGCTCGGGAGCAAAACCGAGGCGGGGGCTTCCCCGGAGGATGGATCAGCTGGGAAGCAGCGACGGAAGGATCCGGTGTTAGTGCAGCTGCTGGTTTGTGTCCCGAGAGCTGCTGCCGGGAGGAGGAGATCGGGCTCTGGTGTGTCAGGTTTCCATGCGGGGCACGTGTGGATAATGCGAGCTGCGGGCGCCGCTGCCTCCTCCAACCGCCGGCACGGAACGAGCCGGGAGCATGGGGCAGGTGGCTTGGAAGGCTTTATTTCTGTCGCTTTTCGATTATAAGACCGAGAAATACGTCATTGCGAAGAACAAGAAGGTGGGGATTCTCTATCGAGTGGTGCAGCTCTCCATCCTGGCTTACCTGGTGGGGTAAGAGTCGCCCTGCGTTTCACATGCCGCTGCGGTGCGTTTGCGTGCTGTGTCGTGAGGAAGATTTAATGTGGGATACTCCGCACGGAGCGGCAGCTCCCTGTGCCTTAGGATTTTTTAATGCAGATAATTCTGTTTGCTTATACAGCAGGGTTTTGTAATGACTAATAGACTTCTATCTGATTTTTTTTTTTAATTTATTTTTTTTTACCTGCTAGGGGTTGCTAGATTCAGCTCTACCTTCCAGATTAGCATAGGGTTAAAAATAGATCAAATGGCACTATGGCTTTGTGCTGCATTATTTACACCTTTATGTCTGTATTCGGTGGGAAAGGTGCCAGCCCTTAACACCTTAGGGGAACACATGAGAAACAATAGCCTTTATGGCCACGGTTGCTGAGCCCTGGGACAAACCTGCCTTGTCTGCACGTCTGCATGACACGCTCGAGCCTAAACGGGAGGGAACCGAGTACAAAGTGACAGATTTCTTTGCTGGAGTGGGCTGCAGCAGCTGGGGTTATGGAGGCTGAGGCAGCGTGAAAGTCTTGTATTTATTTCAGAGCAGGGGGAGCTGGCATGGAGATAGCTGGAACACCCCTCAGAAAAGGCCCAGTTCTGCAAGAAACTGGTTGTGCTGACACGTAACGAACACAGCAATCCTCCTCGCAGGCTCAGACCTGGAATTATCCAGCCTATGAGATGCCTGTGCCGTTGCTTCCTGAGTTTCTGAGGCTTTGCAGAATGTGATTTATAAGCCTTCACCCTCACTGCCTGTGCTTCTGAGTCCCTTCACCTTTCTCCCACCTCATGTGTTCACCGATTAAATATAGCAGAGTCGTTTCTACACGCTGGGTTTATTTATAGAGAGGTGTACAGCCCCAGAGCCTGCTGTAGTTAGCAGGGCAGAGCTGAAGTCTCAGCAGCCTGGCATGTATTAGCTGCTAAAGGAGGAATCCTGTAGATAACATTGCTGAGGACACATCCTTGTCCAAAAGGGATACAGCACGACCAGTGACTGTGAGTGTTCGGAGACTGGTGGGGCCATTTGGGCTATTTTCCTCCCTTGGCATCTGTTGCCTTCTGCAGCCCTTTGTCACTGTCACCGATGGTCCTGCGGTGACTCCTTTGTGGCTGGGGGCTTACAGCGTATCGCAGAGGTCGTTAGTGTTAGTCTGGTGTCTCATACATACCCTCTCCTGTTGAGAGGCTGGCTTGAGGTTCTGAGTGTCAGACCCCTCCAGATTTCTTGCATGTAGCTACCATTTCCTCCTCGATTCACTGCAGAAAAGGTAA
>JAOTQQ010000006.1:7212191-7315359 GCA_026546715.1 Gallinago undulata | reverse complement strand
AACGCTAAAGTGCCGAGTAATTAAGGATCTTGGCTGTACCACAGATGATCTTGCAGATGGTTTCCTGTCCTGTGGCAGAGCTAGAACAGTTCAGAACCAATTGTTAACACCACAACTGGTGTCACCACCAGCCAGCGCCGCGTGATAGGGGTGTGCTGCCAGGGGGTGTAGAGCTCTGCCTACAGTCTCTGCAGGTGTGACAGATGGCTCTTACCCTCCCAGGCAGGGACACAGCATGGTACAGGAGACTCGCCTGAGGCTTACAGTATCTCCGAGAGACAGTCTACCTGGGACACGTTTGAGATTTCTTCCAGTGATCCCACTGGTCAGCTATTTTATCTCTTTCTCTTCTCAGCAAAGAATTGAAATACACAAGCTTCGCCAAGGTGACAATTTGATTCTGGGGTTCAGCATTGGAGGTGGCATTGACCAGGATCCTACTCAGAATCCTTTCTCTGAAGACAAGACTGACAAGGTCAGGCATTCTCTGTTTTCTGTAGCAAGTCCCTGTGAGAGGCTGAGCGTATCCAGCTCCCAGGGCAAGCTCTGCTCTCCCGTATCTGCATCTTGTCCTCTCCCAGGGCTGACCACTAAAGTTACTCCGTGTCCACGTTATCATTTGCAGACTAAGCTTCCTTTAAGTTAGCTCTCCCCCTTTTCTATTGTCCAACGCTGCATGACTCTGTTTTTAACTAGAATCCTGTAATATGCTACATTTTTGCACTGTCGTGCAAAAAGAGTGAATGGCCCTTGAGTATTTAATGCTCCCGTATTTAGTAAATGAACCTTATTTTTTTTTCTTCCCCAGGGTATCTATGTAACAAGAGTGACGGAAGGAGGCCCAGCAGAAGTTGCAGGGCTTCAGATTGGAGATAAAATCATGCAGGTAAACACCACGATAAGACAAGTATGACATGCACACTACAGAGAAGTTTCCCCTGGGGAAAATACTGTCTTCTGGGTACTTTGCAGGACAGTTTGTGGAGCTTATAAACAAAAACTGAGCTGTGGCATAAGCATATCTACTGCCTAGTTCTGATAGGACAGTTAAAGGACAGCTGTGAGTCCATTCATCTGCCTCATTTTATGGCTGGTTGGTGGCTTTTTTTCTCCCCCTAGGTAAATGGTTGGGATATGACAATGGTGACCCATGACCAAGCTAGGAAGAGGCTGACAAAAAGGAACGAAGAAGTGGTACGGCTGCTGGTGACCAGGCAATCTCTGCAGAAGGCTGTACAACAGTCCATGATGTCCTAATCCATTATCAAGTTGGGGAAGGGTTGGGGAGGGAGATACATAGACTGATACCAAGCAAGGAAGCAAACCCTAGACCTGAGCAGGTTGTTTGGAAGGAAATGCATGTTCCTAACTGTGGTAAACACCTTTTTTTTTTTCTTTTTTTTTTTTTTTCTTTACTCTGGTGTAACTGGCAGTAGTAAAACTCTCATCCCCTCAGCAGAGAGCTTCTCTAAAGTCTTCCCTGCAGGTACATGGTAAGACTTTTTTTGTAGTCACAGTTTTCAGGAGGACAGGACAAGTTATTTAAGGAAGCAGCTGGAGAAGCCTTAGCTTTGACAGGATTCTTCTGCAGCACGAAAGTTTCCTATTTTAAGAGGAAATGTGGTTCCTGCTATGGAAAAGAAGAGGGTTTGCTGTGCCTAAGCTTTTAGAAGCAAGCTGTCCTGTCCTCCCATGCTGTCGAAGTGCCAGAATTAAGAGTGGCTCACTGCTGCGGGGAGGAGCACTGTACTAATCCCACGCTGTGTGCTAGCTACACAGAGCATGCTGGAGGCTTTGGGGCATTATGGTTTACTGCAAAGATTCCCTCTACAAAGCAGCCTCTTCAGACAAGAGGCAGAACAAGAAACAACTAAGTAACACAGAAGTTTTAGATCGATACCTGCAAAGTACTTTAAAAGTTCATAGACACTACAGCTCAATTTCACTATCAGTAAAACCTTAATTCTCCTTGTTCCCAAGTAATTTATAACATCAAATGAATCATGTTTAAATGTAAGGGATATGGAGCAGGAAAGAGACCACTGTTGCTGAACTTACCAAAAGATCTGCTTGTAGCTGTAGAGTCTTCAGTTTTTCATTCCACTCTATCAGACTTGAAGTGGGAGGGGTGGATTTTGGTCTGTCTCCTAGAAGACCTCGCTTAAATCACTGGTTTATTGGATGGATGAATATGCCAATAATTTCCAAAAGTGCCTCTTGACTAAACTGAAACTTCTGCTGAGATACTAAGTTGTTTAAATCAACATGCCACAGGATTTAAGATTTTTGCTGCAACAGTAAGTTAATTATCTAGCATCCTGGTGGTTTGTTAACCAGTTAGCTTTACAGTTATCCAAAAACTGGAGTTCTTAGTCCCCTTCAGTTGATTTATACATTTCTATATTTTCCTTAAACAGTCTTCAGGTAAGCTGTTGTAAATAGAACATGAGGAGGTGGCAGACTAAATTATTCAGTACGTTACTGCTGTGCCATGTACGTATGTTGTGATTGATGCATCTCAGACTGTTCTGTACGCACCAGCAGATGCCTATTTACCATTTTTATATCTATGGAATTACTACAATCCTGCTTTTGACTTTTGTAACTTAAGAATTCAGTGGTAAATTTTAAGGCTTTCAAGTTGAAGTTATTTTTGTTACTATAAAGATACACTTCTATTTGTACTGCTATTTCACTTGATTTTACACACAATAAAACAAAGTTGGATTTCCTGAGCTGTTTCTCCTTACGTTTAAGAGTGCCACATCACCTGAGTGCCTCCAGCTGACACATCTTGACTGGCTCAAAATGGACTGTGGACCACATTGACACAGTGTGGTCTGAGGTTAGTGAGGTCTGATCCCAGGGGTGGGGAGATGCAGCATCAATGAGCTGTCAAACCTCACCTGCTCTCTAGCAGTGGGAGAAGGGGCTCTACTTTTCCTTAGGCTAACACCTAGTAAGACAGTAGCTTCTGAGCATTCAAGTACAAATGCATGGATTTCCTTCTCGTTCTTTTAAAGCATATTATAATGTTTACCTTAAGTAACTCAAGACCTTGATCTCTACCTAGAGCATACCACAGGTAGCCCAGGAACAAACACACATGTTTAAACTGTAATCATGAAGCTGTTAACACAATCCACTTAGAAATAATCTCTTTGATAAATCTTTAATCTTTACCATCCACAGTTTAGTATTCAAGGCATGTCAGTAGAACTGAGCAAAGTGAAGTTGGTGCACTAGAAGTATTCAGATAAATCCGAGCACTTGTCTTAGCACCTTTGAAAGAGCTTTCAGTGAAATAAGAGTACAGTTTCTGCTTCTCATTTTTTTTTTTTAAATAAAGAATTCAGGTTCCAATATCTGTGTATTTGCTACCAACCCCATTATTCTTATATGTACCACTACTTCTGTTAACAACCAACCTGGGTGATGTTCTACAGTGACCTGTCTGTGAGGAGTCAGCAGCAGCGCTTAGATTCACAGTCAGTCTTCAGTCATTACATTAAGATAAAAAGTGGTTCCTTAAATATGATCTCAGACCTTTGGAAGGCAGAACTCTGCTTTTTGTGCTTCACATCAGAAAGACACCAGTCTGGTCTTTCTCTTTCCTGTTATTAGTGGAAAAAGAGCCACACATTGCTTGGACAGCTCACACTAAGCTGTTTTTGCAGCTTCAACAGGCATGAGTCTTCCATTTGCAAGTGGTGGCAAGAGAACTTGCTCTCCTTTAAGGCATCTGGTGATCAGGATTCGGTGAGACGATAGCTTGTGTTCCGTACCAGAGAGGATCAGAATCAGTATTTCTGGTAAGTGGCAGTAGGTGTCTTGAAAGCCCTCAGCCAAGATAGAGAAAGTTCAATTTAAAGTTTTTTGTCTTCATAAAGTGATGTTATTCACAAGGTTCATACCCTTGTCTCCTCCTATAAAGGCAGTAGTGCTGGACCATAAAAACAATATCAAAGATGACAGAGAAGACACCCAGGCCAAACTTGGTTGGATCTCCGAAGATTAGCTTCCACTGATCTGTCAAACACAGAATTGGAGAGTTAATCTTAACTTCTCAAGTGTGGTTTTGTCTCAAGGCTATAAGGTTGTGCCGTACATGTTGGAGAAGTTCATGGTTATTACCTGGACAGCTTAGACACACCTGAAGTCTGACGCTAGTGTGCATTTTATGCAAAGCTAATTAATAACTATTCTGAAGAAGCCCCAGGAACAGGTATTTCATTTTCCATCTTGAAGGAATATGAACAGATTCTTTATTCTTAGGATAAGAACAGCTACTCGTACTATAGCACTAATCATCCTCCCAAGATAACCTGCCATGTCATATCTGCTTTGTAGCAGGATTCTCCCACCCCATTAAGAAAGGCCCCACCACCTCAGTTCCAGCCTCACCGTTGTTGTATGACTGCAAAAACATCTGGAGAAGGCTGAAGCTTCCACCAGTGAAGTCCAGTAATACATTTCCAATACTCCATCCCTCAGTGCTCTTCCGACGGAAATTCATGTATGCCTGAGAGTGTAACAAGTTGGTCAGCGTGTCATGTACAACTATTTCTGAGATGATTAACATTTAAGAAGCCTTCTGTATAACTATACTGGTTTTGTCACTAATAGTTTTAATAAATAATCATTGCTGGTTTAGCCTAGTCAGACTTTCAAGAGCGTACACTACAGGCTCAGAGTGACAGGAATAGAGTTCAGAAAAGTTCAGATTTACCTGTGGAAAATATTTTATCAGTGTGACTGCTAATTTAATGTAAGAGAAGCAGAATAAGAACTGTAGCCATGTCATTTCCTCAGCTGCAGCAAGAAACAGTGTTGTAAATGTGAAGATCCAGGCAAGTGCCAGCAGTCCAACAACAACTTTGGATACTTTCTGACCAGCTCTCTGAAATGGAAAGGCAGATAGGCTTAGATTGACCGAGGTGATACATCCCCAGACACTGTGAGATACAGAATATGCTCAGGACCATGCCAGGTTACAGTCCAAACCTGTCATTGTACCAGTTAGTCTCATACCACAGCGGAATTTTAATATTAAATGACTGCTACAGCAACCAGCTGTAGGTTTGCAAGAGCTGATGAGCTATATTCAACATCAATCATTGGGAACACTATTGTCATGAGCAAGTGGGAAACAATATTGTAGCAAGATTTTTGAGTGCGATGCCTATTATCAGTGCCACATTGTAACAAATCTGAGTTCAGTCTGATGATCTCAAGCGTTCCTATATATGCAAAAGGCTGCTAATACCGTTATGGTAAAAGATACATAGTTGCCTTTTTTCACTTAGAAAAGACTATTGCTCCTGGCAGTGGAAAAAAAAATAGGCTGTTGCAGCTTGAAGTTCAGCATCACCAAAGGAAGCCCTCCAAGAGAGAAACAGTTACCATCTAGAGAAAATTGGCTGTTTAGATCAGAGGCTTTTACAATGGGAATTAAATAAAGAACTGCCTGATTGTTACAATCAGTCTCACCTGAAAAGGGAGTGGGAATAATAAAAGGGCCTTTGCAGGTGTTTCAGAAGAGGTTGAAAGAATCTTGGCTTTAATTGCATGGAATCCTCAAGGACCAGTCCTAGCTTGAGGAATACTCCCAAGTAGGGAGGAAACAGCAAAGCACATACCAGTATTTGCACTGTGCAGAGCTGTAATCTATGTGCTGTCTAGAGATCTGTTTGGGAACTTCATGGACTTGGCTGTTTGCCTTAGTTATTTTGAGTCCCTAAGGAGTTTACCTAAAAGCTCAGGACATCCATGAGGCTGAAGTAGCTAAGCTTACTGGAGTTTCTACAAGCTCAGGAAAGATAAAAGGTGGCTGGATTGTGAAGCCTCGCTTCTACAAAGTCCAATGGAAGCAGCATGAAGAGGACCTTGGAGCCCAAAAGGAGTGGTGAGGTGCCCGGCAGAGGGAGCTCTGTCTGAGCTGACAGGGCAGCCCAGCATCGAGACTTACCTCGTAGATGCAGCACTGAATTACGGTGAGGAGAGTTAGAGCTACTGCATGGAGACTGAAGAAAACATCATTGATAGCCACAGGGTTCACCCCACTGGGATAACTGACTAGAAATTCCTCCTAGATGCAAGAGAAACCAAAACCAGCCAAATGCCTTAACTCCCTTCTGCAGATACCCACCCCCTGGTAAGTATTAAGACATAATTATGTTTACCTTAATCAAGGGAATCCAGAAGAGTCCAACATTAAACACACTGTATGCTATAAAGCCAGTAAGGTTTAATGCTATAAAGTCAAAACTCAGTCCAACAACACTAGAGAAGGGGGGAAATAAAAAAAAAAAGAGGGCCTGAGAAATATGTATCAGAGCATTACAGGCAGTTCTAGAGACAACTTGACCCTAGAATGTACCCAATCTATACGCAATTTTTGATGTAAGCCAAAGTTGCAGGTATTTTGACAACATGCTGTTGTGAGTTCTTCAGGAAGCAAGGTGAAATACCCCTCATAGGCCATGCACAGGTACTCACAGCAGCTCTCACTGACAAGGCTGTGTCTCTGCTGTTTAACTTCACCACTCCATGAGCTCAGCCAGTCTGATAAAACCATTCCAGCCTGAATCCACAGAAGCAGTAGTGCATCTTTGCCGAAACAAATTCTTTATTTTTCATATATACTAATGTTTCTACTCACAGTCACTTAGGTTAAAGGGAGCAGGCCTAATGACAGCACCACAAAGAGCTGTCTGATAAGCAGCTTAAAAGGTAGGTAATCTTTGAAGGTGGTCATCACAATTGGTTCATCCAGATTATTTATAACATGACACCAAAGGGAATGGGGAAGTCTCCTCTAACACAAATAAGTATTGGATGACAAGCCATAGGATTAGGTGTCCTTAGGATGTGCTTAATTTCCCCTGACCTGCATGCATAAAAGCTCAACAGGGCTGCATTTATTCATGCTCTATCCTTGCCTTGCTTTTTTCCCCCCAATCTTTCCATGCGTAATTTGCAATAACCAAGATGGATGTAACTGAAGCCAGGAACATGATTTGCAGAAGTGCTTAAGTGACTTGCAAATACACCTTAAGTCTCTTTACCTTTTTCGTCGCCAGTTCTCAAAGAGTTGAGGATAAAAGGAGATAGACCAGGCGAGGAAATAGATCCAGCCAATCACTTCATCAGCATATCTCACTATGATGCTATGAATCACTTGAAATTGAATCCTAGGTCTGATGGTTAATGCAAAAAGAATTAGTTAATTCATCTGTTCACACTTTTTTTTTTTTCCCAGCAGATTTTGCCTTGTTCTGCTTTGAGAGAAAAAGCAGAGTCCAGGTGTTGATACAAGACAATATTCAGAGTTTGTTTCAGCTAAGTTACTCTCCTTTTCTTTAGTGTCCTTGTTATGTTTAGGATGTATCCCACTCCTAAGCTCAACCTACCCTTTCCTTTCCATTCTTTTGCCATAAAAATCTTTAAAAAAGTCATCTTATGGCTACAGCTTCCACTCTTAGCACGAGTTTTGTTATGCAAGAGCAGAGTTTCACTTTTTACACTGTGCCAGCAAAGCCTCATGATCATGCCTGTCCTGTTGGTATTTCATGTGCTGCTTACCTCTGCATTTGCTTCAAGTCTTAAAAGCAGAAGTAAAACGAGGAAGTAAATCAGGAATATCCTGTTGCTCAGCAGCATCTGGGCAACAAGCAAATACAACCCAGTTTTCTCTATCTTGCTCAACTGTTTTCCTATTAGGGAGGATTGGTGTCTCTGAAAACTAGACCTTCCCCTAAATAGAAAGCAAAGTACCTGTATCTCATGGTAGTGACATGAGCATACAGCTGCATCAGGCTATTAGCACTCCAAAACAAGTTCTGCACAGTAAGAATGATATCCCACTGCATATTTAAAACTAAATGTTTCCTGGATCAGAAATACTGATGTAGTTTTGATACTTTTGGGAGGGGTTATTAAAACCAGGCTAAGGAGCCATGAGAACTCACAGTCACCTAGTAATGAAATCTAAAATACTAAGACTATCACTCTGCTTCCATGCCCTGTATTTATCTGAATCCCTTGGGGATTGCTGGAGGGTCACATCTTCTCAACGACATACAACCCTTCTCCCATTAACTATTTAACTGTAAGAAGGGAATAGTTACCCCAAAGTTTAAGAAGCTATAGGATAGTAAGTAGAACTAAAACCATTTTCTCACCCAGTTAAGTTGGAATTAATCGTATAAAGATAAACTGTTACTTGTCCAACATCATCTGCTTTCACTTGGAAGTCTGCTCTAGTATGACCTGCAGGCAATTGTACCTGCAAGGCAAAGTGGAGGGAAGAAAGAGGAGAGTCGCACCATGCTCACAGCAGGCTTTTGCATAAGGTCAGAAGTCTGTTCTGTCACTTACTTCATCAGGCAGTTCAACAATAGTGCTGCGTTTTGATGAGTGTGTAATATTAAAAGTTATCACCAGTGTCTCATTTAATGGAGCCCTGTGAATGCAGAAAAAGCAAGTTAGACTGGTGCCCTAGTTCCCTGTATTAAACAATGAGACTAAGGTGCACGACCCTCCTCTCTGGAGTAGCTGCATTTCTTTGCTATAAATGGCAAGTTCTGTTTGCTTCATTTTCATTTAATTTCAAAGTTTCATTTTGGTGGTCCCTCCAGGAAATGCAAGTTTCTTTTAGGCATCAATTTTTAGAAATGGAGGAACTGTAAGTTCACTCATGGAAGACAGTTCAGTAAGCTAGTATAGGGCAGACAGTATAAAACATCTTTTTCTGCTCAACTACCCATACAAATGGCATGGGATATTGTCAGAAGCCAACCATACGAGGCTGTTTGTGAGAATGCTGCACTAACTTGGTCCATTCTGGGACTAAGAGATGTAATAGTCTAGAAGTGGCCAGTCACACCAATGATATTTGCTCTGTATGAACAGTTAACTGAGGCTGCAGGAAAGTCTAAAGCACACAGCTGACTCCTAACCACTTTCTCATACCCTATTCCAAAAAGAAAGTAAAGACATGATCATGATTTTACCTCAGAGAGATAGTGACGTTTGCTGAACTTCCACTTTCTAATGAAACCACTTCAGGGGCAGACAGTACAATGACTCCATCTGGGAGGAAAAAAACAACCAAAAAAAAACCCCGCAAATTTCAGTTACTATCAATGACTAATAGCTCCTTCAGAAGAACTACCCACTTTCTTTTGTGATACAAACATTTTGCCCATTAGTACCTGCACTGTCAGATTAATTATATTAGTACACATGATAAACAGCAAAACGAGTACAGTTTATTTCAAGGCAACTACACGACTTCAAAGGAGAAGTAAACAACTATTACTTGAGCATATTACAAGGAAGCAATTTAAATGTCTGAAGTGCAACAAAAGTTCATGCTAAGAGAAGGCTCTAGGATACTTCAAACCCACAGTAACTGTTTCTTGATATGAACCAGGTAATTTAGGAGTCGTAAGTGCCCAAAATTCAGTTCAAAATTACTTCTTGGGTGACAAAGTCAAACCGGGTACCCAGATGTTCAAGAGAATGTACATTTACTACCCTAACATTTCAGGAGTCACAAGCACCTTACTATAGTGCTCTGAAATATTGCTATTAAGGGGTACACTTTACAACAATCCAGCAATGTTGTACTACATCATGCTTTAAGAGAGGCTGAGACTCCAAGTGCCAATACAACTGATATCAAAACCATAAGCTGGTCGTGTGTCAACAATTTTGACATTTGGAATCCAATTCTATTTTATTCAGTGTATGTTTAAAGGACACAAGAGACAAAAGAATGAAGAACTATACAAAAATAAGACCAGAAATGGAGAGATAAATAGGTTGTCCTGGACACTTTTTTTCCCTTGTTGCCACATGTTATACATCATTCTTAAGAAGTTACTTAAGTGCAGGAGAGCTCCCCAGTTCATCACTGACTTCACCACAGAGAGTATTTAATCTGTTTCTGTAGAGGCTGAGTTTGGAGCACAAGGCGAATGCTCCACCATGTCAGTGCCTCAGTGTAGCACTGTCTGTAGAGGAGCACACCAAACCAAAGGTAAGATGTGAAAGAAGAGCTGATAGCAACCATGGCACAGGTCTCACCAGAGAGGCGCAACATGGATGCTGCAGAGCAGCCCTCTTCCACCTCTTACCAGTTCAGACCTGGACCCTGCCCAAGAGGCCCAGTGGGCCCAAGCTGAGATGACCAAACACTCACCACCAGGCCCCAGCAGCACAAGCAAGAGGTACAACAGAGTGGGGAGCAGGTATGGCATCCTCATGGTGAAAAAACTGCAGGGAAAGTAGGGAGAAGGCTTTGCTCAGGACCCACAAAGTTTTGAGGGTGCACCAGCCCATCCCCTCAGCTGGTAGCCCCGGGCAAACGGCTCCCTCCCCAGCACCACGACCCCCAGCCCGGCCGAGGCACACTCAGTACCCCTGAGAGAGCATCTTTCAGCCCCTCTGTCTGCCCAGACTCCCCGAGGACATCTTTACCTCATAATTTAGCCCGATCCCGCCACACAGAGCTACTGCCCCCAAGGGATATCCCCTCCCCGTCCCGGGACTACAAATCTCTGCAACTTCCGCGCCTGCACCAACCCTCTGCCCCCGGCCGCGCTACGCGGTGCACGCTGGGAATTGTAGTCCCCTTCATCCTTCCCTCAGGAGGCGCGGCGGAGCGGGGCCATGCCACGCTTTAGGACGCGTTAATACCGAGGACGCGATGCTGAGGAGAGGGTACCTACCTCCTTTCAGCGCCGCTGGTCCGCCCTGCACGGCCCCGGCTCTTCCCTTTTCAGCTCCTCACGTGAGGCGGTCGCCTCCCCGCCCAGCGCCGGTGGCGGTGTGGCCGCCCTCGGCTGCCATTTTGGGTGCGGCGGAGCAGGTTGGGCGCTGGGCTGGTGCCGGCCAGTCTGTGAGGAGCGAGAGCTGCGGGCGGCGGGAGGGCTCCTTGCTTTTGATTGTTTCTCGAAATTCCGTCTGAAGCTGCGCTTGGCTGGGGGAAGGGAGGGTTTGACACCCTCAAGATGGAGGGATAGTGGCCAGGTACTGCTGAGGGGAGACGTTTTCAGTCAGAGGGCAAAGTTCAGGCCACTGTCCCGGCCCAGTCCCTGGGTGCTGCTGAGGTGGGAGCCCACACGGCTTGTGCCCTCAGCACCCTTGGTTCTTGGGGCAGGTACCCCTCAGAGGCATCAAGGAGCAGTGTGGGGCTCAGCCCACCCTCTGGTGTGGGTCCAGTCACCGCATAGAGGGGCCCGTGTGTGGTGGGGAAGGTAAAAGCAACCCCTTCTCCCTGTGGCCATGGAGGGCAGGCCTGCTCCCACCTGTGTGCTGGGCATAGACCTGGGCACGACGTCGATTAAGGCAGCCCTGTTGGTAGGAGCAGAGCAAGGGCAGGTGGTGGCAGAGAGCTGCTCCAGGGAGACGCAGGCACACACCAGTAGCCTGGAAGCTGGACCACAGGTAAGGGGTGGCAGGTAGCACTGCTGTCATTTTGAGAATACCGGTCTTTCTTTGTTGCTTCTGGGTTGTGTTGGTACATTATGCAGACTTCAGTGGCATTCCCGGGTTGTTGTCATGGCTAGAATGATGGGGATGGTTGCTGCATGTGTCTAGATGTGTTCTGGAAAGTAGAATTAAAATGGTCTCTGTTTACTGTTCAAGTAAAGGTCTTTTAGTTAAGAAAGACCCAGGTTTCAGAAAGTTGTATAAGGTGATCTAAAACTATTCTCTCATAAGCCATCGTATTCTTATTGAGGCTTCCAATCAGGAAACAGCAGCCACTTGCCAACTGGAAGGGTAATTTGCACTTTAATATGAATCATCACTGGAAATTCCCTGTGGAAATAACCAGGAATGTGTATTCCTGTTAAAGACCTTTACCTTCATTGTGTTGGTCAGACTAAGAAAGAATGAATCAGAATCATAAAAAAATATTTATCAACATTCCTTTGGCCTAGTATTGTAGTGAGTCCAGGGCCTAATTTTTGAGCAAAGGTACCAAACGAACCACCCCTCCTCCCTACAGTTATGTTTATGCAGCCAAAAGTATGTATGTGCAGAATAGTTCACATCTATATGTAGACTATATTTGAATACTTTTGCTTGTAATCTTCATACTGGTCTGTCACAAAGTATTTTCAATCTTCAGAAGTTTGAAAACTGGAATGCAGGTTCTTTTACAGCATGGTTTGATCAGTTTGCTGAGCAGATCACTTTGCTGGGTACTTCTAGGAATACGATATCCACAAATGAGGTATCAGCATCATTAAAATCAACAATGATTTTGTTGATCATTGATACAGAGGGCCTTTAGGAAGGTGTAAGAGATATTGCAGGCCAGTCAGAATATGTAGATAATCCGCTTTGTCAGGAAAAAGGTGAATATAAGGTGAACTAATGAAAGCATGTAGTGTTAATGGATTAATTTTTTTAAAAGGTATATTTAAGTGTGGTAACTTAGGAAATTAAAAATTCTTTGGCCTTCAGTTTAAGAGACTGTTATCTTATTCTCAACCTGTTAGCATTGTTTTTTAGTTCTTGTGGTTTGTGGGGGGTTTTTTGCATTTTTTTTTCCAATTTGGTACCGAATGTTATTTTAATACGTGCTATTAAACTAAATGAATTCTGTTCTTCACTTCTGACTAGAGGAGCATTGTTTAATAAATAAACTGAGTGAATCCTAATGGTTTCATGCTCAGAATAATGCTTTGTGATTTCAGGGAATGGAGCAGAATGTCCGAAGAATAATAAGAGCATTGAATGAATGTCTTGCTGCTCTACCTCAGAAACAGCTTCAAAAAGTCACTCACATTGGCATTTCAGGACAAATGCACGGGATTGTATTTTGGAAAAAAGATAACGGTAATGTCAATTATTTGGCTTTTCTGTTTAGAGTATTATGATGCAGAAAACAAATTTTTAACACTAAAGTGATCTGAACTGCTACATGTTTGCTTTGGTCTTCTTTAAAACAGAATAAACAGAAGATTTTCTGCGGGAATTTTGCTTTTATTACTGGGTTGTCAGCCGCTGACTATATTTAACCATGTTGTTTATACAGATTAGTCAAAGGATTTAGTCTTATGAGATCCCTGCAGAGTCAGCACAATTATTAATATGAAGGAGGAGTAACATTTGTGGCTTGTTAATTGTTTGTCCATCATATGCTATCTGCTGCCAGTTGAAAGAACTTCTACATCATGTGAATGACTTTTTTGGGAGGAGGGGAGAATATTATTCACCTCATAAAACACTTAACTAGCTGTTGGCCAGTATCTCAATACCTTCTACTGATTCTACAGTAGCAGTATTAGGAGTTCTGTGTATGCCTTGAAAAATAAGCTATGCTTGGTCTTTATGTTAGAATGTGCATAGCAGTAGCGATGTGAATATCATGATGCTATTTTGAAATGCTGTTTGAAAGTACAGTAGAAGAAAAATTGAAGTTCAGTAAATTATATTTTCAGTCTTCTTGGTTTTTTTCTCCCCCCAAAAACCTCGAGATGTTTTTCCCAGCAAGTCATAGACTGTCATGTTGCGTTCATCTTGCTGCTCGTGCTTCTGTTAGTAGGAGCTGAAAAAGAGTTATGGTCACGATTCTGAATACTCATCTGCTTGTAGAGTCAAGGGCCAAGACTTCAGAAACAAAATCAGCCACAGTGAGGTCATCACATGGGGCTTGATTGTGCAAATACTCAAATAATCTTTGTGACAATGAGGATATTTGAAAAATTCAGGCCTTGGATTGCCAGCCCTGCAAGACAGGGATGGATTATCTTCTTGGTTAATTTCCTATAAACCTGCTGAAGTCCAAGGGTCAGATTTCAGAATATGGTTCCATGTCACCTTTCTCTTTACCATATGATGTGCATATCTGAGCAATTATACAAATCTTATAATAATAGGAGTTATGCAAATTAGGCAAAGATTTATTGTAAACCACAGAACAGATTTCCCAAAAGTGCTGGTCACGGCCTGTCAAAAGTTGTCAGGGTCTTAATTGCTTTAAGAGACACTATGCTATTCATAACTGTCTGTAATTTTACATTAAATACTAAAATGATTAGAAAGAAATAAATCCAAAGGCTGATGGACTGAAGGAGCTGTTGCTTGCTTTGCAGATGTCCCAAGGGCTGCATAACAAAGCCTCAGAAGTTCATGGTAGACATAGATTCTTATGTCATATTGGTTAATATTTTATTTTCTAAAGCCACATGCCACTTCTGTTTCATTTCTATCAAGTGAAAGAGGGTGTTTGCTCTCATTTGTTTTGAGTAGACTAAGTGAATCTGTGCACTTTGGGACATAAATTGCATTTTTAATAGCATCCTTTAGGGTTAGATTTATGGTTAATAATATTTCTTAGAATCCATTTGAAAACTAGAAAAGCAAACCAATTGGAAATTCAGCTCAAGCAGACTTGACAGAACTGGGAACTAAGGGAACAAGAAAAAGTACGCATTTGCTTTGCATGTTTCACATAGTGCTTCCCAGCTTTCACAGCTGCTTTTTACAGCATGTCAGGGCAGGCAGCAACGCGCTGGACTGGAGCAATAGCAGACATTGCCGAGGGGGCTCCCTGCAGCTCTGAGAAGTCGCCATAATTTAGCTGAGGCCTTCACAGGAAAGAATGTGAAGGTGCCATCAAAGATGTAGTGCTCTGTGTTCAAAAGGAACATGCTTGGTTGGTAAAACTGAAAACTGATTTAAACCCCTTTCTACATTTGGTGAAGTTCTGTTACATAGGACAGGGGAGGGATGCTTTTTAGTACTTTGCAGTCCGTTGCTTGACACATATAGATCCAAGTTTCTTTTTGTTTTGGCTCAAAAGGTGATGAAACTAGGGGCTACCCATCATAGGCAGCTCATTACTAATACACCATTCTCTAGGTCATGGTGTGGTAGATCCCAGTAAAGGTTTGTTGTGAGAGCTGTCATATCAGCTCATTACCTCCTGTAGCAGAACTGTGGTTTGCTTCTTTTTTTTTTTGTGGGTCACCTGTTCCTTAAGTTGTATCATTAATATCTCAAGGTGCAAGCTGCTTGTTCCTTAAGGAGTGCTCATAGAGAAGGAAGGCCTTTGATTCCGTTCTCTGTTTTAGCAAAGGATGACTGCCATTATGACGTTATCTGGTGCTGAAAACTATGACTAATTAATTCGATTGCAATCACTACTGATTCTGTTTCTGCTCTTTTTCCAATATATTTGACAAATTATCAAGATTGTCCAGAAATGAAGAATGCCAGGCAGACTGCCCTGCAGGGAATCACTGGACTTCTCGGATACTGTGTTTTAGGTTGCAAGTGGACGGAGTGTGGTACAGGCCCTGCCTTTGAGCCAGAGGAGGTCAGTCATCTGATTACTTGGCAAGACGGCCGCTGCAGTCCTACCTTCCTCTCTTCTCTTCCTCTGCCACAGTCACATATCAGCTTGGCTACAGGGTTTGGCTGTGCCACAGTCTACTGGTATTTAAAAAAGAGGTACGTTGTTTCTCAAAAGGGTTTCTGTATCAGGCTGTTTCACTAGCAGTTTCTCATCTTGAATTTATGGGACAATTAGTATTCCTGTAGCATGTTAATGCCTCTACAGGCTGATGGGCTGTGTTTCTCTGTAATCATAATGTTAATTAGGTAGTCAAAAATATTTAAAATGGCAGTATTCAATATAAACTGTATGCAACTGAGCACACAAGAGCCTCTGACCTCATAAAGGTACTACAGATCTCTTTAATAAAAAGAAAAGCTTTTGACCATATAGTAACAGAAGCCTTAAAGTATCATAAAATAAGTCTACTCCATCCTGTCACTCAGAGGAGCTCTGCTAATGCAATTTGAACACTATATTTGCCTTGTGCAGATTGTGAAAAGTACAAACATGCCTAAAACAGTAACAGAGTTGCTTTATCTGGTTGCTGCCAGATGCTAAAACAAATAGTCCCTAAATTAATTTCAGTTCCTTTCTTAGACACTGAGATGCTTATGAGGTGTTAACAAAGAATAATCTGCTTTGTTGTGGCATGTTTGCAGAGGATATAATTTTTCACTTATGACTTGGCATCAGCAAGAGTTTGCTCTTCAGTTTTGCCTGCAGTATGCTATGTTTGTCAAAGAGCTGATGTCTTCCTCTGCAATGAGTTCAGGTTCAATAAATGGGGAAAAACTTACTAGATTTTCGTTTCTTCTTTTTGTTTGCAATATGTTTTGTTAAAAAGTCCAGATTTTCTGAAGCCTTATGATGCAGCTGGCACTATCCATGACTATGTGGTTGCCATGTTGTGTGACCTGAAGAAGCCAGTCATGTCTGTCCAGAACGCTGCCAGCTGGGGATATTTTAATTCCAGAAACAAAAGCTGGAATACTAACATGTAAGTGCTAAGGTCATTCAGTGGGTTTTGTGCATTGCTTGTGTAGTAGTAGCTGAAAAGCTACCGATACTTTGCTCTGGTTTGTAAGATACATATGTTTAAATTATATAAAATCTTTTAGAAATATCTAAGACAGCAGAGCCGAGAGACTCATCAGTGGGGCCTTTTATATCAAAGGGTTCTCTCCCTTTCTGTAGTGGGATGGGATGGACAAGTGCATGCTACAGCCAAGGTGTTACCACTGTGGTGGTAAAAGACAGTTATTACTCTCCAGTTCTTTAAGCTGAGCTCCTTCATAACTATTAAGTTTTACTTGTGATAATACCTAAGAGTTCTTAGGCTACAGGAAGTCTTATAGGGAATCAGTTTGTTTGTTTATTTACTTATTTATTTTAATGATTTGCTCTTTCAGGGCTGAGTGCTAAGGCCTTACATATTTCAGGGCTTAGATTAGGCCAGGACTCCAAGGTGAAAAGAACTGCTCATGAAGGTATGAAAGAGTGACAGAAACTCGCATTTGGCCTACTGAACTTTGACTAAACTTGTGTTGTTGCTGTAGGAATGTAGTGTATCTTACATTTGGACTGTGTAAGGAGTTTGTTGGGCTTAACTCTTTGTGATTTGGTTTTGAACCACTAACTGCATGATAGCTAGCTTAAACTTCTTTGACACTTTGAAGTTGTATTTTTTGGCTGTTTTTGTCCCATTACCATGGAACAGCTTGTCCATATGACATCAGCAGGTCGTGTACTGCTATATAATCTCAGGTAATCAGCTTGTGTATAAGGGAAAGCTATTTATTCTTCTAGACTATTCTAGGTTACCCAGCCTGTTGAACTGGAATGCTGCCCCAGTCCAAGACAAAGCTTTCTAAATAGGTGAAAGCATCCATAAATCCAGCAGCCATGAATGTGGCTAGGCTCATCTGTGACTTGAGAGAGGTCTTTGTAGTGATACTGCATGTTCCCATACTGCTTTCCTGCAATAATATTGCTCTGATTGCAGATTGAAAAAATCCGGCTTTCCCATTCACCTGCTTCCAGAGGTGGGAGACCCTGGCAGTATTGCAGGGAACACAATCTGTGCATGGCATGGAATACCCAAAGGAGCAAAAGTAGGAATTGCTCTGGGAGATTTCCAATGCTCTGTTTATTCCTGTCTGACTGACAGGACTGATGCAGGTATGATCATTTTAGTACCTTATTTGGTTTTCTCATTGTCCTACTTCAGGGTAGCCTAGGAAAACCCTGATTTATTTATTTATTTATTAATCTTTTTTTTTTTTCCTTTCTTTTGTGTTCTAGTTCTGAATATCAGTACTTCTGCTCAGCTGACTATCTCAATGCCCCCGGGTTTCCAGCCTCCAGAGACACCAGATCCTTCTTCAGCTGTTACTTATTTTCCTTACTTCAATGGTGACTACTTGGCAGTGGCAGCGTCACTTAACGGAGGCAACGTGCTAGCAACATTTGTGGACATGGTGACTCGGTGGACAGAAGAGCTAGGTAAGGACAGAAGAGCTGTGTTTCAAGAGTAGTTAAAGCTTAAAATTGAGGTTGATCAGCAAAATAAAACGAAGTTAAGGCAGAGGAGCAAGCCTAGAGCTGTTTTGTCATGACATATAAAGAACAAGGATGTAGCTCTTAGGTCATGCTTTCTAGATCTCTGGAATTTCCTGCTGAAGCTTATGAACATGCTGGGACAATCATGCCTGGACTCTGCATTCACATTGCCTCTGGGTTTTGGGTTTTCTTTTCTTTCAAGAACACAAGAGAAGTATCTTTTGTAAGTTGTTTTCAAAAGGAAAAGTCAGCTACTTTGAGGACAACCTCTAATTTTGTATGACTCCAGTCCAAAAGAGTCTCTTGATTAGATCAGTTGCCTTTTGCTGCATATTTTGCAGCACTCTAATGGGTTTTAAGACCCAAACTCATGTAATATCTTCTAAGTGCTTTAAGCATGGTCTTCACAGGTTTTTTTAATGATCTCTTGGGTCTTGCAATACAGAAATAAGCTCTGAAATTTTTCTTTCAGTGAGTACTTGGAGTGAATTCTGAATTCACATTCAGTCCAGCCACTGAAGCTGAAGTCTGCCATTAGTGCCTTTAAAGATGTTGATTGATGTAACTTAGGACAGTGTAAGCAAAGAGGAATAGCTGTATTATCAGAAAAGCCAGTTTCTGTAACCAGAAAGTTGTATCTAGTATCTGTCACAGATACTAGATACAATTGGATAGGAGAATTATGTTTCCTAATCCTGGAAAAACAATTATCTTTGGGACAGGAAAAAAGATTCATAATATTTTGCTGAACAGATGGATTGCACATGAAATACGCTAGAGCCCTTCAGATTAGTAACGTGCATGGTATTTCCCACCTGCAGGACTTCAGGTTCAGGAGCCTGCCATCTATACAAAGATAATCAAAGCAGCCTTGGCCCAAAACGACAGCAAACTCTCAATCCACCCAACCATATTTGGAGAGAGACACCTTCCTGAGCAGTTGGCATCAGTGACGAATATTGCTGTCTCTGACCTCTCCCTGGGTCACGTAACGAGGGCTCTGTGCCGTGGCATCATCGAAAACCTCTGTTCCATGTTGCCTGTGCAGCGCCTGATGGAGATGGGAGTGAGGAGGGTTCTGGGGAGCGGGAGTGCCCTTGCCAGGAACGAGGTACTGCGGCAGGAAGTGGAAAGGATTTTTCCATTCCCTGTGGTTTACGGGAAGGATGTTGATGCTGCTGTGGGGGCTGCCATGGTGATGTTCCACAGAAAATAAAGTCATTGTTTGGAATGGCCTGAGATGGAGCTCCTTTTTTTTTTTTTTTTTTTTTTTCCTGGCTGTATGTTTTTTCCTTTCACTTTCTTAACTTTTTCTGGAGTTGTATGCAACATGCCGACTCACTCGTTACATTGGAAAATAAAAGCTTGCATTTAATGTCTGCTTCTGCTTCTGGGTGTACACATTTCATTGGTCTGTCATTTCCATTTGTGAAATGAGAAGTAATTATTACATTAAATTTGACTGAGTGACTAGGAAAGATCCATTAACTTTCTGCATAAAATGATACTTCATGCTCATTTTCCTGCTAGGAGATATATTCAGAAGCACTAGGAGAGATGAGGAGCTGTCTGTAACTTAGTCTTATGATTTCCTTAAAGGCGACTTGGCCTTAAGCTGTCTCACAATATACATACATATAGGCATCAGACCAGGATCTCAACCTTGTTTGGGGAATTCAGTGGCTCTTGCACAGAATGAATGCCAGTTTTCACATGTTGTGTGCTGTCTCTGTAAAAGGTGGAATACAACCTTGGCTTGAATGTTAACAAAACAATCAAAATAAAACATGGAGAATTCTTTCTGTGGCTACCCAGGTCGGATGCCATGGACTGTGGTCAAAGGCATGGCTAAGCCAGTGCCATGACTAGAGATGTCTGGAGTGCAGGGCTTATATCCAAGTGGAAAATACATTCGTAGGGTGGGAGGTAACTGTTTTCCTTATTTGCCATGCAGAAGTATTTTATGTTTGGGTTTTGGGTGGTAGAGTGGATCAGGGCCTGTGAAATGGTCAGAATTTGTGATAAACTGAAGGAGCTGGCAAACTCACACAGTTAACATTTTGAGAGGTGGTCCACAAAAATAATTTGTTCTTGTAACATAGAGCGTAGCTATTTTACTGCATTTGATCCACAGGTGTTTCTGATTCTGTCCTTCATGTATTGTGTGAAATTAAGTTTTAATACAGCAGCTGCCAGACTAGACTCTAATCCATTTTTAATTTTAAATATTGCTCATGCAAATTTCCTTAAAATTTCCAAGTTCTTGTCCCCTGTGTTATGCTCTTAAAATTTATCTCTCCCCCTACTCTATTTTAAGGTGAAAACATTTACAAAATGTTTTATCTTTCTAAGCCAAAATGGAACTACACCTTTTTTTCTCAAATGTGATTGGGAAGTAAGATAATTTCATGTTATCTAGATACAACTTTGTTACTTAGAACCAAGTATTTCAACTGAAATACAGAAGTGTATTCTTATCTTGCACATCAGCAATGTCAGGGCTGACTCATTTTTGTAATGAGAAAGCTGTTCTGAGATTTTAATTACGGAGGCAGATTAATTTCCATCTCCTTCCACCCTCACTTCACATATCTATTCCATACTGTGTTTAGGGAACTATAGGGGTGTATATAGGAATTACAGAGAAAGTGTAGATTACAGTAAAGGTTTTGAAAAAGTCTGAATTTGTTATTTGTTATTTTCCCTTTTATGTTGTTATAAAATATTTTTGTATGAGCAGGTCTGCTTTCATTTTTATTGAATAACTGGAAAGAGCTGATGGTAGTATTCCAGCATGCTGTTAACTGTGAAATCAAGTGGTGTTTGTTTCCAGAAGCTGGTAAAATTGTGGCCTGGTTTTAGGTTCCATTGGCAAAGGTAAGACTATCTCTGACCTGCACCTTTGGATACATCTTTAAGATCTCTAGCACTTCTGCTGATGTTATTTCCATTTCCAGTGATGGAGAGAGCTTTTAGTCGCTAAAATCACTCTCAAGCACAGAAGTTGCACAAAGCCTATGCAACATGTTGGATGCAGGCCCAAGAAAAAGGAATAAATTCCTCCTTGTTTATTACTGGCCTATTTTAATAAGTATTCACATCTCCTTGCATGCTTACACCTTTAAACCAGGTCCCCGCTGAGATGGAATATGATACGTCCAACAACTGTTGCAAAAAGCCATGGATTGCTGCTGGTAAGAAGGAAATAACGTCTTCACAAGAAATACAGGTCAAGGTGGCATCAAAACTCAGAAAACAGCAGAAAGCTACTGAAATGTGTACAGTGGAGCACAGTAAGACTGAAAGGAGCTGATGCCTGCCATGGGAGAAGGAGAATTTAGCCAAAGGGACCAACAAGAAGGTAGAGATAAGGAAGACGCTCCACTGATCCATGTAGTTTTCTTACTGCCTGTCTGCTTTGGAAATGGTGAAGGAGTTGATGTTGAAGGAGATGCTTTGCTCAGTAAAGCTCCAGGAGCACCAGTCAAGGACCTGGATCATTGGTAATCTATACTTATGCATTAATAAATAGGCATTTTATCTGAGTACAATGCCATTGGGTGTTTTAAGTAGTATAATTAGTTTGCTATTAAATAGGCAAATATATTATTCTCTTATATACAGATAGATAGATCTAGGCAAGACTAGAAATATAGTTACCTTTTGCAAAATAAACTGGATAATTTAATTGAATAATTTAATGATCTAACTTGAAACCTGAGGAGCTAGAGGTTTGGAGTTTGCTTCTAGCCTAACAGTCACAGCCTGTATGCTCAGCCAGCTGGAAATGCTGTTTCTCTAGACTAGTTTTTTTTTTCTAATGACATTTATATATATATGTAATGTCAAATTTTAAATATTAACATAAAATAAAACATAACAGGCACATGGAATGATAGAATGGTCTTAGGACTTTCTGTAATTGGTTCTCCCTCAACTCTGTTCAGAATCAGCATATTTTTTAAAATACTTGGTGGGACTTTACAGCAGTCACCCAAGAAAGATGTCCAGAAAGATAACTGATCTCAGAGAAGAGCTGTGGCATATTTTACAAAATTTTGAAAATTTACATGAAACTGTGACACACAGAAACAATTGTTGTCTGGTGGTTTGCGTTTTTTTTTCAGGCTTGAGTGTATTCGTGAAGAGGAAATTTGGAGGAGAGTATCCATTACTAAATGCAATTAAAGGCGACAGGAAAAACAACGGCAACTACTGCAATTATTGTAAAGAGCTTTGCTGAACTCCTGGGAATAGAAGCTACTGATGCTTCTGGTTCCAGAATGGTTCTTAATGATCTTATTCTATTCCCTGTTCTTCTAGTGAACTTCCCTTGATTCTAAAAATCATCAGACACATAGAACGCTTTTACAGACAAATGAAGTGGAGAAGCAAACTCTGAGTGCTTTTCAGTCCAGGCACCTTGGAGGAGGAATATCTGGCACCAAATTCCTATAGATCAGAAGGTGTTTACTGACAGTGGACTGTTTTGCGGAAGAAGTGTTTTTTTGGAATATTTGTAAGTTCTGCATGTATATTTGAATAGTGGGGTTGTTACTTATTTGTAAACTCTCTTTAGGTTTATTATAAATTGTGATGTGGTTAGACATTCTGTCAGAAATATTTCCTTATTTAATGTATCAAACTTCAATATGCATAGGATTCAAAGAGTTCAAGGAGATTGTGCATTTTTTAGGATAGATAATATTTGGGTTTTTTTAAAGAATCCTACAGAATTTTGAGGTTATTTCCCTTGAAAATTGATACTCATGAGGAAATACGGCTTTGTCTACATTATCAAAGGTATTATCAGCAGGGTTTAGAAACGAAAGCACAAATAGTGATTAAATCAAGTTTGAGCAAATTGCCAGAGAGACAGGATTGAGTCTATTCTGTGGATTTTAATATTGCACCTATTCTGTGGAAAATGAGTGATTCCATTTTCCATAGCCATTACTTTGATGTGTTTGGCTCAATCCACATTAATTTAAATAGGACAAAAAAATAAAATCATACACAACTATATTTCTAGTGTATTTTTTCAATTTATTATAAAGCTATTGTTATAACTTTTCACTGAAGTAATTGTTTTTCAGTACTTTTAGTATCATATTCCAAATGGAAATATTTTTTATATATAGTTTCTTATTTATAGAACAATTAAGTTCATAAGTTGTTATATTATTCTTTCAGAGTGATTCTAAGGACACAAAGGACTTGAGAGGTGAGCTCAGAGGACAGAGAGAGTTAAACTGCAATCATTAGTATTTCATCTATACTTTGCTGTTTTGCTTCCAGTAACCCTAAATGTGCAAGTTTGCAAATTGAAGTTTTCTTTACATGTATGTTGTACAAAATTATAGAAACTACAAATGCCTGACAAAAGTTTCTTTTCTATCCTACTTGCACTGGAAAATCTAAGTAACACTTAATTTGAATATTAACTAGTCGTGTAGAATTGAAAATCTAGTTTTAGTGTACAGTGTAGGTTTGCAGACAACTCCTCAGAGTATTTTTGTGAAGAGAAACAACTTTGAAGCGTTTTTAATGTTGTTTTCACACTGAATGTACAGAGAACATTACTGACCCCTGTAATTTGGTTTATAGTTGAAGAATTTTTAAAGATTTTGTAACACTCCTGTGCTCGAAGCTGTAAGATTTCCAAGCAATCTAGGATTTCAAAGTATGTTTCTACGGCTGTTCAGCTCTAAAAGCCAGCTGTACAGCAGTTCAAATACGATCCATTCCCGTCTCCACTGCTGTAGTTCCAGAATATTTTGCATTCAATGGCATGAAGACCAACATTTGTCTGATTTTAAAAATCTGACAAGAAAGAAAGAAAGAAAAAAAAAAGCCTGCTCTACTATCAGTACAGTGTATTTGTTAACTTGTGTCAGATTCTTTGTGGTTGTAAATCAGACAAGATCAGATGTGTGGTCTTGCAGTCATCTCTCATCTGTGGTAACCTTCCCCTTTCTGTTTCCGTGTCTCACATTTGAGGTGACACTCATCTCCCAAGAATCACCTGCTCCAGTTCTCATCTAGCACTGCTGTAACTCTGAGTAGCCATTAAGTGCAATTTTTCCTATATGCAGGAAGATCTCTATGCTCAGTGTCACTGAGATATGGTTATGGCACAAGCAGGCTTTTTTTTGCATGCTTGAAATAATTCTGAGAATATATTGTGGCACAAAGCAGAAAGTAGAGAAAGAAACCAGGGTTTGAGATTGTTCAGGCTTTGACAAGGACTGGAGGAGGATGAGGCACTAGTTTTAAGCAGAACTGGTCAGCTCTGCAGTGAGATGGCTGGCAAGTTCTTGGACGCTCTGCCTTGCTTTCTCCGTTCTGAAATGGTCAAGGGCAGTGGGGACAGTAATGAACAGCATGAAGGTAATGACCTACTGAACTGTTCCAGCTCCAGAATAGTGAGTTTCTGTCTGTCTCACTTCTGGGATGAGAGCAACCAATCCGTTCCCTGTTGTTTGGCTCTATAAAGTGCTGACTTGAGGTGTTTGTGTTGTTCCTCACAGACTGCCTGCTCATCATGTCTTCCATTCTTGGGAAGATGAAGAAATTTGGCAGTTCTGACATGGAGGAATCTGAAGTGACAGATGAACACACAGATGGGGAGGACTCCACACTGGAAACACCTGACAGCCTCCAGGGTACAGTCAGCACCAAGGTGCAGCCCCCCAAAAGCAACATCTTTGCAAGACGCGGGCGATTTGTGATGGGGGATAGTGACAAGGACATGGCTCCTATGGACTCCTTTTACCAGATGGATCACCTGATGGCACCTTCTGTCATCAAATTTCATGCCAATTTGGAGAGGGGGAAACTTCACAAGTAAGTTTGCACTGTAAAATTTGGTTGTAATGAACAATTTGACAGCTGCAGACTGTGTTTCTTAGAGCAGCATATATTCTTTCCACATGAGCGTGCCCATTTTGTTCAGTTTCACTATTTTCTATGCCAAAATAAAGAGTGTTGCATCTGAAGGTGACAATAGCTCTTGTCTCTTGGCATGTCTGAAAACTGAGTCCATGGATATCTTGCCCAAAATTAGTGGTAGACCTTAATTCACTTGCTTGAGACTGTTCAGTGAATGGACATGACTCAGCATGAGAACATGGGATTGATTGGCACCCAAGCCTGCAGTTGGACTGTCATGCTTCAATGCCTCTTTTGAGTCTTGTTGTTAACTTTTCAGCAACGGACACATGATTTTATCAGGACAGTTGCTTGCAGACTTTTTTGATCTTGTAGACTTTGCATATCCATCTATACTAATTTGTAGTGGTTACTACTTCACACAAGCAAATGAAAAATAGCATTCTGGTAGTTTATAAAAAGCCTGCTAAATATCTGACTTTAAGTAACTGAAATTTACCCTTGGTAGGCTCCTGTCTACAGATTCCATCATGGGCTGCTCACAAAAAGCTTTCAAATTTTATGACCGCAGAAGGATCTTTGATGCTGTAGCCCAAGGCAACACAAGAGACCTGGATGATCTGCTACTCTATCTTAATAGAACCTTGAAACATCTCACAGATGATGAGTTCAAAGGTACCCTTTAGTGTCAATATACCTTAAATTGCCTTTGTCTTCTTCTGGCAGTGCTCCTGAGATGAAAATTAAAAAATGTAATTCTGTTAAGTGTCTGCAGAAGGTACTCTAATAGCCAGTACTTCCTTATTGATTGGGCAACCCATTGATTGCAAGGTTACCAAAGAATTCAGAAAAGTTGAAATTTTAAGTGAATCCCTGAATGCATTCTTTTGTCTTTTGAAAAAAGCCTCATTAATTCCTGCAGGTGTGGGAGTAGGTGGTAGGTTTGTGATCACTTCCATATAGCTGCAATCTTTTTGTGTTACAGAGCCAGAAACGGGGAAAACCTGCTTACTGAAAGCCATGCTGAATCTACATGATGGGAAGAATGAGGCCATTCCCTTGCTGCTGGATATTGCAAGGAAAACTGGGACTCTGAAAGAGTTTGTTAACGCAGAGTATACTGACAACTACTACAAGGGTAAGAGAAATGGCTGCGACAGTTGTATACTCTTGGTGCTAAGACTGAAGATAGGGTTAGACAAGGCTCTCAAATAGTCTTGTGCATGAAGCCTTATGCCTGAGGATGCAGCACCCCAAAGTTCCAGAGTGTGATTAACAATCAGTGCATTCATTCAAGGGCAGTGCTTTGTTAGGTGCAAAATTCTGCTGTTTTTGCTTTAATAGCCAGTTGAGGGGACTTGTACTTTCCGTCTGTGCTATCTTTTTTTTTGTTCAATTCTAGAGCTTTTTAGTCTGAAAAGCTCTCAATTCTACCATCTTAAATGGAGCTGAGCGAGTTGTGGTGCCTGAAAGCTCTGAGTCTGTATTAAATGTTGAAGATTTCTGTCTTGCGAGTGTCTCTGTAGGCCAGACTGCGCTTCACATTGCCATTGAGAGAAGGAACATGTACCTGGTGAAGCTCTTGGTCCAGAATGGAGCAGATGTTCATGCAAGAGCCTGTGGGGAGTTCTTCAGGAAAATCAAAGGGAAACCTGGCTTTTATTTTGGTAGGGGTGAGCACAGTATGGGCTTTATTGATTGAGTTATCCTAGCATTATCCTAAGTGCAAGCTGTTAAATAATCCTTTGTATGTGGGATGGGAGACTCAGAAGTACCACATGGGCTTTTCCACCACTTAGTCCAAATAATTACTCCCAAAGGCTGAAATTATAAAGAAACACAGTTGGTAGTCAATGGTGTTCAGTGTGAGCTTGATGTTTGTATCCCTTTGTTTTCTGGGCACTGTATCCTTTGAAAGAATGTAACCTCCTGTTAGGTGTCCTTTCAGTGCTTTCTTAAGCAACCATGTTTCTGTGATGCAGTTAAGCCAAAGAAAATGTGATTCTAACAGCGATCACAGGAATTGGTGCTATATTGAGATATAGATTGAGAAATTCACTTCTCATGGTGAAAGATGAAAACAACATGATCTTCTGTCTGTTTATGCATGTACAGTAATGGGCTTTCTAACCACATTGCTGTTGCTTGCATATAGGGGAGCTGCCTTTGTCCCTGGCTGCCTGCACAAACCAGCTCTGCATCGTGAAATTCCTCCTGGAGAACCCCTACCAGCCAGCCAACATCGCCGCTGAGGACTCCATGGGCAATACGGTCCTGCATACACTGGTGGAGATCGCAGATAATACTAAGGATAATACCAAGTTTGTTACCAAGATGTACAATAACATATTGATCCTTGGTGCCAAAATTAATCCAATCCTGAAGCTGGAAGAACTCACCAACAAGAAAGGGCTGACTCCATTAACTCTGGCAGCCAAAACAGGGAAGATAGGGGTAGGTGAGCAATTGTGTTTAACTCTCCCATTACTGTTATCAAGTTATACAGAGTACGTGCAAAACGTTTATGCAGGACAGATTGTATCACTGCTTATTGTTGGAGCCTTTTAGTTAAGAGGGTCTGATGCTGCAGTTTGACATGCAAAACTGCATAGTCTTGAAAGACTATAAAGTGTGTGTGCATGTCTGTGCCCAGCTGGCATTATTATTACTCCTATTCCACTGGTACACAAGGCAGCCCACGTGGGAACAGAAAGTGGGTCTCTGCTATCATCTGAACCACTGGAAGCCTTGTACTTTTGTCTGGCTGATACAGCTCATCTTCTCGCAGTCCCTATTCAAAATGACTGTATGCTCAGAGATGTGTAACATACACCTCTGCTTTTCTCTTGCAGTTTTGAAACAGAAAATGGCAAGTTGTAAACTGCATTTCTTATCTCCCAGTGAAAAAATTAATTGTGTTTACTTCAAACTTTGATCTCTGTAGCATGCCAGTGGTTTGACTTCAGCACAATTAAACTAGAGAGAAATTAGCTATCCTGTTTTGTGGAGACACTGAGGAATTAGAAGTCCATTAGCCCTGAAATGTTGGTTGTATTGTTCTTTTGCAATTAGATTTTCGCTTACATCCTCAGACGAGAGATTAAAGATCCTGAGTGCAGACACTTGTCTAGGAAGTTCACTGAATGGGCATACGGACCTGTCCACTCATCTCTTTATGACCTGTCCTGTATAGACACATGCGAGAAAAATTCAGTGCTTGAGATTATTGCCTACAGCAGTGAAACACCAGTGAGTATACACCTCCTTGGCATTTTATTCACAGGCTGGGGCACTGCTGGGGAAGAGCTCCAAGTTCCATGCAGTGCATTTTTTGCCTCTTCTGTATAAAACAGAATTAATTCCTGACCTTAAAGGTATTAGAGGCAACACTTGCTGAAGATGAGTATCATTTGCTGTTCTCAAAGCTCAGTACATACTGGTCCCATCAAGATTCTTCTCTTTCTCCTTCCTCTCAGAACCGTCATGAGATGCTGCTGGTGGAACCCCTTAACAGGCTGCTACAAGACAAGTGGGACCGGTTTGTCAAACACTTATTTTATTTCAACTTCTTTGTCTATACCATGCATATCATCATCCTCACTGCGGCTGCTTACTACAGACCTGTAGAGAAGGAGGAAAAGGTATGTTCCTCCAGTCATATGTCAGGGGGAACACCCAGGTCATGTTATTCTAGATCTGCCTCCCATTTGAATGTGTCCTCCTAACATTAGGATTTTCTTTTCTGAAGATAGGAGGGAGATTTTGACCCTCTTTGTTTCCTAGTCTTGCCCCCTTGCTGCAAAACATTCAGAAATTTAACCCGTTCCCCTAAAAATGTAGTAGCTTTCAGCTGCTGTCAAGGCCAGGTCTTTCCTATCCCCAGTTCAGCTGAACATATCTATGTTCCTGTCTCATACAGCCTCCCTTCACGTTTGGTCACAGCACTGGGGAATATTTTCGAGTGACTGGAGAGATCGTGAGTGTACTGGGAGGTCTCTATTTTTTTTTCAGAGGGGTAAGATATTTGATTTTTCCTTCTTGCTGTTTGGGTAGGTATAAGGGAGACTCAAACATGCCTTTCCTATTCATTAGCATTGGCTGCTATAATAATCCATGTTTTAGTCAAGAGCTACAAATCTTGGCTTGATGAGGAGCTCTCAGGTTACTAATGAGCCCATAGACTAAGATACAGTTTTATCTATTGTATAAAAAAGGCTGTCTTCGAAGTCAATGAGCTTCTCAGCAGTTAGCCTGGCCAAATTTTAAGAATTAGGTCTTGCAAATAGCCAGGTCTCTATTAAAGATTACTCGTCTTAGTTTAAAGTCCCTCTGCTTCCTCTTGGCAGCCAATGGAGAGTGTACAGTGAATCACAGGTCCTCAAACCAATGACTGAATAGGTGGTTGTCTTCAAAAGAGACACCAGGGGTAAGAGAAGTCTAGTGTTGCTGGAAGAGTCTTCCCTAAATCTTGTGCCAGTGTTGTTTTTGAGATGTTTTTGTGAGATGCTTTATAGGAACCAGCCCCCTTGGGTATAAGTGCTTAGTTGATGCATTCATATTGGATACTTCATCCTTGGATGCAAACCTGGTCTTCATTCCTGTTTTTTTTCAGATACAGTATTTCGTGCAGAGACGCCCATCATTCAAGACGCTGGTAGTTGACAGCTACAGTGAGGTTCTTTTGTAAGCTCCAATATCTTTGATTGCATCTCAGCCTGAAATGGATGAGTGTGTGAGATCTGTAGCTTTGGCTGAAGCCACTTGTAGTAGGTAGATGTTTTCCTATAATTTCCTGGATCCTGGCAAAATACTTGCCAGTGGATATTATAGCACTTGGGTTTGGATCAGTAATCTCCTTTGGAGGTAAAGCAAATGAAGTGTCTAGGAGTTCAGTGTCAAGCAGCAGGGTTAGGAATAGATCTCCAAGTTGGACTTGCAATTGATTCTATGCACTGGATGTGCAGAAATCCTCCCATTCCTGAAGGGAGCTTTGCCTCTGTAATTTGGGCCCTTTCTCTTCCCAGCTGGAGTGCAGCTAAACAGGATGATTTCATGGGTCCATGGAAAGAGAGGGATTGCTGAGGAAACAAGTGTTTTCAAGGGCTTTTCTTCCCTCTGGTCACAAGGAAGAGCAGGGGTAGACTACAGAAGTTTGTATGCGGGGAAGCTATGTGGGGAGTTTGCAAGAGGAACTGTAGGATTTGAGAAGGGAAGGAATGAAGGGAAGAGAGGAAGTATCTGCCAAAGCTCCTTTGTGTTTTAGAGAATCTCTCATTCTGCTGTGTACTTCATGGGGCTCCTCTGTTCCCACCACCTGTGGCCAGCTCGGCACTCAGCATTCAGACCGTGCTTGTCTTTCAGCTTTGTTCACTCCTTGCTCCTCCTGAGCTCTGTGGTGCTGTACTTCTGTGGCCAGGAACTGTACGTGGCTTCTATGGTCTTCTCCTTGGCACTGGGCTGGGCTAACATGCTGTACTACACCCGTGGCTTCCAGCAGATGGGCATTTACTCTGTCATGATTGCCAAGGTCAGTCCAGTGAGTAAGAGATGGGAGCAGCAGGACACTGCTGCTGACAGCCCCATTTCCAGAAGAGAAGTTGACGTATTTTCCTCCATGATGCCACTGGGAAATCTCATATCACTCTAACATCCTCAGCCATTATTTTCTGAGTGAAATGACACAATTTCAGTTATGTAGAAAAACCTCCTGCTCCTCATCCATACATTTTGTATAGCAGTTTTCATATTATTATTATTATTACCTGACGTTTCAAAATAACTACAGTTGGGTAGGCATGGATAACAGTAGACTGAGAACAGTGCAGCCTGGTCTGGTGTGAAATGGCACAGCTTTCTACCAGCTGGAAATTTCTTTAGGTACAGTTTAAATGTTACCAAACAGAGCAATTAGCTGAGAGGCAGTAGCGGGCTAATAAACCCCTATATATGATGTAGCCAGCAAGCTCAAGAGGGGAAGAAAGATGAAACTGTCTTCGTATTGTTTATACTCAGCAAGATGAAACTATTTGGCGTACATATGTCTTGCATATGTGTGTAAACTTTTGCATGAATAACAGAGAAAAATGTTTCCTGTATTAAAGTTAATTATCTCAGCAGGATAAACAGTTTAATGCATGAACAGCCAGTTCACAGCAAATGCCTTCTTGAGCTGAAGAAGTATTTTCTACCAGTTTTTGTTGAGCTTCATATTCAAGTATTAGCAATACAAAAATATTCTGTTTCTGTGTTACAGATGATCCTTAGAGATTTATGTCGCTTCATGTTTGTTTATCTAGTATTCCTCTTGGGATTTTCTACAGGTAATACCATACTTTGAGTGATTTTTTTCTTATCTTAAAGAATCTCAGAAAATTTAATTTTTCAAGTGACTTAAACATTTTGTTTCCAACTAAAAACTAACAAATTAACCTAATTATAAAAATATCTTTTCAGAACAACAATTATGTACAGTGATTTCATACAGTTTTTCATCCCTGGGTCTCAAACTGTTTTGCAAAGCTGAATGGAAGAACAGGCATATTGTTCTATATAGATAAAACTGAGACACCACCTTCTGAGAGGGTGTCAGTTATGAGGAATATTTTTATAGAGCAATTTCACTGGGGACAATGCACTGCGCTGACAACATGTCTTACCTTTATGCTCACTTTCATAGCTTGCAATGGAATTATGATCTCAGATTGTATTTTCGTCCTGCATATATGATTCCTCTTTTGCAACAGCTGTGGTGACTTTAATTGAAGATGACAATGAGGGGCAAGAGACAAATAGCTCTGAATATTCCCGATGCTGCCATATGAAACGAAGCCGCACGTCCTACAACAGTCTGTACTATACCTGCTTGGAGCTTTTCAAGTTCACTATTGGGATGGGGGACCTGGAGTTCACAGAGAACTACAGGTTCAAGTCTGTGTTCGTCATCCTTCTGGTTCTCTATGTCATCCTTACCTACATCCTCCTGCTCAACATGCTGATTGCACTGATGGGGGAAACTGTGAGCAAAATTGCACAGGAGAGCAAGAGCATCTGGAAACTCCAGGTATATTCGTTCTGTGAGGCTACTATCCAAGAAAAGGGTATGGGTAATCATACGTTTCAGAGAGAATGTTTAGGAACATTCTAAATAACAGGTCACTGCTTCTTTCTGATTCCCCTGAATAGTTCCTAAAAAAAGTGTATTAGTTCTTTTTCCATGCATGTTTGATGTTTTGCCTGAGCAGATGTTCCCAGTGTTTCACAGATGTTCAGAATTTAAGAAAAGAAGTACTTTTCTAATTAGACACAATTACTTGGGGTTTTGATGATGGAAAATCCTGGTTGGACTATGGAGACAGGGATTACGCAAGGGAGAAGACAATCTTTACCAGAATCTCAAAGGCACATTGCTTTTCATTTGAAGTAAGAAAGGGAACTTCATAGTTCTAAGTACAGGGCAGTAATTCAGTGTTTTTAATGACTTATTAACAGAGGGTGATGTTTCAGAGATCGTTCCGATACCTTCTCTAAAATGGTGACAATGATAAAAGCTCAAGGTTTTTGAAATATAGGCAGAATTCAGGATCTGTATAACTTTGAAACAACTTCTCAGTGGTCTGATTTCTTCTACCTGGCAGAGAGCCATCACAACCTTGGATATTGAAAACAGCTACTTGAACTGTGTGAGGCGCTCGTTCCGGTCTGGGAAGCGAGTCTTGGTGGGGGTCACACCTGATGGCCAAGATGATTACAGATGGTGCTTTAGGTAAGGTGTTTGTATGTCAAATGAGCAATCTCTTATAGACAAACAACATTCAAGTATTTGGTAAAGGGAAGCAGAACTTTACCCTTGGAGCGTTCTGAGTGCACTAACGCTGTCCGCAGTAGTCAGTTTAATCTGTTTTCTGTGTCAGATGTCAGGTTGAGAATTTGTGATATAAACTCATCCTGGAGTTGTTTGGTGATCCTTAGACTAGATACTGGTTTTGTTGTTCTCTCCTCAGGGTTGATGAAGTGAACTGGTCCACGTGGAATACTAATCTGGGCATAATCAACGAAGACCCTGGGTACTCGGGGGACCTCAAACGAAATCTCAGTTACTCTATTAAGCCTGGAAGAGGTGAGGGTTTCAGGGACTTAAGTCCTGGTATGGGCCACACACTGGTGATGGAAGCAGCATCGATTAATTGTTAGAGGGCAGTCAGTTTTATGCACTTAATGGCAGTAGCCGAGTTAATGGTATTCTCAATCAGCACAAAATGTAAAGCATTAAGTAGGCTCATTATTCACGTAGCAATTTTACTCTCTGGAATAGAAGCCCTATAGATCCTGATTGTAGATTTTACAAGGCAGATAATATCTGTAAATCCTGAGGGGAAGGAACAGTGTATGGTGGCAGCCAAGTAGCCAAGAAGTTGTTTTGGAGGCCCCAAACCCTATAGTTTGGGAGCTCAGCATCCAGCACTGAAGTGTTTAACTGTACAATCAGTCTCTGCTGTACTTGTCAGTGCAAATATGGAAAACTTACGGAACAGTATGGGGGAAAAACCACAAAACCCTTTCTTCCTGCATTTTTCTTTTTCTTTCATCAGCTTTGTATTTAAACCACTTGTATATTTTCTTTTGTTTCTGTGGAGGGAGAACAATTAACCATTCTTTTCCTTTTTAGTTTCAGGGAAAAACTGGAAAACGTTGGTTCCGCTTTTAAGAGATGGAAGCAGGAGAGAAGAGTGTCATAAACTACCAGAAGAAGTAAAATTAAAACCTATTTTGGAACCTTATTATGAGCCAGAAAATTCTGAGACATTGAAGGAGTCACTTCCAAAGTCAGTCTAATCTTATTTTATTTTTAAGAAGAAGGTTAGTTCTAATTGCCTATGTTGGTCGTCACAAGCAGGAGAATTAGAGCACTTCATTGAAAAAGACAGGGATTTATGGAAAAAGGTCAGAGGATTTAAGAAATTACTGTGTGCAAGGATTCATTAAGTATGCTAAATAAACTAGTTGTTAAGTTCATGTTTTCATGGTTATTTTTAATATAAATATTTAATAAACTGTCTATACTACTTGGTTCATATTTACTTGGCTAGATATTTGCATCTCAGCTGTCTCATGAAGTGTTAGAAACAGTTCCCATAATTGGATTTCTTTCTTTTGTGTTTTGTGTTACAAATAAACCCATTGAGAATTTCCCACACTTCAGAGCTGTCTGTAAGGTAACCGTTTTTTAGTACATATTTTTTCCTAGTCTTCATCCACTTGTTTTACTCTTGTTCTCTTGTGCGTTTTGGAGATCTGAGCTGACATTTGCATTGGTAGCTACCAGGAGCCTCACTAAGTTTTGGAGATTGGTGCAAGTGGCCAGTGATGGTGGATACTCTGTTCATAATATGAAAATAACAAGAGAGCCTACAGGAAAATCGTTATCACTCTACACCCTGAACGTAGTATATTTCCTACCTTCTGTCTGCTTTTAGATTCTCTTTCTTTTAAAAAATATTTTTGTGAACAGCTACAGGCCCTGATTTTGTGGCTTCGCAGCCTTAAAAACCAACAAAACTATTATGAAACTAAAGGGGGACTCATAAAAGAGCACTAAACATCACCAAGAGCCCAGAGATATGTTCATATGGGGAAAGTTTCTTGGAAAGGAGATAAATAAATGGGGACGCAGTGAAAGAATAGAAAATAATGATCTAGAGATGTTGTTATTCTTTTCTCATAACACAAGAACAAATACACTCTGTGAAATTTTAAAGGTTGAATAGTCAAAATCAATGAAATAAATGTTTCTCTTACACTGAGTAAACTCCAGAATTCAGAGTTATTGTTACCAAGGCTAAAGGCTTAACAAGATCCCAAATTTGACATTTATTTAGATAACAGATGAACTTTGCACAAAGTAAGAGATAGTGGTTATAGAGAATATACATTTCAAAGGTCAGATGTATAATAATGTATAACAATAATAATCTGGAAATCAGAAAGTTTTTGTTCTTGACTTTGACAGCAACAACAGGACGAAAGAAATCTGGTGCTGCAAATCCATCTGGCTGGATTTACAAAGAGAATCAGGAAAAATATGTGGAGACAAAATAGGCAGATGTTACCAAACTACAGCTAGGATCCCTGGAAAGAGAGGAAAGAATAGGAGGAATTTTGGCATCCTCTTGAAAAGTGGCTGGACAGAAAGGAACTAAAGTAAGAAAATTTGTCTTAGAGACAGCTGGCCCAATATTTGAAGTGCTGGAGCTGTGCGGCTGTGTTGGGCAAGAAAAGGTAAATTGTTTTACCTTCTTTCCTTGTTACGTATCACTAAAGCACTTAGATTTAACAGTCTTGAAAACACAAGTACAGCATGCATATACAAATATCTTTAAGCCAAGAAAGTTTTTAACCTTGGGTTTCAGTCTGAGCATGTGCACTGTTTGAAGTACAGTTGTGCTAAAGCTGCTGTGAAATCAGGCCAGAATGCACAGCCTTTGCCAGGGAAAGCCTGTCGTGCTTGGCCTATGATACATCCAAAGGCTGTGGACAGAGAACGTTCATGGGAGTCACTGATGTTGAAAAGTGGTACGCTGGTGACGTCAGCAGCAAATTACTGGGAAAATTGGAAATCAAAGACATAGAAAATTGAGCCAGCCTTTGAAAGATATTTTTCATCAATACATCCTATAATTTTTCTGCATTTAGTAAGATACCGAAACATTCACTAATCTTAAAGAGAAGCAATTAGTATATTTACATACAGACTGCCCTTCACTGCTGACAGTGTTAGATGAAGTTTTACTTGTTTGACATCAGTTCTTTTTCTGGGGTCAGGCTTTCTTATGGTGCTTCTTTCTTATAGGCTACTACAGCAATATATTTCAACAAAATCTTCAAGCATCCAGCTGCTTTATTTGAAATAGTAGCACCATCTAGAGGACTAATAATTTTTGTTAACGTTATTCAGGACAAATGTAATTTTATTTTCAAAGCATTTGTAGGGTATAAGCAGAGAAACTTGCCAGAGGATTTGAAAGAATTGATTAAAAAAGAATTAGAATTTAAACCCAAAAAGCTATGTCTCTGGTGGACAGGGAAACCACAAAAGATGTTTAAAGTTGGCATGTTCAGTTTCATACCATTACAAAGGTGTATCTCCAAACACTTGGTAGCAGTCTCTGCTCTATAAATTCCACTCAAGATTTCATTATGCTCCACACTGAACATGGCAAGAGGCAGTCCATATGTAAAACAAGTAGAGCTAAGTAGACAAGACAGGCTGAGACAGTGAAATAATTTATTATTAAAACTATTAAGAACAAATGTAGAAAGCGGCTGACCAGAGAAAACATAGTTAATTGTCTCCATGCCTTTGTGTGCCAGGGCAAATTTATGCTTGAAATCACACCAGGATCATGATGTAGCTGGAAAGCATTCATGAAATTTCTGTATTCCCTGTGAGGAATCTATTTCTCGTAATTATAAGCCTGGCTAGAGACCTGATCTATTGCTTAAATTCCACCTTGATTTACATCAAGTGCCTGTCCAGAAGGATTGATCAGCTGCCCAGGGTAACCTGAACAGAATATAAACCTCTGCCTTCCTGTCCCTTTCTGCTCCAATGAGATTACCGAGACTGCAGGGGACTTCTTAATAAAAAACTGAAATGCTATAATTCAGAGCGAAAACATACATCAGTATAATGCTGTGGTTAAAAATGTAAATGCCCTATATTTGTGGGATAGGGTGGTGCTGGTGGGTTTTTTAGTTGCATTTTTTAAATCCCTTAGTTTTCTCTGGGAATCAAACAAAACTATCCCACTTTTCTAGAGTAAATTATTACTAATCTCTTAGAGTTTCCAGCTATATCATCACTGCAATGGGCAGAAATTTCTTTCCCACAGCAGGGGAGGTATAGCTTGGCAGTGGCTCCAATCCACCGTCACAAACGTTTTTTCCAGGGCTCTGTTTGCCATAATTTACTCCCTTCATCCTACCGAGGCACAGAGGATTGCCCTTGGAAATCGAGGTGCCTCTCTGTCCCGGCAGACTGGGTAGGATGCCTGTGAGGGATGTACTTATTCTGAACAGACAGATACTCACTGTCACATTGAAGGGCTGCGACTAACCCCCAGGGAAGAGAGGTGGCTTGTCAGGACGTTTGTGCTTTGCTGGGACCAACACCTCTCTATTCCAGCTGCTAGACACCTCCACTGCCTGAGGAGGAGCCTGGCTTTGCAAGAAATTATTTTTACTTGGGTTGTTTGGTGGAGGTTCTGCTCACCTTGGCAGACATACTTTGCATGGTTTCACAGAATCTATGTTTTGAGTGCTTGGGGAATTTTTTAGTTTGAAGTTTGCATAATTATTTCACACTGAATATAGTGAGAAACAGTATGTGGTTCCCGTGCTATCCCTTGAGGCTTGCAGGAGGTAAAAATCTGTCCTCTCACATTAATTTGTGTCCACACTAAGAGCTTAATATGAGATGATCAGGTTCAACAACTGTATATATCCATCAGCTCCCAATAACCTCACTGGCTCAAAAGCAAAGAAACAAAGGGTGTTGATATGTTCATCTCCTGTCTGTGTGCAATGACTGTAATTATCAATGACTGCAAATGTGTGTGGGATTGGAGATGGCAAGAAGAGGTGAGCTGGATGAAGGTGAGTTGGGCTACACTTCACTGGAAGTTAAAAATGGGCTGATGAGCGTGGGGAAAAGCAAAAATGTGATCTCGGTATTTTGCAGCACTGCCATACCCAAGATGCAACTTGTCTAGTCAGCCACGTATCACAACTGCTGTGTCTTTCCAATCATTTCTGAATTAATTGAGAAAAATATATGTCTTACGTGAGAAACTTGGAGCCACACAGGCTGTTGTTTGTATGCTCTCTTTGTGTCCTCTGCAGCAGCTGGGGTTGGAGTCTGAATAACCCTTCTCCTAATTAAACATTAATGTTAATTCCTTCTCAGGCAGCACAATGGTAGTTTTTAGTGGGGTCCATGGAAGACACCAGGGCCCACAAGAGGGCCCCCACGCCATGTGCAGGGATGCTGCCTGTACCTCTGGGGTACCCCATAACTTGCCCCAGGACCTCTGACACCACTGCCTTGCTTTGCTGCCTCTGATCAAATTCATTATACAGTATCATATTTATCTTTGCCAAATGCCAGCTAATCCTGTTGCTCTTCTGTGGCATCTCTATCACACTAGCACATTACTCAGCCACACGTTTGCTGGAGTTCTCAGTACTCAAAAATCCACAAGGTCTATGTGCAGTAAGTGCTACTGTGCTACGAAACGGGGCGTCCTGCCAACCCCATTGCCTTAAGGGGTAAGGGCAGTGGACTTAGATTTTGATGGTCGAAGTTTTCAGAACCCCATCAATGGGAATTTTGTTCAATGTTTCTGAAGAAACTGTTATGGTAAATTTTCCAAACTTGAGAAAATCCATGTACATTAAGAATCCCAGATAAGCTGATGTTCAGCCAGTGTCCTGGATATTTAACAGCAGCTTGCACATTTTGGTGCATTGGAGAGAATCGTCTTGCAGTGAAGGATACTTCTTACAAGTATTTCTTGCTCCATTAAGCAGCAGGCATGGATTTAGTAGGGCCTGGGAGGAAGAGGTCTTAATTGATGCTGCCAGATGCAGCATAGACATCCTGGGTCTTCTTGATGTGGTTACAGGGCTCTGAAGTGCTTTCCATCACCCACACCGTGCAGACTGGGATTAATTCTGACTCTGGAATAGTTTCCACAGAGAAAATGTGGACCCAATTTCTCGAACATCAGATGTTAAACTGTACAAAGCGCTTCAAAATACATGGTGGAGAATACCCTATTTCTCTGGGAAGAAGGAGAAACCTAACAAATGACCTCATTGGACTTTTCTCTTTCTGGTGTGTTTGTGATACTGTGACAGAGCTACATCACTCTTAGTAACACTTCCTGTTTCAATGTGCAGGCAATGAGTGGGCATAAGGAGCCATGAACATTTACAGAATCATCGAGGTTTTCAGATTTCATCATCATCCAGAACACTACTTCTCAGTCATTGTTATAATCAGCCTTTAAAATCAACGTTTTAGTCACACGGATGTTGATATGAAAATTCATGTCGGCTGGAATTGCTGCATCAGCTGGCTGCTCCACAGCCAGGAGAGCAACTCCCAATTACAGGAACTGGAAGGAAGTGTCCTACTCACTCAGCCAGTAAGAGCAGTTTTAAGCCATGTCACTAAGTCAAAGTCATTTGTTTCCAAGCTGATATAGTAGGCTTAGCCCAACAATTCCTCTTATTCCAAAGGAGGATGCAGATAGAACCACCTAGAGAAAAAGAATGGTATCCTCAGTTCCTTTTAGTCAGAGGGGGAAAGCCAAGAGTGTTTAATTGGCACAGAGGAAGACACAAAGAATACAATGGCCCTCATAATCAGAAAGATATAGAAAAGTGGAGTTTAGGGCTGGAAATAGTTCTCAAGAGACTGATTTTCAAGGACAAATGGAATCAAGTAGCTGTATCTTAGCTAAGCACTGAATAACAGAAAATCGAAGCATTGACAAAGATGATTTGCATAATAAAAGAGGTTATAATCAGAATAATGAGTTGAAACTGAGACGGGGAAAATGTATCCTGAAAAGATCTTTCTGTGGGGCACATATGATGCGCCCAAAGAACTGCCTTTGGAAACACTGTAATATTCATTGAGCCCATGTAAGTAAATACATACAGTGCTGTCCTAGCTGCAGCTACATGGGACCTGCAGGTTTTAGCTAGAGAGCTATTTTGGAGAACCAAAGTATCTGAGGGTTTATTCCAACTAGTATATGTTCACCTTCAGTCTGCTTCACTTATTTCCCAGAAAGAGCTTGACAAAAAGTGGAAGAGAGACTTTCTTTTATTATAGTTAGTGAGCGTCTCATATGCTGCCACAGTGGATGCAAAGTTTAGCTTTCAGTGTAAGACCTGGGAGTTGCTGAATTTTTGTTCCCCTCATAGTTTTCTACAGGTCTAACCAGATGTTTGAAAGGGGGAAAAAACCTATTCCTGGGATTTAGATGGATGAAATATATAAAAATATTTTCCTTTTAAAAAGGGAGGTTTGGTGTTCTTAAAATCAAATGACTGAACTATTCCACTTGAAATTATTATAACATTACACAGCGGCACTACAGACGTGAGCAAAAAAAATGTGGCATATAGGTGGGGCCCACTTTCTTCATGGTGTATTCCTTCAGGCATTTTCATATTGCTTAATTCCCCTGTGCTGCTAAGCATTACCAGAAACTATGCACCACAACTGAAGATTTACTGAAGGTACAAACTCACGCCAAAAGAGTTGGAGAACAGCCCTGACCTGGTTGGAACTGTGAGGCTCAGAACAGCCGAGCTAATTTTGTGCTTTGAAAGACCTTGATGAACTGTTACACATTGTTTCACGCAGGTGACATGGCACCCTCCCCAGAGACTGGAGTGAGGACCAACAGAAGTAAGAAGCGCCTGTCTTGTGATCTTAAAACTGGTTTTATTTTTTCCTTAAAAGTAAAGCCTCTATAGGTTGCATACTCAAATGAGCCTCCCCCACGGACCGTGTGTAGCCTGTGACCTACACCCCCAGCAGACAGCATGTGCTCACAGGACAGGGACAAGAAAAATTACCCCAGACCCCCTACATCGATGGAGTGATGACTGGCAAAGGTCTCTGCAGGTTTGCACTGTTCCTTTCTGCCTTGGGAGTGGCAGGGGACACTGACAGTAGCACAGATGTAGGAAAAGACACAGGAAAAGAGTAACAGAGTCATTCTGCCCATCTCTTATTAATATCTTGTGCTTACATAGTCCCCTGTAACTTTGCCAAGGGAAGAGGTAGCTATGACCTGAAGTCAAATACTGATGCCACTTCACTTACAAGAAGTTGGTTTTTACTTGCTCTGATTTCAACTCATTCAAGACTGAGCCCACCCCTTACAAGAGCAGAAATTAGAGAGATTCAGCTGGAAACAAGCACATGATCAGGTGGAGAAAGAGTATAATAAGGGAGGAATGGAAGCTGCTTTGTTTCCTTGGTGAGAGGGGAATGGGTAGAAGCTGAGAGAAAGGATTAGGCTCATCTGTGTTCTTTTGTTCTCTTACTGTCTAGATTAGAGTAGCCTCTGTGAGCTCTGGCCATGGTTCAGCAGGGCCCCACTATGCCAGGTGCTACTTAAATAAAGGTCTGTCTCCCCTAGCTTAGCCATAAAGAGATGGAATGAGAAGTGTTGAGCAGTGTTACTCCTTGTGATAGTCAGGAGTCTCAGGGCATTGGCACTGCAGCTGGAGAAAGCTGCTTGAAATGGGTCCAGAAAATGTAGTTTGGAGGAACAGGAAATAATTAGGGTGCCTGGCTATTGGATAATTTTGGCAGTCCCAACAGTGATGCTGTTCCTTCAGTGTTCCAGGCTCATCTCCCTTTGTTTTTTTGCCTGAGTAAAAGAATAAGTTGCATAGGGACATATTTGCAGGGAATATATTTGTGATGGAGGCTCCAGTTATTCTTCTCTATCCTTTTGTGAATGGGACTGTTCTTTTATGGCAGGAATCTTTGAGTAATAAGCCTGTATGTTATGCAAATGTACATAACAATATTGCTGAAGAGGCTGACTTGTCCCTGCAGTCTGGACTATACCAACTGGTAAGTGATATCCCAGTATTTTCCTGGAATGGTTTTCCACAAGGCTGCCTCCAGTTAGGAGACAAACACTTACAGCATATCTCATTTCTCTGTTGCTCAGCTACAGAAAACAATCTCTTATCTCACAGTCTATGATCATAATATTTAAATATTTGCAAGTGCTATTCAGTTGTCTGGAGCAGTGTGAAAAGCTCTTCATATGTGTGTAGCAGCACACATAAGATCCTACAACAAATTTAACTTTGAGTGGAGGAATGAGAGCATTATATCAGAGAGAATGTACTTAAAGAGCAGTCAGGAGTAGGCTTCTTTAATTTTGCAAACTGTAGTCTCTGAATCTGAAAATGTTTATTACTACTTACTTGGATAGAGCACAGTGTGCATGTCCAGAAGTGTTAGCATGGTAAAATCAAACTAAGCACAGACTTCTGCTGATCTTCAAAGTCCCTTATTTTTCACCTCTCAGAGTAAGAATAGCTAAATAAATAGTGAGAAATATAAAATGTTGTTTTAATGTAATCTATAAAACAAGGAATGAATTGGTGAAGAGTAAAGTATAATTATTTAAAAAGCCTAAAACATTTACGGAACTGACTAAATATACTCATATCTCTAAAATGGGGAAATGCTGACATACATATTAAAGGAAGATTTTTTTTCATCTGGGGTGATAGTTGGATTGAAATATTGTGAAAACAGAAAGACAACCTTTAAAAAGCAATGTGTGTCTCTTTGAATTCAGATAGAATTATATGTAATTATAAACTTCCATTCTTTTGTAGGGGATAATGAGAGACAGTAACACTAATCTATTAAGCAATAGTTGTTGCATTATTTTTCCCTTATAGAGTTTGTGTAACACACCCTGTGAAGGCAAGTGCTAAGGATTAAGGTCAATCTGTCAATTTAAGATGGAATGACATATCTCTTTTTCTGATACAGTATTTTCTAGGAACATAAAAAAGACCTGTTGCAAGGGAGACAACTGCTTATCATAACTGAGTGAAGAGAAATCAATAACATGAAACCTCTCAATGCTGGGGACTAAATATTTACCAAGAAAATCTGACTCAAATCAAGAGTTCAATATTAGCAAGCAAGACAGTAAAATCGGGAGAGCTTTGCCTTGCTACAGCATCACCCCCTGCAGAAGGACTGCAGCATTTACACTCCCTGAAAATACCAGGTTGGCAGCAAAGCAACCTTTGTGAGCTCTGGTTGGGGTAGTGCTGTGACCATACTGTTGTGACTTTGCTGTTTTCTCCTAATTCCTTCCTTCTCTCTGTCTGGCTAAAAGTTAGCTGGAAAACCTATGGGAAAATGATAGTATCTTATCTGTCTTAACATACCTTACAGAAGTACTTCTTCATGTGTTTTTTTCCACATATAGTATACTACTAGCATTAAATGCATACACATTATTTTTAAACGGTAGTCTCTAGGGGGGTTCTTTTGGGTTCTTCCCACTACAGATCAACAACTCTGAATCCTTTTCCACAGAAATAAAAAGAATTTAAATGCACTTTTTCCACAGTAAAAAAATCATGAAAGACTCCTGTGAATCAATTAAACACAATGCTCAGGGCATGCACAGTGTTTTAATACTTAAGCTGTGGATTATTTTTAAGGAGCTTGGGGAATGAAATGCTGATAATAAGGAATTTGCAATTATCCTTGCTGTTACCAGTTAATGTTAAAAATCCTTTCTAAACAATGGCTTTTCCCCTTAGTGATTCCCTGTTGGGGTACTGAAAATCACAGAATTAAATATAAAATCTGAATAACTTCTAACACGAGTTTGACTGGGATCATGTCATGTATCAGCGGAACAGAAAATGCAGCTCTGACTCACTGATGTCAGATGGCAGATCTCCAAATGCTCAATCCCTCCCATCTGGGGTTTCCTTCATCTTGTTCATTTTAGTTTCTAGTGAGTCTAGCACTTGCTAGAAAAACAAAATAATGAATGCCAAATAGGGCTTCTGCTTCTTATTTGTACTGTGCAGATTATGCAGAGCTAGTGTTTTCAAGCAATTTTTCAGAGGAGATGCATGCCTAGTTATTACTGTTCTTGACCTTTATGGCATCTCTGTTAGTAACTGAAGCGGCTGGTAACTGCCGTAAACTCTATAAAATGGTCTGTACAGCCATGATAGAGCCTGTTGCAAAACCCTTCACGGCTTCTGAAAAATGCTAGCCTTGTCAGATATCTCAGGGTGGAGCAGGTCTGGGAACATAAAGGTTAAGCAGGTTAATGATTAAAACTGTAAGAAAATGTTTGCACAGATGTGACTTACTGTAGTTCTGCCTCCTATTTCCTGACTCTTACGTCTGCCCTTAAAAATAGCTCAGTTGAGGCTCATAACACCTATGTGCAGCACATGACATTCTTATCTGTTTTCAGGAAGATTAGTTAGAAACTGTCTGGGCTCATGTTTCCTAAATCTGACAATTGCACAGAAAAGGCCACACTCTGCTTTAGCAAGTCAAGGCTGTCCTCATAATGGAACAAGAAGCTGTTAACGCAGAACAGGGAAGGTGAAGTGTAATTCTCATGCGTGTGAACTCTTACAGCTCATACAACCTTCTACACCTTTTCGGAGGCAGGTTTGAAACAGGGCTCTGACTCTCTTGCTGTAGCTTGTCCCAGTTTTTCTTTTTGGATAGCTGCCACTACATTATAAATAGACCACACTGCTAGGTCCTATATTCTGCTAAACCACACAGATCTGGGTGCTTTCAGATATAGTTACTTTCTTAGTTCAAAGTACTGCTTACCGCCACACTCATTTTCTTTCCTAACCAAAAGACTTTCTTAAGTGGTCTTTTACTGTGGTTTTATGAAAGTTACAGCCAGAGTCCTCAAATGCACCTTCCTCCAGATTGAATTTAACTTTGCCTATTTTCACATTTCCATCCTCAGTTGTGACTTCAGTTAAACAGTCTCTCACACACTGTGTTGAAAACTAAGCTGATGTTCTCTCAGGCAAGATTAAATACCAGTATTCAGTCCTTAATCCGGGTAGTTAGACCAACAGCTGGCTCTAGACTGTAGTTTATTAGTTTAGGCACAGTCATTTGATGAGGTGTGAACAACCTTTCCTGGTACAGGATTTGGAATATATCATCATAAATTTGTGTCGGGCGAAGCTGGATGTGTGCTCAGCACATCCAACCAAAGGTCTCCTAAGGCCAAATCCAACTGGCCCGGGCATGGCCCATTTCACTGCACTGCTCCTGGGAAGCTGATTCATTACCAAAACCAGTGCAGTGCTCCCAGTATTTCACACAGTAGATTTAAAGCAAACGTAATAGTCAGCAGTCCCATTTCTAAAGATGCTACTTGATGAACAGGAGGATTTTACTTGCAGTTTCTAGATATATTTTAAAGCCATATTCTTCAGATTAAAATGTCTGGCTCTAGGTCCTAGTATCCTAAGATATTTTATGGTTTTATTTAAATTTTCTGTCTACTTCTGATCAAAAAAAGCCTCAAACTTGGTTCTTTCTTCCCTTGTCTACAGCTGGACAAAATTTCCTGTTTTGTTGGCCTGTGTAGTTCTCCTCAAACTCCCATCTGCTAATCAAGTAAAGGAAAGACCAGCAGCTGTAAGTACATTTCTTAGGCCTCACTTGCAAAGACATCCAAGTTTTAAACATACTGTTTCTGGTGATAATGGGAAGACTCTTTAAGGAGAGCAGAAGCTCTTAGGGTCACTCTTCTGGTATGTCCCAAAACAGAAGTCTGCATTAACCATTGCTCAACAGCTCGAAACCATCAAAGCTGAAAAACACCATTGCCTGTATTTGGCACAGCAAGAAGTAACACCAGTACTGGTGCTGTTTATGTGAAACACGCCTGTCTGTATTCTCCCGGACCCTAAGGGCAGGCATTCATCAAAAACTATTATAGATAGCAAAAGATCTAAACACGCCCACCGTGTTTGCACTGACATTATCACTCTGAAAGTGTATGATTTTTCTAAGGCTGTCTCTACTTTTTCAAAGTAATAGCAAAAATTTTTGCTTTCTGGAGCACTTAGCATGATCATTTTCTCATTTTGGCTTTGTGCTTTCTGAATAGTTCCATAACATATAATAAACTAAGCATGACATAAAGGGATGTCATTTACAACCCAAATGCATGTGCATAACCATTTTCTTTTGAAAACAGTATGTAAACTGCAGAGCAGCGATCGTTTTAGATATTCTACTGCTGCCATTAAGTCATCCGTGAGCGACTCAGCTTCAGTAATATTTCAGTATATAATTATTGCGTGTGTGTGTGTCATCCCGCTTTGGCAGCTATGAAGTAAAGAGTTTGTTGTCTAGCAAGTTTCTCTCTGCTCCCTAATTTCAGATGTAGCAAACCCTGGGAGGCTGCAGTACTCCGGCACTGTACTTATCTGTGCCTTCCAACAGCTGAGCAAACCGGATGACTGAAGAAGGGCGGTTTTGCGTTTTTAGAATAGTTTTGAGCTCGGATATAGTTTTACTCTTCTGGCAGATTAGCTTCTTTGGATGTTGTCGCAGCGGGCCCCTACTTTGAACTTCGTTTGTACGATTCTGAGGCACCTTGTCTATACCAAGATGGAAGTTTCATAAGCAGGGTAAGTTCTATGAGCGCTTCTGGGGGTGCTCGGTGTGGGTGTGATGCTTTTGTAGAGAGTGAAACCTTCCAGAGACAAAGACTAAACCTGTCTTCCAACTGGAGAAAGCTTTTCTGTTGTGCTTGTTTCTTGTTTTCTCATTTATAAATCTTTCTCCTGAGCCATGCCACGCTGACTCCTTGGGTATTCAGAAGTGAAGAAAGATAGACCTAATTTCATTCAGGTTTGTCAGCCTGACACAACACTATGCTTCCTAATTTCTGTGTCAAAGGAATCCAAAATATACTATCATATAAGCTAAACTTAAATAATACATTCATCTTCCTCTGAAAGTTTTAGTTACTGTAGGGACTGTTGAAGGTAAAATACCTAACCTAGTAGAATAGTTTTTATTTCATGTCCATAAAATTTATTCTTTTTATATAATTCAGAGATAGGCAGATAAATAACCTTAAAGTATTTTCCTCAGGGAAAAATACTGCTTTTCGGAGTCATTTAGACTTTCTGTTAGGAAAAACCTTCATAGGAAAGAGCAAATTTCTCACAAAGAAAAAAATGACTTTTTGATAGTACTTGATGTCAACTGAAATCCCTCAAAAGTTTAAAAATCTTACAGAAAGATGAAAATCTTTCTATCAACTGTAACTTTCTTCTGATTCTTATATGATAAATGAAGCACAAAAGTCAAAACAAACTTTTATTAATCCTTCCCCTTGGGGAGGGGATTTCTTTTTTTCATGAGCTAGTAAGAATTAGATTGTAGGTGCTGGAAGGCGTCATGGTCTGTGCTGTGGATGTTTGAAGGAACAGCGATTGGTAAGCCCTTCAGTTCCTCTGCCCCTAAGGAAGAGAAGAGTTTTGTCCTATGATATCACAGCTGAGTGTTTCTTTTGGTTTGTAGGATTCTGTCTTTAGCCACTTTGTCTATAGTGTTATTGAGCTATAGAGATATAGACATGTAGGATTTTTCTTCTTCTCAGATAAGTACAAGGTGAGTCTGTGATAATGTGTAAAGTGCCGCTTGCTGTAGGAGTGGCCAAGTCCCATTTATCATCACAGATAAATGCCCTTTTCTTATCCCCAGCACTCTAGAGGTGAGATACTAAGTTCTTGGTGTCCTCAGAATCCCCTTCAAAGTAATTCTTAATGCTATAAATTAATGCAGTATTTTTGTCTCACTGCCCACTTCAAATAAGCCACTTCTCTAGTGGCCTGTAAGTAACAATTTACTCAATAATGGGAGTACAAAATAGTCACAACAAAAGAAGACACTCCGTATCAGGTCATGTAAGTTACACTACTTATGATCTGATGTTCTTCAGAACGGTTGCACTGTTTTTCTCTATATGTCATAGATTACAGAAGATGATAGTGCACAGAAAGATGATGATGAAAGCAGCTGGTCATTAAACTAACAAGAAAGGGTAAGAGAAAAAGCTGATAAGCATAAAAAAGCTCCATTAAGTGCCATGAGATTTGCATGGATATAGTTAAAACAGAAGTGAGCTCCGTAGGCCATGTTGTCAAAAGTCCTAGCTTAGTTTTCATCTAAGTATGCAATTAATTGTGATTAAAAATGAGAAACAGACGCTACCTCAGCACTGTAGCAAGGTACTTCTACGATTGTGCCTGCAGTTATTTACTTGTGCAGACTCTGAGATCTCATTTAAAATAGTCTTTGTAGCCGAGACTATGCAGTCAAATCTCCTGTGTGCTTTTGAAAGCTGCAGTCCATGTGTACAGAAGTGAATCTTTCCCATTTTTCCTTCCCAAATTGTTTCCTTAAATTACTGATGGTTCAATAGTCCTTCATCATCCAATACAGCTTGAATTCTATCTTTGGCTATTTTCACCTCTCCTAAATGGTGTAGCCTGCTCTCAAGTCATTGCTAAAATCTCTGCAGTAAGAACTGGCTGCAGATGGGACTTTGACTTCCTCCCACCACAGATGGCCCACGCAGAAATATGTTGCCGTATCTGAGCAGCTTCAACATTGCTCACAAATGAGAGGCTCTTCCCTGTGTCCGTTGTGTGCTTTAGAGATTTTAATCTTGGTCTTTATTTTGCCAGATCTTCCTACCACTCTCTCTGACCCCTCCAACTTTACACACCTACCAGCTGTGCCCCTCTCAATGTGGTAACTCCTTTTTGCTGACATACTTTTTGACCTATTAGTCTGTTTCCAACTATTCCCTTTCTTTAAAGTCACTTATTTTGTGAAGATATTTAATGCCCATCTCCATCTTATTCTAGTTCCCTTATATTTGATTTATGTCAAGTATTGTATTTGCCTCTTTCTCTGGATAGGAAATGTCTTTGCTCATAAAGAGCTGTCTATTCTTAAAGTACTTGGTAAGAAGTAAATAGCAGAATTATTTATGAACTAAGCAAGACAAGTAATTTGTTTTATCTGTGTGAAGATGAAATGTTTATCAGAGTGTTCACTGATACGTGTCTCAAGACTACGTGATTTACATTTTCAAAGGCACAGACAAAATCCTTTTTCCTACCTCAAATATGTAATATCCAAGTTTAGTTCTTTCATGCGCTTACTGCAGTGAAAGCTACAGTGTCTTTTATATGCAAGTGTACTAAGTAAATAACATTTGCTCCTTATAAATGATTTCTATGAAAGTTGTGATATGAATTCTTAGGAAATGCATCCAAACTAGGGAAATGTGTAGTTCATTTTTGTTCAAACTTGCAGGCAAGTGATTTTTATCATTTGTCCTTGGGTATGGAGGGCATTCCCCTGATTTCCTTGGGAATGGGTCCATCACCTCGTAAAACTTATTATTTTTACATTCAGTGAATTTTAAAGTATCCTGAATTCACCTTCTCGCTTTCAAATTATCCTTGCTGATTTAAAATGATGCCCTTGAGTATTATATTGAGAAATAGGAAGATAGTTATTCATTATTACTTAGAGAATTCATGTTGTGGGTGTTTATAAGCAGATAACACGCATTAAGATCCTTTTATGTCATGTGGTGGTGATCGATCCCATCCAGCAGAGGCACAATCTTTTCTTTTTCCCTGAAGAAATGTTGAGAAGTGTCACCAGGACACAAAAGTCCTTGATGAGCTCAGCCTGGGCATCGTGTTCAGAGTCCGTCTGTCTCGTTTCTGCTCTTCTAATGCAGTGAAACATTTCAGGGCTTTTTCTATGTTCGCTTCCCTTCACATCTGAAACCTTCCTTCACATGTTGTATCCGTTGCACAGATCTTCCCGGAATTTACCATTTTTCTGAAGTTATCTTGGATAAGAGCAGGCTACTTAGATTAACTGTAAATATGCACAAACTTTAGGGCTACTTATAAAAGTCTTTGTGCTCTTTTTGTTTCTCTAAATAACACACACTGTCCTTGTGATTGACAGGCTCCCTTCAGTTTAATTTAGACACATGCCTGAATTTACTATTCTCCTGGATTTATGGTATCACTTTTAATGGCACTTTTCTTAGAATGTAATTTAATCAGTCATGAATATAAACCTCCAGCCTTGACACATAAAACGGTGTGTATGTGCTTAATAACTGAAAAATGGAAAACTTTGAAAAAATGTCAAGATTTGTATGTTTATATGTGAAGAGACTGTAACCAGGTGATTTCATCACCATGCTTTCTTCAAATGAACAGGAGCTAAGTAACTGTGAATCTGTCTACTGCAGAAACATGATTAAAGATAACAACGAAATTGTTCCACTAATGGGCAAGAAAACAAATCCATCTGGTATTCCCCCTTCAAACCAGCAAGAGAAAAAGCCGACTGAAAGCACTCCCACAAAGAAAAGGTAGGACTTGAGCTCAGTCTAGAACACTAAAACTCTGTTTGATTTGCACTGAAATATCACTAACATCTTTATTTGCACAGTATGTATTAATTAGAGGGACTTGATGAAGACAAGATGCCTTCAAAAAATATGTGTTTATGCTGTTTGGAAGTGGAAGAGAATTGTGGTAAACACGTGTGATGTGTTTGCCCTAGTGGGACAAATTTAACCCCAATCCTAGAGACATCAGACTTGTGCACGAGGTCTTTTGTGTCTTGTATCAGCTGGGCTTTCTGCAGCCACTGGATATACCTGTATAAGCTTATAAGAATGTAGCCTAATGATGGTCAGAGTTTCAAGAGGACAAGATTGAGTGATCTTTTTAAAGTGATCACATGGCAGAGTATAGCAAGTTTCTGGAAGAGATGCTGGCCTGAAAAAAAAGGGAGCATTTCAAACTGAGCCTCACATTGGAATGGGACAGATCAGGGAGAGGCAGAGGTAAATTAGAAAATGAGGGCTGGGAGTGCAGGAGGTTTGAAAAATCCCACCACAAACAGAAACCTGAATTCACTCTATTTTTCATTATTCTGATTAACAAGATTTCTTCATTATTTCATTTCATACAATATTCGCTTTCATTCATTATTGATGCTAGAGAATTAATACAAGGATTAAGGGTTTGTATTTAATATGAATGGAGAAATATAGGCAGTAATTCATCCCTGATAGTATGCTATTGAAGTCAACTGTAGAGTGAGGATGAATTTTCACTCATAAACTTTTCACTCTATGGCTAATTACTAGCTATTATGGCAATTTTTGAAACTCTGAAGGCCTAAGCAATTGTGGCTGTTCTGACATTTATAATTCTTAATAATCAGAGGAGTCACTTTCCACAGAGATGGTGTCATTAGTTATTTGAGACCCACTGCCTGGGTGGCCCAACTTGTCTTCCTGTCATTAAATTCAAAAGGAGAAGCTCGTTGGTTTATAAGGGGGAGATGTGTCTAAACAGCTCACAATACACCTACTACTTCAAAAAGGAGGAATTCCATGAAAGTTAGGAGTAGACCATGTAGTTACAATAAATACTGGCAAACGCCACCCCTCAATTACCTCAGCTTGTATCTCCCATTCAGTTTTGTGGCATCAGTAACAGTAACTTTGGGGTTTTTCCCACCTCTCAACCAAGAGCTTAGGGTGTGGCCCACAGCATTCCTGTAATATAATGAATGAAGATCACGTGAATTTTAATGCAGAGGTTTAACGTATCCTATTAATTACATGTTTCTGTGCTGCTGTACTTCTGTTGCTTCAAAATGCTTCCTTCACCTTTTCTGTGAAGCAGCTGCTGCACCTCCACGGGTGGCATTTCTCACTTGACAAAATGTATGGGTGATATGCACTTTCTGACATGACAATGACTTCCCACTCTTGAAGATCCTGGTATTTGGGTGGACTAACAATATATAATTAGGAACAGGAAAACCAACAGGCGGGCTGGGAGGAGTGCTGCCAACGTTGTCAGAGACTGATTATGCTTATGGGCAGTGTCCTGAGAGTGTGCACCACGGCCACGTAAGCACTTGGGCATTTGTTGGAAGTTCTCCACCTGCTTTGGGTGGTGACTTTTTTTTCTCTCTCCCCATGGTATCCCCAAATAACCCACGTGCCGGGATAGGTTAAGGTATGTCAGCCTCCAAAACAAGGCCCTCTTCATAGTGCTGGACATCTACTGGATACCAAAACCTTCAGCATGAACACACTGTTGCTGAGACAAGGGCAGGTGATATGGTCCAGCAAAGCCTAGAGCATGGCATTTCTGGCTTTCTGGAGGTTCACTGTGGCCTCCTACAGCAGTATGCCTGTTGGGACAGCTCCTGTACATTGTGGTCAGGGATGAACACAGGTTTTTTCCACTCCTTAGCCTTTCTGCCAGGTCCAGACCCCAGTGAAACAACAGTGACTTACAGCAGCTGTGAATCTGGCAAGTGTGGCACAAGTGATGGCAAAGGTCCTGTTTCTGTCTAGTTTTTTCCTGTACTCTAAAGAGTACCCCCTGAGTGATTTCAGGGACACAGTGCTGCTAACCAGAAGTGGCATTTTACTTGCTGTCTGCTTAGAATATATTCACAGGCACATCTCACATGTTCAAAGGTCACTTAAATTTAAACAACTACACACAGTGAATTAACACTTGGATCACCAAAACGTTGGAAAATGAGATGAATTAGGGCCATTAGATAATGATGTTTTTACCAGATATAATCAGGTTGTTCAGTTGTGTCCTAATATACTGCATTCTAGCATCAGTGTGTATACTTTAATTCAACAGGATTCTTTGCAGAAGATGCAGTTAAAAAAAAAAAAAAAAGAAAGAAAAACCCCTTGGACTAAACCATAAATATTATGTGAATTGGAAACATTTTCCAGGTGACTACTGGAACATTTTAGAGATGTAAGACAGTTTCTGAACAATAGGCCATGTGGGACTCGCTGTATCCACCACTGAACTCCTCTGTCTTTGGTGAAATGAAGCAATATTTTAATTAGATCTAGTAATACCAGGCCATTGATTTTTGTCTCTCAACACCACAGGGTGAAATCTTCTTATTCTTCTCATGTTCCCTTTTCTGTGTTGTTTCAAATTTCATTTATTTTCTCTAGAAATAATTACTTATTATAATAATATAAATAATAATATAAATATAAATAACTTTTTCTAGGGAAAATAAATAGTTAAATGTCATGCACTGACTGGCAAGATTACACATTCAGTCCTGGATGGTGAAAATGCCTGATGTGGTTTAACATGTGACCTTTCAAACTTTCTGACTTAATCACTATCGCTGCTGATGGGTTTGAAATGATCCATCCTGACGGCTCCTGGCTGGAGAAATAGAGACTAGAACGCAGTAGATTAAAAAGCACATGCATGGGGGGGCATACATGTACAGCTGCTCAATCAATGTCTGGTCTTACATTTAGCTATTTGCACAAACATTGGGTGCAAGGCTGTTTTTAGGCTGCTGGGGTAGCTGCTTAGACATGTCGGGATCTCATGCCATGTATCCTAAAAATATCTTTGGATCTTTCGCCTGTCTGCCAACATGAAAGTGCTGGGCACAGTGTTGGAGGTTGGGATCCCCCCAGGGAAAAGTAGATAAACCTCTGTTCCGGGGTCCTGTTAGGTACAATGCCAGAAAATATAAATTGTCAACCTTGTTCTAGCCACGTACGTGTAGTGTTTTGCTTATGTGGTGGTTGTGCTTGCTTTTTTAAACTAATATTTTCAAATGCACTGTGTTCAACAGTTCTCACTTTTTTCTGGAGATTGATGGTTTTGAAAGCAATGCAACTCCAAATAATACGTCTCCCCCTGTGTTTTCAAAACCAATGGATTCAAATATTCGTCCATGGTAAGTTACAGATGCAAATGCAATAGTCATAATGTAATTATATCTATTCTATTTTCAGTAACTACTCCTTATTTTTCCTTAGACTTCATAGCTAAAATTTCACATGGCTTTTCTTAGCTTTTGGCCACTTCAAGGACAGAACTCCACTGGAGGTCAGTTGTTGCTAGATGACTTATCTTTGAGTTTATCTACTGATGTCATTTACACTGAATAAGTCAGGCCTCAGATTTGAATAAATTTAAAGTCAATACTGTCTTTTTTTTTTTTTATCTTAGCCTCCTATTTATGATACGTTAAGACAAACTCCATGCATCCATTTGTGTATTTTCTACTACACGAAGACCACAATTTAATTTAGCAAACCCTATTCCCACCTGTGTGCTGACATCCTCCATTGCTCAATAACAATCAAATTGAAGATGCTGAGTCTGAAATATTTCAAGGCATCCATTTCTGCTGAATGAATAGAAAAAAGTTATGACTGTGAAGAATGCACTTAATTTTAAAAAAGGTGTGGGGTACTAACAGCCAATAGTTATGCATATGGGAAATATGTATCAAAACTAGCATAAGCCCAGAATGGCCAAGTGGTTTTGTGTCTGATGGATGTCTGGTCAACTTTCTAGAATTAGCTGAGTCTTATTTTGGTTTCAGAGGAAAGATATCCAAATCACTCCCTCATTCAGGGACAGACAGACCTGCACAAGACACACATAGGCTTTGTCACCACGTTCTCCATGGTTTTCTGCAGAGAAGTGATGGACTGAATAAGAATGGACTCTGAGCTACCAGCTGTATTTCAAAGGGAAGGGAATATCTGCAGAGCAATGCTGAAGCTTTGCATTACTGAATCCTTGCGTTACTCTCCATACATGTGTTTTGTCAATAACTAGTAGTTCAGGCTCCCTAAGTTACTAACCCGAGGTAGTTCATCAAATCTGAACCTTACAGAAAACAAAAATACAAGTAAAAAAAATTACAATTAATTAATTTTAAAGTCAGCTCTGCTTTCAGGAATATCTGGAGATGACATACAGCAATTGCAAATACCAATGTGATTGAAATCCTTTAAATTTATTACCTAAATATGTATTTAGGGCCCAGTCCTCAATTTCTTTTAGCTGAAGCTTCCATTCAGGTCAGCTGCAAGATGCTCTTGAGTTGCCTACAGTGTCCTGTGCAGTAAATCTTTAGGTAAATCACGTTCATTGTGTGCTTGCAACCCATGCCAAGTTACTGATTTAGCACTTGCTTTGTGGCAGATGACAAAGTAAGCGTGTGAAAAGGAAGAATGTAAAGCTTTAAGCATTCTGCATAAAAAGCAGGGAACATCAAAAAAAATGAAAAAACTTCTCTCCGTTTCAAAATCTGTAATGAAATAATACACAAGAGGTTGCATTGTAATGATTTTTTAATATATAATAAATATATAAAATCCTGTGGGTCTCTTTAATTTTACCACTCACTTTAAAATTCACAGGGGAGATAAAATGATCAGATAAAAAAGCACAGTGTCAGATTAGACTAATTTCAGCTCTTCCGCAGATACTGCTTCCTAGTATTGACTGATTCTTCCTGCGGTTTGCTAAAATGTCATCCAGTATCTTCCTGAATTAGCACTTACGCTTTTTCTGATTTCTACAGTGCGTCTGGAAATGGGGAAGATATGGATTCCCCACAGTCTCTTCAGGATGATGCAACTGAATATAGCCCTAATGTAGAGAGCTGTTGGTGAGTGGAGACATGAAGTATCTCTCACTAATTTTTCAATGGATTAAGTCTATGATAGGGTGGGATATTACCTATTTTGCCTGCCATGTTTTAGAAATGAGGTCATATGTGTGCACGCATTTCAAACTCTTCACTAATTAAATTTTGAAATAAACAACTCTTACTTCTGCTTTTCTCAGATCTCATTTTTAGTGTGAGGATTCTTCATACATAATGTCTGTTTCCTAGATGACAACATGGGACCCAGATATCATGCACAACTAGACATCAATATTCTTTAGCAACAATACAATGCATTTTTCCTTCAAAATCAAACTCTTGTAAGACTATGACAGAAAACAGTTATTGTAGAGGTGAGGCATGGCCCCTGTTAGCTTGACAGAATCAACAAAATATACTTGCTTTATATTTCTGAGGGCTAGTGGAAGTCATGGTAGTTTATTTTGGTAGAAAGGGAAGAGAGATAGCTAATTATGAAGGACAGGCTTCCAAAGGAAATCAGCTAGGAGTATTTCTGATTGGGGGCAAAGTATAAAATCATTCTTATTCCAGAATCTGTATGATCAGGAAAATTGTGTAAGAAGATGTGAGGATAAATATGATCTTCTGCTGTGTGAGTGGGAGGGGTGCAGCTGGAGAGCAGCATCAGGGAACTCAGGCACTGAAGTCAGTGAGTTGTGGAGAGATGAGAGAAGCAGAGAAGTATTTCTTAGACTTTGTTTTAGAAGGATGGATAAACTGGAAAAAATGCAAACCAAAATATTTTTTAAAATGTACATTTTTATTATAAGAACTCTCTTAATAGCCACTTCTATGCAAATATGCAACCTGCAGAAACATTTTGAGATCCATGCCAAGATATATATATGGAAGCAGGGCAAGTGTCTGTAGTATAGGACAAGTGATTGTATTTCTTTTTCCTTTTACACAAAACCAAAATAAAACACAGTACATTGAATCAGCAATTTAATTATTTTTCCTTATAATTTAGTGCTAATATATCACAAGGACCTGAGCAGACCAGTGCCCGGAAGAAGTTGAAAAGATACATATTTCGGGCAGTATCTGAGGGGAATATAGAAGAACTGCAGTGTCTGCTCGCAGAGCTGAAGGAAAGATCGAACGCGTGTACAAACATGACTGTGCCAGGTAAGCTGTGGAGTTACCTGAAGGGAGATCGTTAGCTTTCTGGCAGCATATCTGCAGTCTAAAACTGGGAAATATCTCTGTGCAGCAACTAATTGCCTGTGGATTTGCAATTTAATGTATGCCACATTTCCTATTTCTAAATGAAAGCTTAAGGTACTCAATAAGCCACCTCCTTGCTGTCTCTGGGCAACACTGGAGGGTATTTGTCTCCTGTTTATGATACACGGAGGGTCCATCCGCACTGCGTTCCCATAACCATTCCTATGCCACCCTTTGCAGCAGGAGACTCCAAGCCGCTGTCTCTACCCAAACTGCAGTGAAATTGCAGCATAGATGAGGGTGTGTGATGTGTGCAGCATGGTAGAACAGGCAGGGAAGTTAGGGAAGAGTTCTGGGTCTGTCTGGGATGTCCAAAAGAAAAACCAAGTGCATAGGCTGCTTTATTAATTAGTACCACATCTCTGAATGCATCATCTCACCAAGCATCCATGGCTCACATAAGAAGCGAATAGGATGGAGGAATTGTTTGGCAAGTAATTTATGTTCACATATATTTGTCAGGTTCCACCCCTAATAAACATTAAAAGATTAGAATTCTTTTCCATCCACTTTAATGATGATCTAATCTCAAAATTCGCTCCTGTAGATTATCTGATGAAAAAATTCACAGCTTCAGATACTGGCAAAACTTGTCTGATGAAGGCTCTGCTGAACATCAACCAAAACACAAATGAGATAGTGAATATGCTACTCTCCTTCGCAGAAGAAAATGGTATTTTGGAGAGATTTATCAATGCAGCTTACACAGAAGAGGCATATAAAGGTATTGCCATCTGATACCAATTTCAGGTATATGGTTAAATATACCATCCATATAAGTAATGTTTTCTTCAAACATTTTAAATTCCTAAAACAACTTTTATTCATTATCACTGGTGCCACCCATTGTGAAATATCATTAATGTTTCATAATCTGCTTAAGAGATTCAGCGCTAAATACCTGTGTCTGTTGTTTCAGGCCAGACAGCTCTAAATATTGCCATTGAAAGAAGACAATATGAAATCACTCAGAGCCTTATAGAAAAAGGAGCTGATGTCAATGCTCATGCTCAGGGAATTTTCTTTAATCCCAAACATAAGCATGAAGGCTTTTATTTTGGTAAGTGGAAATGCAATCTCTCTGGAAAATTTAGGAAGGAATACCCAAACAATTAAGGCGGTGTGGAAGACAGGCAAGTGTGAATCATTACTGTAACTAAATGTAGATTAGGAAATTCACATCACAAGATATAAAAATGGCATAGTACCTTTTGGTAAAGTAACTTGCCAGAGTGCAATGTATTGTAAGCACTCAGAAATAACCATAAAACATTTCTAAAAAAGAATTGTAAATGCTGAATGCCAAATAAAATGATTTTGATTATTTTCTCCAAGTAATGTTTTCATTCAAATTAAGCTTTTATAAAAAAAGAGATACATTAAATACAATCAATATGTAAATGTAATCTATATTGAGATGCTTAACACAGTCACTCTTTTATCATATGATTTGAATGCTTGTAATAAAGCATGAACACGCTACGTTTTGTAAATTTGTAGGTGAAACTGCACTGGCGCTGGCTGCGTGTACCAATCAACCCGACATAACTCAACTGCTAATGGACAATACCAGGACTAATATTGCTTCTCAGGATTCCAGAGGAAACAATATTCTACATGCGTTAGTTACTGTGGCAGAGGACTTTAAAACGCAGAATGATTTTGTGGTCAGAATGTATGACATGATTTTGTTGAAAAGTAAAGAGAGAAATTTGGAAACAACAAAGAATAAGGATGGTTTGACCCCGCTACAATTGGCTGCAAAAACTGGGAAATTAGAGGTGGGTATTATTTCAGTAGCATCTAAAAGAAATGAAACATGGAGAAAGAGTCAAAGTCAACTACGTAATCAGATGTTAGTGCTCTGACATGTAGTTTTCCGTGCTGGCTATGATGTGCTATGCATCAATAACATTTGGTAAGCTAATTCTGTTCAAACTACAAGCAAAAATTTCTATCACAGTGTTGCTGCTGCTCTTCAAGGTTTCCCTCTAACAACCCCTTTCTGTACAAAATACATGTGCTGTTTAAAAACAGCCTTGCAAACCCTTCTGTTGTACAGGAACTCAGAAATTCTGCATTTGTTACAATACTACACTTACACAATATTTGAATAATTTCAAAAAATTCACTAGAACTGCTCTGTTATGCTGCTGTAGAATTTGACTCTCATAAATCAACTGCTTGCATTGTGGTAAAAAATTGACAATGGGATAATTTAGAAAGTAATTAAAGGAAGATACAATGTGAATTGTGCTTTAATCACTTAGAGAAATGTCTCTGGCAGAAAATCCGGAGGCATTAAAAATACTGTATTTATTCCCTAGATATCTGTCATCTCTAACACTGCTTACTGAGTAACAGAGTTACAGATACATTGACTTGCACTTCTGTAGCAAATGTGATAGCTAAAAGGTAGGGGTTTGGCAAGTATGTCCGTGTGCTTTCTCCGTTCACATGAAGAACACATCTGCTCACAAATGACTCTGTTAATGTTTTAGATTCTGAAATACATCCTGAGCAGAGAGATACGAGATAAGCCCAACAGGAGCCTGTCAAGAAAATTCACAGACTGGGCTTATGGTCCTGTTCAGTCTTCTCTTTACGATCTCACGGACCTAGATACCACCACAAACAATTCAGTCTTGGAAATTATTGTCTATAATACAAATATTGGAGTAAGTTACTTTTTTCTAAAATACATATATATTTTCAAGCAGTACACTCATTTCAGATGCATTAGCCTATACAGTTGACTGAATTACTTGTAAAACAGTAATTTTTGGTTCTTAGTTTTGTATCAGAAACAAGTTGAATTTTGTATTTTGTAGATTGTCAACTGTAAGTGAATACGCCTGAAATTACCTCTGTTTCCTTACAGGTGGAGAGTTCAAATTGTAATTGTGTTGATTTTTTTTCTATAGAATCGTCATGAAATGCTGACTTTGGAGCCCCTGAATTCACTCCTGCGAATGAAATGGAAGAAGTTTGCACGACACATGTTTTTTATGTCATGTTGTTTTTATTTCCTATACAATGTAACGCTAACGTTAGTTTCCTACCACAGGCCTAATGAAAACGAAGTGAGTACAGCAAGTTAATGTCAGCCAATTTCACTGCTTTATAATGCATTAGTATTTCCTGCATTGTATTTAAAATGCTAAACCAAAACCAGGTATTACAATATCTGGTTGTAGAGAGACTGGGTTCTCCCACATCAGGTCTTTGTATCTGGAAGGAAGATCAGCAGTAATAGAGGAAATTTGCTTTTTGTGAAAGTGACCCAAAATAGAATTATGTAATACAAAGACAGATAGTTAAATTTTCCTAAAATTTTGGGGAGAGTTTTTTATTTTTCTTTCAAGAAGAAAACTTCTGGCATTTCAAATATACACATTAGGGGGGCGATTTAGCAAATCCACCATGAAGAAAATTCTCGGTGAAAGTGAAGGAACTGGATACCCAGATTGCTACAAACGTGAGGATTCCTGTTCCTTTACCTTTCACCCTTCAGGTGCGGAACTCAGTCCTTCCTTTCGGACCTGTCTTACAGGCTCCTCCTTATCCACTGGCACTGACCCGCGGTGTGGGATGGCTGCAGTTATCGGGACAGGTGATGGTTATGTTAGGAGCAATATTTTTAGCCATAAAGGAGGTAAGACTTTTTAATAACAAATAATTAACAAAATAGATAAAGAACTTCTCTAAATTTATGAATATGCTGATTATGATCTTGGCAGTATGTTTGGAATATATTTATGGGATGTGAAATGTCTGAAAGTCTTTGGCACAATATGTCACTTGTTCAGAATGAGCCTGGATATGTATTTGAATATAACTGTATTGCTCTAGGAAACAAATATGAGAGGTTTTTCCTTTCAAATTCTCAAGACAGAGATTTGATATTTGTATAACATAATTTTTGTCAAATTACTGGCTTTAAGGATGCTGTTGAATTAGAACTTGTAACAGAAAAAATAAAAGTATTAAATTATGCCAGAGATGACAGGAATTTAAACTCTGAAGTTACAGATCTGTAAAAAGATTTTTAATTCTAGAAATCTTGTCAGTAGACTGATTTTTATTTTTTTTTTAGAAGACCAACTTAAATTAGTTTGAAAAATCAATTTTGAGGCTTTCTTTCTCTTATTTTCTCTTATTACCATTTCTGTATTTTATATATCTGCCTACAGAGTGTAGCCATCTTTCTGCTTAGGCCCTCAGACCTGCAGTCGATTCTCTCTGACGCGTGGTTCCACTTTGCATTGTAAGTCTGTCATGCATATATTTTATATTATATATAAAATGCTTATCGAACTCATGGTCATGATGTACTCCTGCAGCAGATGCTCACTTTCTCTCTAGGTTATCAGTTTTTAGAGGGATGGGCATAATCTTACATGCAGCTTTCTCGTAACACACACTAACGGCTGCACGGGTCAGTAATGATACTGGGGGTTGATGTGTACGGAGTGGATATCTTTTTCCAAAGTACAGCACTGTCTTTAGCTTCTCCTGATGCTGTATCTCTTTAGAGCTCTGTATAGAGAAATGCATTTAAGAAACCCTGTTAATAACCCAGTTTCACACTCCGTTTGACTCCTTCAGGAAGGGAAAATTGCATAAAGCTGGTTCAGGTGGCTGAAGGGAGTATCCCATCAGCTGGCCTAGATAAAGCACAGACGATTCCCTCTCATTTCTAGCACATGATTGTAGGATCAATAAAAACAGAGGTGGCTTAACTCTACCTTTCTTCCTTCTCCTACAACCCCACTGATATCCATCTTGTGCTGCTGAGGATCTGGGCTGCATCCTACCGTCTGCTAGTGTCTTCCTTGTTTGTGGAAAACCTGTAATAATTCTAACAATTCATTAAGCAAAAGCTTGAATTAAATGGCTTCAAAGATACTATTAAGTATTCTTAATGCTTTTGTCAGCAAAATCTGCATTGAGCAGCTGTTTTGGGGAGAGTAGTTCATTTAAAATAAGCTTTAATAAATATCATCCTAATATGTTAATATACCATTATAGTTTATTGATAAAAGAGATGAGTACAGGTAGCATAAGGAGTGTTCATAGGGGAGAATAGAATGCAGTGTGAAATTAGAATTGAAATAAAGAATTCTTGTTTTCATATTTTTCAATTGTGTTGTTGGTTTTATGCTAGTAATTCTCCTTTTACATACATGTGTTTGTTTTTTAACAGTTTTATACAAGCTTTGCTTGTGATCTTCTCTGTCTTTTTGTACTTGTTTTCCTACAAAGAACACCTCGTGTGTCTTGTTTTGGCAATGGCCCTCGGATGGGCCAATATGCTGTATTTCACCAGAGGCTTCCAGTCCATGGGCATTTACAGTGTTATGATTCAAAAGGCAAGTTTGTTTTGTTTTGGTTTACCTGCCTCGTTATGACATTTGCTTACTATGATATGATCCCAGTCAAGCATATTCAGCAATCTAGATGTATTTTATAGTTAATATTGAAATGTCTTAGTTTATAGGTATTATTTCAGCAGAATATACTACATAACTTCAATGTCAGAAACTAGTTTATATCTTAAAATTAATATTTTACTATATCAAATATGTAAGTAATTTGTGTTTTTTCAGCTAATGTAGTTCTACTGTTCAATTGCATCATTTTGCTGTAATGTCTATATTGTACAGAATTAGTCACCTTTGGAAGTACACAACACCCCAGGCTCTCAGTTATGAGATAAAAAAATCAGACCTAAATCTTCTCTGGGTTTCTCATTGAGACTACGATAGTTTGCTTAATCAAAGTAATCTGATATTTTAGCGTGTTCCACACCTGTATCCCTGCAGAATTCATAAGCATAAAACCAGTTCTCTGCTTTGCTTTCTAATAAATATTTAATTTAATTTTTAGGTCATCCTGCAAGATGTGATAAAATTTTTAGTTGTCTATATCGTGTTTTTGCTGGGATTTGGTGTAGGTAAATATTACTGGAGAAAAGCACTGATGTTCTGTGTGAGTAAAAATTCTAGCATTATTATGAATAAGAACCCTATTGTCGTGATGAGAACTCATGTTGGGGTTTCTTCTGGATATTAAAAAAAATATTCAGAGATTTTAAACTGTCCAGAGACTATCTGAACAGATAAGTAATTTGGCTTTTTCTTAATTGCCTGCAATTTCTTTCAGATTTGGGCTCTTTCTGCTTCCTGGTACTATTCTGGTGTATTCTATCTGCTGCTGTGTGTGTTGCAGGGCAGCTCTAGCTCTTTATGACGCAGAGCGTTTTGAATTCTTTAGGATAAAATGGCATGTATAAAGCATTATTGTGATTAAAATTTTCTCATTCTTTCTTCTCAGCTCTTGCTGCGCTGATTGACACTTGCCAAGATGGTAACGAATGCCGTCATTCCAACAGCAGTCTGGGACCTGTTCTGATGGATCTTTTTAAGCTCACCCTGGGACTGGGTGATCTGGAGATCCAGCAAAATTCAAAGTATCCTGTACTATTTCTTCTGCTCCTCATAACTTACGTTGTGTTGACTTTTGTTCTTCTCTTGAACATGCTGATTGCATTAATGGGAGAAACAGTGGAAGATATTTCAAAAGAGAGTGAGCACATCTGGAAACTCCAGGTTTGTTTGTGAGTTAGTTTTCTTCGGGAAGTATAGATGCCTTGGCTAAGATCTTTTGAGCTGTACCTAGGGTAACATCACGCTGACCAAATGGGTTAGATATTAACAATGATAACCTCCTTTGTATATGTGTACAAATAAGGGAAGTAAGTAATGTTAGTATTGGGGTATCATAATAACTTCAGAAGTAACAAGTATGCTAAAGGTAATCTTATGGCTCAGATTTTCAACCTCACACACCGTCACGTACCTTTATGACTTTCATTCCCCTCGATACATCAGGTGATACGAAGGTGCGTTTCATTATCTGCCCAGAAATCTGTGGCACAGCACGCTCTGCTATTGCATCCCTTGAGTCTGAGCAGCGCATGAGTCCATTCCGATTCCTCACACCTTATCTGAGTCTGCTCTTTTACCAAGTCTAGACAGCTGAGTCCCACGCTGTCATTGAGAATACAGTCATAATTAGGATTGGAGTTGCTCTCTGTGGTGGGCAGCATCCCCCAGCGGGTTATCTATGTCCCTCTGGCAGGGTGTTGCACAGAATTGTTAGCGTTAAACCCCAAACACCGAGTTTAGAGTGAGACTTCTTGATTCTTCTCTGAGATTGCCCTCTGTGGTGGGGCTAACTAGAGAAAGCTGTGGACAACCTATTTGCAGATGCCAAATAATAAGCGGGATGCTGTATTATTTGCTGTTGTTGGAGTCAGTGTTGATTATGGATGGAGGTTTAACATGTCATAATGAACCATGGAGCCTCCAAATTGTACATGCAATGAATCAGACATGTTTGAATACAGTTAATCACACTCCTGTTACTATTTATTGTTAATAGAGAGCCAGAACTATTTTGGAATTTGAAAAATTCTTACCGAAATGTTTGAGGAAAAAATTCCAACTGGGAGAACGGTGTAAAGTGGCTGAGAATGACACCAGGGTGTGTTTAAGGTAAACAAAGCTGGAATACTGTGCTATCAATTCTGCTCTGTATGTTCCTTCAAGGTTATTTCTCCTCAAGAGCTTCTTTAAAATATTTCTACATCTCTACAGATTATATTAGGTGTACAAAAATCTGTTGGTTTTTTTTTCCAGTTGTGACCAATTGTTTAAAAGAAAAGGGAAATGTATAGACTTTTTATGTAGACAATTTTTTGGTAACAAAACAGATTTTCAACTTCATATGTTTTTAATACACAAGAATCAAGTCTGCTTGCAGTAAATGACACTTGTAATATTCTAAGGAATAATTATATTTAAATTGACTGTTAATTTATTACCATATTAAAGAATATATTACTGTGCTGTTTTATGAAAAAAATACTTAAGGTGAGTTTTGAGACTGTAGTCATAACATGTGAAACTATAAAGTAGTCTTTATATTATTCTCATCTTCATATAGTACATGATGCTGAAAAAAACTATTCAGCCTTTTAGTACTAGCAAAACAGGTGTTTATGGTAAAGTCTGACAATCCCCAAAAGGAATAAAAAAAATAAAAGGGGAAGTTGCAGCTCTGTGATTGGGAGATAATGCATGCTAGTAACAGTAACACAACTTATATACAATGTAAACAGGATTAATGAAGTGAAATGGACCGAATGGAAAACGCATGTTTCATTTATTAATGAAGATCCCGGACCAACAGGTACTGTGGAATTTTACACCACCATATTTGTGAAATTATTTTGTCCTTAGAAATGCTTTGATACAGTTTTATATACCTTTAAAAAGATAAACTCTGGTAATCTAGGTATTTAACCACACTTTACTGCTAGGGAAACTCATGCCTCATAAGGTAGGGGTGTTAATTCTTTTTAAAGATTTTGAGAGAGGATTGGTTACAAAATCTTATTATTTATATCTTGGCACCAAAGCAGGGTGATTTTACCTTTTCTTTATTTTCCTCTAAGCAGTTATGCTTGATCTGAGTTCTACATTCTTGTGTGGTATTTGAATGGCCAGAGAACTTTCCAATAGACAGAAAGTATTATTTTGAAAAAGTTGTTATAAAGTTAAGTTTAGTCTTAAATAGTGAAATATAGCATTGCAAAACTGGCAAGAAATCAGATTGATTTTTGCCTGACAACACTGTACCCAGCCACTGTCTGCTGATTTTAACCCTAGATGTTCTAGGGTCATGTTTATGTTTTGTGATATGTATTAGATGACAAACTGCCCCTCCTGAATGTTGAGTAGGAAATTCAAGATACCCATCTGCTGACAGGGTTGGAAGTGTAACAGAAAAATGACCCAACTTTGAGGTGTCAGATGATGTCCCTCTGGCAGCAGCCCTCAGATTTTACCATGGGGGCATATGAGGATCTGGGAGACTTGTTCTGAAGTTAATTAGTCAATTGGCGTTTATGTTGCTTAGTGGAGTGATTTCAGTAATAACGAAAAGGAGCAGACAGAAAAAATTCTGTGTAAGATATGGTAGTAAACTGACAACTTATTGGTTAAATAAACACATGGTTTTTTAACAAAAAATAGACGTGCAAAAATTTGATCTTGCATATACAGTTTCTACCATATCCTGTTTTGTTTATAATGCATTTTTTTGCAGATCCAAGCAAAGTTCAAGATAATTCAAGAACTAATAGCAAAAACACCCTGAATACGTTTGAAGAAATGGATGATTTGCCTGAAACTTCTGTTTAGTTGTGCTGCATTTGATACATGGTCGTTCAGGAGGTGAAAAGCATCAGCTGTGGGTGCTGGAAGCTTTGGTGGTGTTTTGGGCAGCTGTAACCAGCTGGGACACAAACTTCCAGTGACATGGCCTGATGACTTTAACCCACTTAATCAAGGCAGCTAAACTAAAATGGACTATTTCACTGGTTCAGTTTTGAGCCTCTCAAAAACTGTTGCTGTCCAAGTTTGCTCAAACTGGGGTCTAGACTTTTTACTGGATGAAAAAAAAAAGGTCAAATGTGAGATATTTCTTCCTTTTGTGGAAAATTTTAAGATCATCGTGATCCCAGTCTGCTGTTTTTGGAATCTCTAACTCACGAGAAACATTTTGTACACTGAAAAACATTAAATTCTTGTCGCGGAGAAAAGAAAGGCATTTCAATTCTGAAGACTACTAAATGAAGTGCGTTATTTTGAAATAACGATGTTCTGGATACATTTGAAGCTTTTGTATTGTCTGTCAGTGTTATCGGGGGCTTGATCCTGCCGAGCTGGAGAGAAGCCTCTTCAGGTCCCATTAGCTTTGCCATATCTGTTTCCCTGTGTGTAACCCGTAGGGTATAATATGGTGTTTACTGCTCTTTATTTATTACTATGTATATATGCATTCCCATATAATAATAGGGCAGAAATTCTGAGAATATTTCCGAGTTTGTTTCGCCACAAGGTCTTTACTTTTCCTACTCAGCTTTTCCACGCTGTTGCATCTGGCTGCATAAAAATGTTATCCCTGTGGAAGCTCTTCCAATTTAAAAGTAAATTAATTTCTGTATTCAACCACTTCAGGAAGATAGGAAGACAGTATTTCTTCCCAAAATGAACAAATAAGTTAAATGCAATGCAACTGCAGACTTTTAAGGTATTCTAGTTTTTTGTTTGGTTGTTTTGTTTTTGTTTTTTATTCCAAGGACTATGTAATGCATTTCTGTAGCACTTTTTATTTCACTACTTGTGATGACCTAGTAAAATGAATTATATTTTTAGTTTTCTATATTATGTGTATATGTATAAAAAGAAATATTTGTTCCATGTACTTTTAAATTTCAATCAATACATTATGTGTCTTCAGTGTCATGGGTTTTTATCATAGATGATCATTTGGTGCCTGTTTCAAAGGTGCTATTTAGGAAAGACTCAGGTGATTTCTGTTCTGTGTGTGAATGATAATATGAATTGCGTTGGATTCTTACAGCCAAGCCTCCTGTGGGCAAAATGATCCAAAAGACTTTCTTACCACAGAAGAGAGCGTGAGGGAACGCTCCGGCGGGAAGGATAGCGCAAAGCAGTTTGCAGGGATGGTGAACGCGATTCTCGCTGCCTGACCAGTCTTCTCCAGAGGCCGTATACTGTGTGTCCTACCTTGTATGGCCTGATGGACGGGATCAAACTGAAATCTTCAATTCAGTTATGTTTTCACAGGGCACGGGAATGTGCAGGGAAGGACATTTATGTGCATCAATAGACCAACGTAATATCTTGAGCGTTGTTTGGCCGCCTTTGTAGGATGTGTGAGTATGAGAAGAAAAATTCCTGTGGTCTTGGAATCTTTCATCTTTGCTGGTTAATTCTGCATTGAAACTACCAACAAAGAATATTGCCTCAGGACTATGCAGTTCCATTTGGATTCTTCTGAGTGCCAGTTTTTGTACAAAAAATAAAATAAAAATACCTCTTCACATATACTCAGGAACCAGAACAAACCAGCCTGCACTGTGCTCCCTGTTGCTGGGGGTAGACTTGTCACTGAAAATAAGTTCAGGTGTCTCTGCGCTGTGCTGAGGTCACGCTGTAGGTGTAGCCGCAAAACAGGGAAGGCACAAAAACCATAAGGAATGTGCTGTGTCAATGTCCAAGTACAAAACTCTATGGTAAAACTGAGGAAGAAACTGGGAGGTTGTTTCTGAAAGTTCTTGGCTGAGAAAATACCCTCCTTTTGTGGCCACAGAGCTCTGCCAGATCACACATAACATCTCCTGTCTCAAGGGTCTTATCAAGAATGCTATGAGTAATAACTAGTGCAGATCATTCTGTACTTTTTATACAATGTTTATTTAATTTAAAGAAATAAAATTTGTAATTCAATAAACATTTTTGTCTTGTGTTTTTATTTCATCAAGGAAAAAAAGATTTTGGCTTAGTAGTAAATAAGTAAGATACCAATTTTCAAAAGATTGAATTTGGGGGTTATCTAGACAGTGAATCTTCCAGTAAATAGCTGATTATTGTACCCTTATGCAAAGTTCTTAATGTTTTCTCTGTCCCAATTACTGTCAAATATGTTAAAAACTCTAGATAATGAATGAAATCCCCATTTTCTTCTCTCTTTCAGCTACTCTGACAGGTTTGCTTTCTACAAACACAGAACAAGTCAGTCTCACAATTCTGAGAAGTCTCCCCATATGGAATTCTTGTGAATTTCCATTCTGAAATACTCAGGTATGATTTGTGCATTGCTTTTACCTAACCTTGCTACCTTCACTGAAAACCTCTGGGGTACAACAGCTGATTACAATCTTATTTGGAAAATGCTATGAGCAGTAGGTGGGTGCACCCAGAAAGCTATAAAGCTATAAATTTCTCTTGTCTCCATTGCAATAAAAAATTTCTTCAAAAGTTTCCATGGCCTAAGTGCATCTTTTTTTCTGATTTTGAATATTGCTCCAGTATGTTTCTGACTAACCTTTTAACCTTTAATATTAAATCATGGAAAGCTTGAATTAATCTTGTAATACTTAAAAATGAAAAAACTTTCAATTCATTTTAGTGTAATTTTCTCAAAAATCATGTTTTTAGCTTATTTTATATCTTCCTAAGTATAAAAGAAAAATAGAACAAACCCTAAGGCTTCCACTTCGCTGCAATAGAAGTTAGTCATATATGCAGATAATATAATAGCATTTTAATATATATATTTTACTCTTTCTCTCTCCCTAGCTTTTCCTTTGTCTCATATTTTGTATGTTTATATGAGGAATTAGTTTCAAGGATCACCCTATTTTAAAAAGTGATGGTTATTGGAGGCCTGGGTTATGAAGTAAAAATGCTGTAATTTTTTTGTACGATGTAGTTTTGTGGATGAGAATCTTTCTATATGATGCTGAATATAATTTTTATAGTCTCTAACCCACATGTGGTACACTGTTTAATAATTTTATATAGTGTCAACTAACAAACTTCATAAAAATATTCTTTGCATCTGTAGTACTGTATTAGAGCAAGTAAACAGTAGTCATAACTAGCATTATGACAGTATGTGTCATCTTAAAAGTGCTCAGCAATGTTAATTAAATTACATTTTAAAATTAGATTCTGCATTATTTTATTCCATGAATGTCACTGGATTTCACAGAGGAGAAATCTATATTTTCTAGGGAAAAATCTGTAATAAGCCTTTAAGAATTGTTCTGGTCTAAGACTGAGGATCTGATGTGTTTTGCAGTAAGTTTCATTTTTACTGTTTTTACAAAAGCTTGTTTCTTTTCATAATATGCAGCTTCATTAATGAATGTTGGATAAATTGTACAGTCCTCTTTATATGTAATTACTTCTCCATCAAGAGTCAAAAATAGAGGATCACCATTGTTCAGTGGCTGCCAGTCTTGATTCTTAGAAAAAGAAAATAAATAGAAAATATTTACTTTCCAGTTTTGTATATTTCATGTGATTCCTGAGTTTATGCTCAGTAATCATATTCTCTGCATTTTACAGCAAAAACATTAAAAAGAATTCCTCTTAATCTTCAGGATGTAATTTCAGTTTTCTGGGTCTCATTTTCAAGCTTTTATAGAATTCACTGGTAAAGGTGAACTAAAAGGAAACTGCACGTGCTCATAATTGATTAAAAACAGACCCTTATTTTAGAATTCAAAATTAGATTTATGTTTTAGAAAAAGAGATAACCTGTTGTCTTTTTCTTTTTAGTGTTAGGTTCAAAAGTGATTTTAGATTCAGCGATTCCCAGGTCAGTTACTGAAATACTGTATGACCTTAGTGACAGAACTTACCTTAGGGAAGGTCTAAAGAATTCAATAAACCCACTGGCAATATTGTACTTTTAAATATTTACTACTAAAAAATACTACAGCGTAGCAGAAGCAACACAGGAATACTTATAAAAGGTCATAAATGGAAACTATTTGAGAATTTACCTGCAGTTTAGGGTGAATAATAGCAATAACTTCATCATTCTTATTCCTGGGATAATCTACTTTCTCCATTATTTTAAAAACCTCAATTGTACATGGTGGAAATTCCTTTCCTAGAAACAATAAATGTAATGTCAAAATGAATAGCTGCCTTTTAAAAAGAACAATGTATTATTTATTCTTTTCAGAATGGCTTAAATCATTACGCTGTACCTTGCCGGAGTTTACACACTAGTGATTTGCTCATGTATCATCAAAATGTTCAGTTCCAGACTTTTGTCCCAGAGAAGCTCAGTTGCAGAAAGATGGTCCAGTCACATATTGTAGCATATGAAGCCCAGATCTAAATTTACTGCTGAAATGTGACTTTTCACAGTAGACTTAGAAAGATGTATCTTCTAAATGAAGAAATCATCGACAGGCCTGTGTTTGATAGTGCTGCACAACTCAGAATGGTATTGCTGCTATTTAATCTTTACCATTCCAGCACAATAATGGAGATTCTGACGTGCACAACTATATTCTTTTCCTTTTACTTTCAAAAAGAGCCTGCTGACAAAATGTACTCTAAAAGAATTTAAGCGTCTATTTTTGTCAGTATGTATTTTAGGCACTACACAGTTATATACAGTTGTAACAATCTTACAAAACCTACTTTAATTTTAGATAGCAACGCACATATGACTTGTAAGTTAATAATTTCTATTCTCCGTGTACATACTACTATAGAAATATTGTTAGCTAGTATTTCAGATTCTCAAAGCAACTGTAAGATTAAGATCAAGTATGCTTCTTGAATCCTCAGAAAGAGGAACTATCCTTGAAGCTACCCAAAGGAGTTAGACAGGAATTACAACTTTCTGATGCCACCCTTAGGTAATCTAGAGAACACCCCACCTCCCCTCTTCCCTGTTTATCTGTAAAATTTTGTAGCCCAACATATTTTTTTTAAAAAACATAATCTCCTGAGCTAGTCCACTAACAGGACACAGGGGGATATATTCTCTCATTATTTACTCTACCTTCATTAAAAAGTTGCACAAAATCAAGGCCATGCTTGACAATCTTCCTCATTTTGTCCAAAATATCAGCTCTAAGAACACCTTGTGGCTGGGGACCCACCTCCACACCTGTTTGCAGATGAGGGAGATTATTAATATAGCTATATTAATTAGATTATTAGCTATATCATTAGCTATATATTAACATTATTACTATATTAACATTATTATTAGCTATGTTAATAAGATTACTAATATAGATATAATATATCACATTTAGATTACAAATCAGAAATAGATGTCTGATTGGGTCTGTGTTTTATGTTTCAGAGGAATTTTCAAGTGCAAAGTTATGTGATTTTTGTAAGGCAGGCAGAAAATGTTGCTCACCAGTCAGGATCAGTTAAAAGAACCATGTGTACATTTTTGAATGTGCTACCAGGGTAAGAGGAAGGGTCTTTTATCTTTTTCCTCATCCTATTTTTCTATGCTGCATTATAGAGAACTCATTGTTTAACAGGAAAAGCAAACTCATGATTTTTTCTCTAGTTATGGTTTTGATTCCATAAACGAAAAAGTTAACCACTTCCATGCTAAACATCATTTCCTTATTCCTTTATCACATCTTCTCTTTTCCTCTTCTTGGCTAACACCCAGCGTTCCAGCCGAGGCTTATTTAGAGGAAGTAAACATTTCTTTACTGAAGCTGTTACTTCCTTATCCTCATATATTACAAATATGTTCTGCAAGCAGTGGGTTAACTGAGTTTAAGAATTTCCATCTGGCTTCTGTATTTTGGAAGCCAAGTATAAATGAGAACTCTTCAGAAGAAAAGATAATCACATACATTTAATTCGGCAAATATAATGTCAAATAGCTGCTGGGGATCACAGTACTTGTATAACGTAATGAAATTAACAGATCTGGGAAGAGATATATTTTAAAATAATTTATGGTGGGTTAAAACAGTCTTTATTTTTCATATTTACCAACAGGATGTTTTGCTACAGATCGAGTTGTTGCATATTTCAAGCTAGGATGTTCAATCAGCAGAACAGGACAGCATTCTGGAGCCAAAGCGTTCTGTGGAGATTGGTTAAAAATGTCTTTGTTATGCAAATGTTTTAAAATGTTGTGCCACAAAAGATTACTGATGCAGAAGTGATTTACACAATGTCTTCAATATGTTGCCTTTATTTCATGGCCCTCAAAGAAGTAGGACATTTTTAGAAAACACACAAAGCTGTATTTGTTGGTGTCCTTTCCATTAACTCAAGCCAGGCATGCTCCACTGAACTTTGTGACGGCAAAGAGCACAGTTCTAGTCTTAACTTGCCAACAGAAAGAAAAATCTACTGATCAGTGTTCCAAAACTTAGAATCAAAACACCAAAAAGCAGATTTCAAGTATTTTTTGTGAGAGACCTAGATTCTTTTACGAGGACTTAGATTGTGAATTAAGTCTTACTTTAACCTTGTTTTGATGCAGAAACCTATTTCAGGCCTCTTTCTTGATGACTGCCCGCCATTGCTCTTCATGTAATTTCAGTCATAAGCTTTCTAAGCTTCAAGTATTTTAAAAACATTTAAATGGGATACATGTAATAATTAAAAAATTCAAATGTTAAAATACACCTTGTTTCTAAGGGAAAACAATTAAAATTCCACACCATTGCCCTAACCTTGAATTCATCAGTCACTGTCTAGGTCACTAGTCCTTCAACCAGATTACACTTAAACCAGCACTTCTGCAAACCTCCCTCTACCAACACTTAACTGCTACAGAAACAGCAGAATCAAACAGCTTCTAAAGACAGATCACTGTTCCTATAAATACTGATGAAGGGAACATTTGTCATTACCTAGTTCCATTATTTTTTTTCATGTCTTTATTTCATAAAATTAATGTTTAACTATTTAGCATGTGTGACCCAAATTTATCCAAGTTCCTGACAGATCAGTGTGAAAGCAGATTAAATTACATTCATTTTCATAGATGTTATTCTAAGCATTTCTCCTTGCCCATCAGTCTTACTAACACTCATTTTAATACATAAAGATCATGATTAGTTCAAATCTGAATTGCCTGATGTTGTAATCAAAATTAATAATTATCTCTGATTAAAAAAACCAAACATCCTACATGTGATTAAATATTTTAAACAGTTTTTCAGAATAAATATTAGTTTATTTAAAGAAACTACAAAATATATAATAATACAACGTTACAATTAATAATCTATTTTAATAGTTCATTTAAATAGGTTTTACCTGGATATAATGAAACATTTGAATTGTAAAGTCATCCCTGGAGTTTTCAAGAATAAGGGTACCACCCATGTTAGAAGTGGTGTTGTGAAGGTCAAAAATAAGGTCATACGCATCATCACTACCTTTTGGACCAAATATATGATTGATTTCCTGAGCCCTTCTCACTTCATATGGAATATCTTCCATCACTGTCCTGCTGTTAATATCAGTACAAAGAAATTAGTGAACTCATTCCATGGCTTTACAGTCAACAAAATATTGTATACCCTTTTCTTTTTACTTTAATTCCATAATTGACTGGAGTTGAAATCACCTATTTAATTACCAAACTGTTAAAATTTTATTAATTTGTCCTTGAAAAAAGCACGATTGTTAAACAGGTCTTACTATTATGTATCTTGTGCAGATGGGTAGTGAGAATTTTTTGGTCAGATTTTAGATGGAGACTATTTACTTCTCTCTTATTTCTTTACATCCTCAAATTTACCCCATGCAGAAAACTAAGTCATAATTTATCAACAACTTAAACCCCTTCCAAGACTGGATCCACCTCCTGCTGAAGAGAGTATTCAGATCTCGGTCCATGCCCTTTTACCTTGGACATCAGTCACAACGTTTTTTATAACTGGCTTTATTTCTTGTCTTCTTACATTCTGATCAGACTTTTACTGTCTCTTGTTTTGAGCCCTCCTGACTCTCAAAGCTCATAAAAGCTTTTGCTCCCTCAACTCTGTTCTTACAGAGTTTTAGTACTTGTAATCTCAGGTGACTACGGCTGTAATACACTTTGAAGAAATGGTCTTAGCCTAAGGAAAGGTCTGAGATCTGCTTCCTGTCAGTTAAGGGCTCTGTAGGAAACTGATGTATGACACAAAGATCTCTTATGTATTAGAAGTGTTACAAAATTGCTGCAGATTCAGGCTTGTTCTGCACGGACAACAAGTCTGGTTTTGACAACAAGCTTGGAATACTACCCAAGTACAATACAGAAACACATAGTATCTTTTGTGCTAAATCCACAGGGTTTTTCTCAATACAGCTCCAGTTTGGTGATATTTTAATTTTCTAAGAAGTACCAGTATTAGGTTGCATAAAGTAAGTTGTTGGGTTTTTTTAAAATACTAACAAAACACCTTACTAACTGCATGGATATTTAAGTATCAGAAGAGGCCAATAAGGAAAATTATGGGATCACCACTGCTGGAGTGTAAGAAATGGTAAGATATAATCTGTTGGGAATGTCTACCTGCAGTTGACCTACTGTGGGATGTGAGATGGATTAGAATTTTTATGTGAGGCCTTCAAGCTCCTTTTCCTCTTTTTATGATTCTGTGTATCACATAATCTACCTTTATATTCTTTAATTCTGTGCTTGAAATTCAAGGTTTCTTCACATAAGACGCTTAAATGCTTTTTATTGGAGCCAATGGGACTTCCACCCTTACTTTCAGTAGTATCAGGATTTCACTGTCCTTTTACTTATTTTGTAAATAATTTGTAATCTTGAAGGGCCTACACTTAAAGGGATCAGGTGAAGCTATTCCAAACTTTCAGTGGTGTTGTAATAGGACTGGGTAATTTAATAGGAGTTACTGAGGAGTATTAGTTTTAAAAATTAAGACAACCTGCAACTGTCCTAACCTGCTATTTTGTCAAGTGTTTTATGTTCAAAGCAGCTGAAAACAAACAAAACCACTTTTTTTTTTTTCCCAGATGTTTTCCCAAGTAAGCAATTAAAAGAATGGCCTCAACAGTTACGTGTTAAAACATCTGTTTATCTTAAATACAAGCAGGGTAAGAATAACCACGCTTACAAAATATATGTGATACATACTTCTTTCTGTGGTATTCACCTTTTAAGACTTTTCTGACATATTTACCTGTTTAGCATGCAACTATACTAAGCATAAGAATGTTTATACATCATACTTCTGGAACAGATGTCTCAAAAGCAGAGAAACATAAAATCCCATTAAAAATGTAAAATCAGTTACTATTTTACAGTAATTTTCGATTGTATTTTTTCTAAAATAATGAGTCAGTTAAATTAGTGAGGCTATGTGGCCATCGTTTTACCACAGAATACATTATTTCTAACTTAGCTCATTTCAAGTTTTGTATCTTTTACTGGATATAACTGAAATCAACTACACTTCCCTGATTTGTATGCCATTCCTTCAGATACTCAGATGTCCACCTTTAAATTTCTTTTATCTGCTATCTTCCTGCAAGTATAATTGCTTTCAGAAGAGCTCCAAAGCTGAATTGCACAGGAAGACATGAGAAATGATGACTTTGTATCTCAGAACAGCAATACTTGACACAAATACAGCTAATCTAATACTAATTTAAAATGCTGGTTTTAAGATGATATGTTGGTTTGAGACTCATTCTACTGGCAGTACTTTTAAAATGAATCTGTTAACGCACAATTTGTTCTTTTTGGGTTAAAGGTCAATAATTTCAGTTATGTGACTGCACAGTTAAAATAGTAGTGGAACTTGTGTTAACATTTTAATCTGGAAAGGAAGCTCCTTACAATTTAAAAGACAGAAAAGTAAATCAACAGAAAGTACAACTATTCTTACCCAAGATTATCAGGGTCAAATACACGGTTCAGATCACAGTCAATGTATCTAGTACACTTCTTCACGGCTCTTGGGTTGGTAAGAAATGGTTTCACTTCCATTCCTCTTCTTTGAATCTCAGCTCCATTCTCTTCCCAGTGCTTGACCAAAAATACCCCTGATAACTCATTGCCATGAGTTCCCCCGAAGATAGCAACCCGTCTTACTGGAGGTTTATCAACAACAGAAGAGGAAGTCATGCTTTTCAGCAGCTCTAAGAATTGCTGAAAGCAAAACAGAAAATAATCATAAAGTAAAACTTTTGCCCACCCCCAAAAATTTTTTTAAAAAGGCTCTTTACTATTGTAATAGGAAATTCTTTAAGCCTTTTTAAGTCAGATGTGAATGAAAGTGAATAAACATTTCTCTAAGAGTTTTAGACTCCCTTTGGGAGGCGGGGAGTTGCTATCCTGACACTCCTACCTCTGCAGGAGCCCTCCCCTTCACTTACCATATGTAGTCATATCCCCAAGTCTGTTAAAGGTACTGTCACACAGTTCAAAAGTTAACTTCTACAGGCAATCTCTATTAATATATGATCTATATGTAGCTCTTGTATTAATGACAGTATGAAAAGGCTTTTTTAATGTAAACTTTAATAGTGCAATTAAATATCTGTCATATTTTTGCATTGCAAACTAGGTGTAACAAGTATGCTCATGTATGTTTTACATTACATAAACATTAGTGTGTTCTCACAACAAGGGCAGAATGATTTAAAAGTGAGCAAAACCAGTAAAATATGAATTGTAGCTTGGCTCTTGATCAACACATAATGCTGAAACATCAAGTACTTTCATCTAAAAAAAACCACCCAAGAACAGCTGAGTTCCTCAAAGCATGTTGTTGCTTGTATAACCTTTTTTGTTTTCTAGTATCTGAAGAACAGTGATGGGAAGAAACACGAGCTGAAATCAAATTGCAATTTATCCACGGCTGACTTACCAAGTATTCCTGGCTCTAGTTCCACCTCTGGATCTGCTAACACAGACCTCTAACACATTGAACAGCGTTGTCAGTGATGGCCCTTCTAACTTCTGCAATCTCTTATTGAAAAGGAAACAGGTACAGACCACCATGGGACAATAGTTGTGTTCTCCCCCAAAATAACCCTTAGCCAACAGCTTGATTTTTTCCATTGCTGAAAGCATTTAGAGAGGCTTCTAAAACTTAAGCCAAAGAGCAGCCATAACTTCCATCATGAGGATCAAACCAGATAGAATAAAAGGTCTTAATAACAGAAACTGTAATAATAACTGCTGTGACAGAAATATTTGCAATTAGTATCTGACATACAATATAAATATATAAAAAAAGTTATATTGCAAGGGAATAAAGAATGTTTATTGAACATTATTGTTTATTAAGATTATACTCGAGTGGCTGAGGGAGTATTTGGCTCGTGCCTGGGAGAGGTTTAATAATCCAGGCTGATGCTACGAAAATTAAGCTAAACATAGGACTTATCAAGACAAGTTCTGCCAGGAATATATTTCCTAGCAAAGTTGCTCTCTGCGTTTCAGCTTGTGCACACAGGTTTGCTGAACCTCACAGCGAGTTAATACAGAGAGGCTATTTACTTAAACGCTCGGCTGTATTACTGCTGCACTTGGAAGCTGTTGGTTATTTAATCATCGTAAGTAATTTATTAAACAAAGCAGTAAAGCTGTATTTTACAGCGCTGGACAGTCTGTACTGTCCTTTGACCCTCGTCTCCTCGGCGGTGGTGCCAGGATGGTGATTTACACCCTGCCTGGGAAAACCCCTCATGCTCCAAACCTCGGGTTTGCTGCGTTTGAACACCACAGCAGTTCCAAGAGTGAATGGCAAAATGCAAAAATGCCGAGCTAGAACATATAGTTTATCTTTTATTGCTGGTGGTACTGTAGCAGTTATGGTTCCTTGCAAAACGCTGAGTGAAACACAGAGATCGTTTGTGCACTTACCTCATTTAACATGCAAGAAGTTTGTCCTCCAAGAAGAGCTTTTTTAGGACAGATAGAGAGCATTTCCAAACATGAGTTTAGGAACTAAAGCCCCGGAGGCTTCTTTTATACCCTTAGAACAACTTTACTTCCAATTAGCTTTTAACTCCCAGTCTCCCAGGGCGTTATGAGCACCCTCAAATTTGTGGCATAAATGCAGATACTTTAAAAGCTTTTGCTCTTCTCAGTTAAACACCAGGACCAATCCCTCATTCCTGTGCTGTGCCGATACTTACGCTTTGAAAAACGGTGTAGGATCGTGTTTAGTTCATTAAGAGTTCAGACTGCTGTCACGTACTACATACAGATATCTGGTAGTGCTTCGAATTTGTGCCACGAGCTGAAAAACATATGCAATAATAAAACATAAATGAAACAAAGTGTAGCTACCAAAGCCTTCCAAGGCTGAAGGATTACAAAAACAGGACACGCCCCACTCCTGCTGAGGGTTTTATACAGGAACCAGACTGGATTTACACAGTTGACAACATCAGCGTGTACAGCCCAGAAGAGAGGTTGGAGAGAAAAACAGTGCTGAGAATGCAAGAGACTTTTATTTATGTTTGTGTATTTGTGGCAACTCAGGTCCAGCCCTGGGTTCTCTTACGTGCTGAACATAACACCACCTGCATCAGTTCCACGGGTACGGAGGTAATTGATTAAATCCTAGAAAGGTACTATTTAACCGTGACCCCGCCGCCCTCTCCCCCCGGGCCGGTCCACCGCCCCTCCCTCAGGACCGCCCACTGCGCGTGCACCAGCCCCGCCTCAGCAAGCAGCGCGCGGGCAGCCCCTTCCCGCCCTTTTCCCTCTCCCTCAGGCGCGAGGTTGCTCCTTCTTGGACCGTTATTTTTGGCGGGCTTCCCCTCAGCCCTGTCCCCCAGCCTCCAGCAAGGGCTTCAGACGCCTTTATCCGGTGTCTGGTGCTGCTGCTGCTGCTGTGTGAAGTACAGCGAGAGGCTTACCCAGGTATTCTCCTCCTCTCCATCCTTAGCTGAATTTTTTTTTTTTTTTCTATAGCTTTAGGTTTGGGTTTTGGTTGCCCATCAAGAGGGAACATAAAGCAAAACAATGCAATCTGAAATGCTATGCAACCCCAAAACTGGCTTCATAAACTGAAATGTCAAGTTTATGGGGCTTTATTGTACAAGTCACTGATAACTGTTAGGCTTCAGAGTGCTAGCAATACAGTTTAAATTGTGAAACAGCAATGAACTAGAAGTTGCTGTAATGTAACATGCAATTGACGTATCTCAGTGAAATAAACCGTGACTTGATCTATTAGTCTAGCTATAGTAGATAATTGTGCTTCATTCTGAGCAACATCTTTAATAGCTGGTTACTGTTAACTGCCAGATCAAAACAAATGTACAGGTAATGTCTTACATTATTTATACACACAAGTATGTGGTATTATTCATATGCCATTAAAGGCAATATGGACCAGTAGCGAACTTTGATAGAATAGCAACAAAAGCTACATAACAGTCTATGTAGTATCCTCGATATACAGAGTAATGTATAGGCATTCATTATACAAGTAAAGTAATCAGAAAACAAATATGACAAACTACCTCTACCTAATATGTTAATACATACTTTACCTGTTCATAATATTTGGCTGATAACAATGTGGTTTTAATTTGTGATGGATGTTTATATATATGAAGAAATTGGGTAAAGGTTTTACATCTGTACCATAAAGCACAGAAAAGAAGTTTATTTGTTGAAGCGTGACACTGTTTTTTACAGAACAGTTAAGTTTTTTACTCAAAGCTATGTACTTTGCCATCATGCTTTGCAGCAATTTGTAAATATGCATTTTCTATTAGTATTCTATTTTCAGTATTTAAAAAAAAATCCTTGTATTTTAATGTGTATGTGCTTTTAAATTCAGAAATGAAACAAATATTTTTAATCCCCTTTAAAAAAACCTTTTACTTCAAAAATGTAATCATTTGAGCCCTTAATCTACAACGAATGATTGCTTCTTACTTGTGTATGTGTGGATCTTCTAGATTCAGTATAACAGCTCGCACGGGTTAGGCTTTTGTCTGAAGTCATGCATGTCACTGGGTGTGTAGAGTTAAGAGAAACTGCCTTAAAATCACATAAAATTCAGATGTGTGTAATTAGTTTACTGCATCTGCTTATCCAACTTCCATACAGCAAATTTGGAGTAATCGATACAGTGTTGCCTGTTAAGATACGGCAAAGAAATGAAAAGGAGCTTGGCTGACACCTCAACTCGCAGCACAGCAGGTACCATCCTTTTGTTTGTGCTTTACAGTTCGTATCTCATTATGCTTATATGTATCTATACATACGGCATATAGAGTATTCAGTCCTAGACCCACAGTTCCTGAGTCGACTTGCAGGACAGGGCAAGATTTTGAATAGAGTCAGGGGACTGGTCACTAAGGGAAATATCTCATTCACAGGATTATGTGCAGGACAGAAGGTTGAGGAATAGAAATTCTGGGAAGCAATGGCTAGTCTATTACATGCTTATGAAATGTGATTCCTCTGGATGCTGTAAAATAATTGTTACGTAAATTTATTTACATACTTGAAGTGTAGATTTTGTACCCTTTTGCTATTGGAATAGAAGTATTATTATTTGAAATTTAATTTTAGGTTGTCTGCCTGTACCTCTGTTCAATCAGAAAAAAAGAAATAGACAGCCCCTCACTTCAAATCCACTTGAAAATGAGTCAGGTACCAGTTCTGGGACTCGTAATTACAACTTTTCTCCCAGATCATTTGGTAAGTAAGATAAATACATTTTTTGCAATGGCTCTAAATCGAAATAAATTTTAACTTTATTACTTGCATTTTATAAAATTAGACATTATCAAGAACTATATCATCCTTGTTTATTTCTGAAAAGTTCATTATGTAAAAAAATGTCCTCCAGGAAATTTCTTTCTCCTTTATACAATTGAGCTTTTTATACTTCGTGCCTAGAGGGAGTTTGACTCTTTGTGTGTTAGAGAATGAAGTAGCACTGGCATTTAAATAGAGTCTCTTGAAACTCTGACCTTTTGTTTTCAGTTGATTTCAATCAACATTCAAGTGCTGTGTTACATGAAGAAATATTTATAAGATGTCTTTCTTGTCATTCAGAAGAGAACTTACGTTCCTCAAATTCTACTTGGAAAGAATGATGCGGAATTCCGCCTTCAATGCTTTCATTATGTCTTACTTTATTATAAAGTAAAAAACTTTGCTTATAATAAAGTAAATGTCTAGAGGAGTAACCTACTTGTTAGAAGTTGCCTTATAATTACAGATATCCAAAGATCGTGTTCCTTTTTTTTAATTGTTTTTAATTCTCCTTCGTCTGTGAGATTATTTGTGGAACACTCAGCTGATGAAGAGTAGGAGCCGTAAGCCTTTCAGTCTTTTCAGTTTGTACCCATATAAAATCATTTGTCTTTTGAGAATTAGGCTGGGGAACTGCAAACCCAGAAGTGGCTGAACTACAGAAAGCAGCAAACAATGGGTATGTAAAAGCCAATTATTTGTTGCTTACTGATTTTTATTTGGGTACTAATTATTTCACAAACTATGATCCATGTGTCTGTCTTACAATAACACTGTGGCTCTGTCACTGATACTTTAAACTTGTCTTTGAAAGCCGAACAGAACATCAGGTCACTCCTTCCTTTATGAAACCACCAAATGCATCAAAGTCCAATTTAGCAAATGCTGGAAAAAACTTGTATGCCTGCAGGTTGGTGAAGTCTTTAATTTTTATTATCCTTCCTTAACCAAAATTATTCGCATGTGAAAATATATCTTATGTTATTCGATATTCTTGTAGCATTCAGAGAGACCCTTTTAATTCTCAGATCATCCCTGTAGTCCTCAATAATTCCATTGTGCTTGTGAGCCAAATGCCACTGAAATTGAGTATCTATCCAGTGTACCTAATGAGGCCTATTAATCAGACCTAATATCTAGCTTTATTATCCAGCCTAAAATTCAGTCTTGCCATAAAAGTTGATTGAATTTTGCCTTAGATGTAACTTTTTGAGATTCCCCTTTACTTGAAGTAAAACTTATCAATAGACTCAAATAAGCTTCTGTAATTTTAATAAGGGCCATCGTATATCAAAACTTTTAAGCAAAACAATATAATTGTGAACTCTGTGCTTTTATAAACCAAGGAAAAGCTTACAGATTCAGATGCATAGAGCTGGCAGGAAAACTTCCAACAATGTTATGATTGTCCTTTTTCTCTGTTCCCTTCCTCCTATTCCTCCCCAAAGGCAAAAAGAGAGTGAATGTTTCAAACAAGGGCAAAATGTAATGGAGGTGGAAGGAATTTCTGAGATGCCTTTATAAAATCAAGGGTGTTAGAAATAATGTCAGCACTAGAGTTTGTTGTAAAATGACTTCTTCAGTGATGGTGATAGAACAATTTGAAAATAGCCCTCTCAGAAGAAGCTTTGCTTATTTGATTTTGGAGTTGTGGAAAAAATTTGAATCTTGGGTCAGGAAAGATCCCTTCTACAGGGCAGGATGATAATTGAGCAAGCTTTTACGGCCTATTGAATTCAGCCGGATTTAAACACAGGTGTAATCAATGCCCTGTATATGGATAAATTTAAGTGTATAGTCAAGTGCTTTGAGTCTGAATTTTAACAGCTGTTTTTAAAGCTAAAACAACAATGCATAGATTGCTTTTATTAGATAATTGAGTATTCAGAATAGATACTGTGATACTGAACCGTGTCTTACATTTTACTGCAGGGCAGAAGAGAAGGTGCCCAGTACTAACGTTTGGAAGAGAAATGAGTATGCTCCTTTAAGTAATACAACAGATTCAAGATCTAATAGTGGAATTATTCGAAAGTTTGAGAGCCTTTCAAATAGTTTGAAAACTGTTCAGCAGCAAAAAAACCCTGAGAACCATAATTCATTTCAGCATGTCAAAACAACAGAAACCAGCCGAACATACACATCTAAAGGACAGTGGCCACTGAAACCTAACACTGATTCAAGAAGTCTGCAGGATCGTAGTATCACATATAAGTTTAACCACAATATTCAACAAAATAAAATGAATGAAAACCAAACTGATTGTGTTTCAGAAGACAGAAGTCAGGTAAACTTTAGGGAGTGAGTTAATAGGAAGATACAATGAAGAGAACAGTAAAGAAAATGGAGGAAAGATGAGTCTTTCATTAGTCTTAGCTGCCTTAGTAAATCCTTAAGTTTCTGAAAATTTAGAATTGAAAATTTCATACTATAATAACCTACAACCCTCAGCATGATCATGTAAATTGGCAGGGACTTGTTTGTATAGTCTGAACAAATACTATAATTTGAATGTAAATATTTGGTATTTAGCATAACATGTAAATGTGTGCCTTTTAAAATGGTATGAATGTGTATCTCTAACTTGAGTTTTCATCTTACTCTGAAAGGAAGTTTCATCATCTCAATTAAAAATTAAAGAAAAAAAGAATTCTTTGCGAATCTTACCTGCAGTTATTGAAAGTATGAGGCACTGGAGTCAATATGCTGATAAAACTCCACTATTATTTGAAGTTTTAGGTAAGCATGGTAGATTGTGCTATAACTGATAATAATGGTAGGACAACAGCCAAGAGAAAATGTTATTAACTGTAGGAACAATAGCTGAAATAATTAATCCCACAAAATACTGGCATGAGCACCAGCTAATTTTCCTACTGGGAAATCCATTCAGCTCTCAAAGGTGACTAAAATAGGTACAATAGGTATGTTTCAGCTCTTTCCACCCTATTTATTTTCTTTTCTTGTTTTTAGGATATTACAATAAATTTTCCTATTTAATAGGAACACAGAGGTACAGTTTTACAGTCGTTTTTAATACAATTTATCTAGAATAAATTCAAATCTGGAGTACTTCTAAACATAGATGACTTAATGTGTTTCACTTTGCATATTAATTGACGTTATCTGAGAAATGAGCATGACAAAAGACTGAAATAATTAAACTTTAAAGCAAGTTGAATAAGAATACAATGTAATGGCATCTCAGAAAACTATTACTTTGACAAGGTTGCAAATATTTAAAGTCGATTTGCATATGAAGATCAATAAAACTTAATGAGAACTGTGTTGTACTCTGCTTAACAAGGGAATAACTTGTTTACAGCGATGGTTATGAAAAGCACATTTGGTGACTTGGTTCAGAGAGATATCATACACAATTTTGCTATACAAAGACTATGTAAAGCTCATAAATTGTATTGGAACTTCCAGTGCTGTCAGCACAAGTTATCACAGAAAGACGATGCTGAATTGGTAGATCTTAGTGCTTTTGTGTAGCAAACGTTGTCATGGTATGTTTGTATCTTGTACTTAGTGCTGCTCTGATGTTACATCATGATTTAATTTTGCTAAATGGTATAGGTACACTTGATTCTGCAGTCACACCTGGACCATATGGGGCAAAGAATTTCCTTTTGAGAGATGGAAAGGAGACTCTGCCTTGTGTGTTTTACGAAATTGTAAGTATTCCTAGCTCTGTATGTAACATAGACACCACTAGCCTTTTATGAAGCTAACACTATGTTGTTCTGAGTAAACATAAAATTAGTGTGTAAAAGGAAAGCTGGATGCTTGTACTGTATTGTTCGCAAACTGGTCTAGAGCAATAATCCATCACTGTTTAGGTATCCCCAGACATCTGTTACAGCAAAAAAGGTGAGTCTTTCAGTTTAGCTTCTAAGGAGTTGGTAATAACAAAAAAGCTGATGTAAATTCCTTTTGTGTTTGATGTCGTCTTCAGAAACCAGGCATTTTGAAAGCTTTTATGTTAGGTAATATAATTTTTTTTATTTGTTTATTATGCTTTTGATGAAGGACCGGGAGCTTCCAAGACTAATTAGAGGTCGAGTGCACAGGTGCATGGGAAACTATGATGCAAAAAGAAACATTTTCAAGTGCGTCTCTGTAAGACCAGCAACTATTCAAGAACAAAACACTTTCCAAGATTTTGTTAAAATTGCAGATATTGAGATGACAGCATATGTTAAAAAAATGAATGAAACTTAAAAAAGTTGCCTGAAACTTAATATTTTTCACTGATTACCCATAAAGGCTGGACATCCTAAAGCATTAGTTTTCAAAAACTAATACAGAAAATCTGATTAAAAATATCACTATACTGTGTTATCCAACAGCTGTTAGTACCAAAGTTTTGTTTCCATTATTACTTTTCATAGCTTATCTTTGCTAGTTTATATATAAAGGGTTTTATTACATAGTAGGTTAGATTTTACTGGAGAACTTCTGAATTAAAACATTGAAGTTTTGCAGTAGTACAAGTGTTTTAGAAAAAGATCTTCAATACTAACTTAGATTACCATTGCTTTCCATGATCTTCAATTCTTAGATATTTCTTCAATACCCGTTTCAAAATGTTGACTATATACGTCTTTTGAGGAGCTTAATAGCAAACAAATGTCAACAAAGTTCTCTTGGGCTCTGTGTGTTGCATTAAAACTACTCTTTGGTTTTAAAGTAAGGAGGTATCTTTATTTCACTTCAGTTCTGACTAACAGGTTCCCCTTCCTTGGCTGGATTGCAAGAACATGTGTTAAAGCTTTTCTAGAAATGAACATAATAGATAAACAGAAAGATTTCACAGGATGCAGCTGTATATACTAGGTATTCATATGGTCCCCATTGATACGTTATCTGATTCATGTTGTTTTTTAAAATAAATAATCAGTATAACACCCGTATAAAACAACACCACACCCTGAAGCTGTATGAAGATTGCTCAAGGACACAGGGGAAGTTGGAGAGAAATAACTATTAGAACACAGAACTTCCTTGCCTTTGCCATAGAAACATCTTTCATGAGGGATGGACCATGTCCATGTTTATGTGTCTTTGCCTTCAAACATTAACTTTCATAGATTATTCCTGTTGTTTTTATTTCCTTTTCCCCTTAGCTAGTTCCCCTACTTCAATAGCTTTGTACCAGATGTGTGGGAATTGTAAAACAAAAGAGTTGTCAAGAAAACAATGAACAGTGTGATTATTTTTTTTCAAATTTTATTATACAGTGTTGGCAATTGGAAATTTCACATTTAAAATAATTGAAATATTGTATCCAACAAGTCAAATACAGAAAACAGTTAATATTCTAAAAAGGAGCCAGCTAGTCAACGCAGAAACACATTAATGGAAAATACAGCTTTTAATTACACTTAAAAAATTATATATTTAGAATAAAACTTGAACCTGGTCCAGTAAAACATTTTACTTGTAACAGGAAACTCTTTTACACAGTTTAACGCGCAGACAGTCTTTATTTTAAAAAAGTGATCTGTCAGTGTTAGTACATGTATTGTTGGCAATACTCCCCCTTAATATTCCAGTTGAGAATCTAAAGTATATGCTTTACTAACTGTTGTAAGAATCACTTGCATTATCATCTCTACCTTCTGTGCTGAGCTGGTTCTTAGCGCGGATGTTTCACAGAAAGTTTTGTCTATCCAGTTGTAGAGGTCATATACATATATTTGATTTCCTTTATATATTATAAAATATTAAAGAAAGTTCCAAATGGAAGCATTAGCTTAACTCATAAAAGATGCAGAATATTACAGGATGTGGAGCTTGACCATCTTCACAACAGAAGTTGAGTTTTAAGAAGTGAAGGATTTGGGACAGCAGTGCTGTAAATTGTAAGGCTCCACAATTTAAAACCGCAAAGGAAACTTGAAGTATGGGAGCAGGCCTGCAAACATCTGTGTGTGTCATCAACATCACACAAATGTTGTAGTCCTACTGATTTCAGTTGAATGGTTGATGGTTCCAGTTCTGCACATGTGAAAATTATGTTAATAAGTAATGACAGGAAGGAATCATTTGTGTCTAGTAGGTATGTTATGGCTGTTAATAAAAATCTAAAATAATTTTACTTTTGCTAAGAGTTTAAATCTTTCCAAAAAATGTTTTCTACTTTACAGTAACAGATCACTTTTTCTAGTGAAACATTAAGTGAACAGTCATAAACATTACACAAAACAGAAAAAACCCTACGTAATACAGTTTATACACATTACTCAACATTTTTCAGTTGTTGGGTTTTGTTTGTTTTTTTAACCATATTGATCCTGTCTTGTATAATGGTTCTAGTGTAAAGGCACAGGTTGGTTAGGAAAGAAAAGCCTGCATCTCTGTCTCTCTACTCCGTGGTGATGATTTTCTTTTGTTGCTTGTTATTCCTCACTTTTCTGACTCTCATATGAAAATTGTCAATTTCAGCCGTTAATTAGAAAAAAAAAGTGTAAGACATTATTGAAAAGTACATTACTATACAGAAGTGACTGAAATTTATTCTTCTTACTTTAGAGGTATTCCTTCAACCTATTTTGTTAAATATTTGGAAGATTGAATTCCTTAGTCACTGAGAGCAAAACCACGTAACACGCAATCTCTTGGTGTACTTAATTCTACATTGAAACCTGTATTTTCAAAGATTAGTAATCAAACTTGCTGGGTTTATGTGCAGAATTTGCTTTTAGAATGCATGAAAATGTAACAACAGACAATTATTTTGGAAAACAATGCAACGTTCCATTGAAGTTAAGAAGGGTGAGGAATGTAAACAAGACTACGGAAGTCTTTGACGTTTATTAAAATAACACAGTGATTGTTCTCTCTGTTTGCATTTTCTTATACATCCTCAACATGTCTCTGTCTGTCCCTTCATGTACACTTTCCATTAAAATAAAATAAAAATTCAGGAATAAGCTGGACTCAGCTAAGTGAAGAATAAATTCGATCACTTGGTTTGTGCCAAAATACAAAACTAAGAAGTACACCTCTGAATTAAATATAATCTATGTGATTACTTCTTTTTTTTTTTTTAATAAATAATAGAAAATAAAAGATGAGAATAGAATTAGGATGCAATTTTTCTTTTAAATGAAAAACATAACAGTGGAGTGAGATTAGAACCCAATGTTTCTTTTGCTTAAGGCAATCAAGTGCACTTATTTCAATGCTTGATAGTAATGAATTCAGTGCTATTGTGGAAATCAGACTTCACAAATTTCACATACAAACTCATGAAATATGGCCATTTGCTAGTTCTGACACGGCATCAGATTCTTATTAGTTGTGATCAGTAGCATTTCACTTCATTTTTTTTTTAAACAATAATGGGCTCTTAATGGAAATCTAGTTCATTCTGGCTTGTACTATTGCTACATATAACGGCCATTGGGCACATATGTTTTTTAAACAGATTTTTCTTTTTGGCTTTAAAAATCAAACAACAAAATCTAATAGTTCAAATAATTTTGTAAAAGTCCACCTAAAATTATAATTTAAGAAACATTGAAAAAAAAGTCTGGCATTTTTTTTCCCCTGTTGTTAAACTATTAAATCATCATGAAGCCTTTGGAAGTAGTTAGACCTCTCTTTCTCTGAAAAGAAGTATCTTAAATTTTATGCAAGTCTTGATGAAAATTACTCTAATTCTTTACTATTAGATCATTATTAAAAAGTGTGCCAACAACTTAAAATATGCAGATACTACTAATACATATAGATTAAAAAAGATTTTCTTGTATACAGTTCATTTTAGATATCAAACTTAATTTTGGGCCGTGGCTACTAGTACATGCTTTTGTCACTAATCAAAACAATTGTAACAAAATATCATTATTGATTTTAAAATTATTGGGTTCATAAAAGTTTTGACATTTAATAATATATAAAAAGTGAATTGAAGCTTTTAAAAGACTTACGATTTTGAGACACAAAAGAAACTGGGAGGTAGACAGATGTTTTGAGGATAAACCGATTTTTTTTGTCTAAGGCATTATGCCATTATCTGTTTAGAGCAGTATAAAGGCTGCTGCTTCATCTTATTTCAGTTCCAGAGTGTTCGCTGCTTGTACGTACGGAAGACTATCAATGCACTTTTGGTCTTTGTGAATCTGACCTTCTCTTCCCCATCTCCTCTTTGCTCTTTAGCAATACAGCTAAATGGAAGTGCTATAATAATTTCTGCCCATTGCCCGTAGACAGGAATGTTCTGTTTTTAAACAGTAATAAAATACTATAAAATAGTAGGTATTGGAGTTGGAGATATGTGCTCTTTTGGTGCATATTTTGCAAAGAATGGTAAAAAGACAGACAACATGACCCCAACAATTGCCAGCATGTACCCCCAGCCAATCTGGCAGTCTCCTGCATAGTAGATGTCTGAATTCTTACAGAATCTCTTCACAGTAGCAGAGTTGAAACCAAAAGGGTAAACCAAAAGCCCAGAAGCCATTATGAACACTAGAGAGAAGAAAAAAACCACAATTATTATCAAACACTTAATTCATTTGAAACAAAATCCTTCTTTTAGGAAGGCAAATATATGTTATATTAGAAACAATGGGGAAAAGTCATAGCTTAGAATTTATGATTGTCAGATTATCTTCCCTTTCATAATTACCTCTTACGGACAGCAGTGTCATAACATGGTAGTAAGTTGGCTTTGGGATTTTTTTTCATGAGAACTCTTGCCTATTATATCAATTCAGAAACGTTGTAATTCAGATTATGTAGCCATTTAACAAGTAAGATGATTCAGATACAGTGGAATACAGAGGAGAAGAATTCCTAAGTTTGCAGATTCCAAACCAGCTTGATTTTCGTCTCAATAGCATTTTTGTATATGAGACAGTTACTTTGTTCTGCCAAATAAAAACTTTAAATGAAAGAGTTTAAACGTAGTTTTTCAGATTCTACTGATCAGGTTCTGATAACATAAGCACATTTTCAGTATTGCAAACTCAGATTGTTTAAAAAATGCTGCATTTGACCCAAAGATTGGTAGATGAAAAACAATACAATCTATCGTCTTTTTATTTGGCTTTTAGGATCAGAGTCTTTCAGTATACTTATTGGAATTAGCTCTGTAAACATGAAGCATTTTTGACCTGAAGTTGAGACTTAAATTATTAAAAGCTAAAGTTCTAGTATTACTGGATTTTGACAGCTTGGGTTCTCAAAGCACACAGTAAATACAACAGGACATGTTGTAGAAATCTAAAGGTTCAGTAAGTAAAGGCACAGAGTTAAAGTAGAAGGAAATCTCTCCCAATCAGTCGTCTTTTATTCCTTCTGGCCGAAGACACCAGCAGATTAATCCAGTGCATAATGAAGAAATATGTCTAAAATACAGAGCTTAAGTCACCTCTTGATGTTGGAAAGTCAGACTTGCCTCCTGCAATTACACTGCCCCTATTATCTGTTAGCTTTTAATAGAACTTCATAGATTTTAGTCTTTAATGAATACACATTACACTTAAAGATCATGGCTTATGCAATTAATTTAATGAAGAGCAGAATTACTTTTCCAGCTTTGAAAATAAGACTGCCCAAAGTATAAATCATGACTATGATGAATACACATTTTAAAAAAAAGTTCAGGTCTCAGAGCCTGTTTTTTCCCACCTTGGAAGTCAGGAGGGGCTGAGCGAGGCTGATTGAAAGGGTGTATAACCCCCAGCCAGTGTGGATACCCCTTGTTTGGGAGAACACTGAGAAACTAGTTTTCTAGCCTTTCTGCTAATGAATAACCACTGTATTTAAAATCTGTAGTCTATTTTAAAAGGCTTTTTTTTTATGTACCAAAAAGACACCATGAAGCAGTCCCTTTTCCTACTTCCCATTCTTCCATGACAGTGTTTTGTTCAAATTCAGGGTGGATTCAAGAGTAGCGGTAATCAGAATTAACTGTTATATTTGAACTGATAGATAATTCATAACCAGCAATCATCTAATGAAACATTAGGATTATAAAACAAATACTTCATGCTATTCTCTATTTGTAATTGCCTTTCAGGTAGGGCATGTACATATTACTCCAATTATAACATTGGAGAGGCTTAATCTCAAAAGTATCCACTAAAAAAGGGCAATCACTCATTAATCTTTTTTAATGAAAAAAACCCCTTTAATAAGTTTGAGGGTTGGATGAAGTCAAAAAGTTTAACACAGCCTGTAAAGCCTCTGAATAATTTGAATAAAGCCTTTCCTTCTAGTCTAAATGGAACCTCTGAGTTAATCCCTTGTAAAAAACAGTAACACCAAGAAAATGGAAATTAAAAGGAGAGAAACTGGAACAGAAGCCAACTTCCAAGTCTGTTTCCCTCTAGGGTACAAAGAGCAACTGCCTGCCAGTAAGTGGAGCTCTTTGGGAGCAAGCTGCTTTTCCCTGCCTTTGCTCCCACCAACCACTCTCTTTTCCTTTAAGCCTTCACGAGCGATAATTTTTCCAGTGGTTCCCAAGGAAAGGAGGCTGTGATGTTCCCTTCTTTCTTTCCAGGCTCCAGGTGTGTGAAGGAGCCAGTTAAGGGAAAGGTCCTCCCCAGCACAATGTCTCATGTACATCTCACACTCCCACATATTTAACCAGCTGCCCCTGCTGTGGGTGCCCAGGGCAGGAGGGAGCTCACAAAGCTCAGCACTGAGTTCCCAGCAGCTGTGCTTGTGCATTGAAGCTGTAACATCAAACAAACACACAAAAGCTGAAGCTCAGTACAAAGAAGTAAGTTGTATTATGCAGATGTCCCTTAATCACACACCTATGACACCGATAAAAACAATGCAAACCTAAAATATAATTAAAATGAAGCTAAAGTAGACACACAGGCAAACAACTGGTGTAGCAAAGGTTACTGAGCTTTCCCAAAAAGAAGAAAAAGAGCTAAGGGCCAGCACAGCCTGGAAGTTGTGTGACACCTTGCACACACAGGAAGATTCCCTGAGCCCCACCTCTGTGGGCAGCAACATGGGAAGCAACCTTGGAGGACAACCAGGAAGAAGGGAGACTTCTAGTGGAATTGTGAAGTGTGAGAGTGTGAAACTGCAAAGCTGAGCAACAAACTGAACTGAACAAGCTTTATGGAGGCTGTAGCATTCACTGGTGGCCGATAACAGCTGGAAACAGAATGATGTGCTGCGGGACTGCAGTGGGATGTGGATACACAACATGGCCCCACGCAAAACCCCAGCTGCTCGACTGCGCGAAGAATCTTGAAATAGCCCCGTGGCGCAAAACCTTCTGTAAAATGTGGGCCCCATTTGCAGAAGAAAGCGAGCCAGTTTTAAGAGAAACAGCAACTAGTCTAAGCAAGAAGCAGGTCTAAAATTAAAAATTTCAGTTTGTTCGTCTTTTTGAAGCCAAAATAGTCCATGCATCTCAGTCAGCGAAAGAAAACATTTTGCAGAATAGGAAATGATCATTTTATCATAAAATCCTTTTAAACTTTGCTAACTGTTAAAATTTGCTGCTTTTCTGGCAGTATCTCAATTCCTTGCTCTACTTCACATGTCCATATATATGTCTTTTTTCCGATTGCGTTTCACAGAATTATTTTGAAGGTTGTGCTTTATACAGTGACACTAGTGTTTTGATTACCACGTGGCGCTGATGTTGTATGGTGTGATTTAATGGAAGAAGCTTTTTTGTTTTGAAGGCTAGAAATAATCTGTCACAGTCAAATGTAATGTGTTCACATATCAAACGGGCTAAAAAGTTACCCATGGTTTCATATCCTCAGGCATGTCATAGAATGACCTCATTATTCTCATTTAGGCGCACTCTTACAAAGGCTCAAAATATTGAATAGCCTGTTATTATCAGCAGAAGCCAAGCTTTCAGACACGGTGCTAATGACTACTTAATAGTGCTGTCTGTCAGCAGTGCCGTTAGATGGAGAGCACACAAAGAACCAGTGGGGCTCCATTTAGGCTCCTCGTATAACACTCATGCCTCTGCACGGCTTTCCAACAACAAACATCACTTTAAAAGGTGTCAGAATACAGGAGTGAGCACATCTTACCATTATGTGTACTGCAATCCCGCTGTCATACAAGATGATGAGAAGCCTCAACAACACAGTTGGGTCTGTTCTATAGCACGAAGCATATGGAGCATAGAGGGCACTTGCTGGTAAAATGGATAGTTGGAGTCCTTTTTTTAACATGGCTTGCCTGGAAGTTTGATTCATCTCCCATCAGTCTTGTTAAAACCATGCATTTTTTGTTTTATTATCTGACACAGGGTGTTCGTTAGTGCAAGCTCCTCATCCCCTGAGTTCTAACCAGTAAGTCACAGCCGCTGCTGACTGAAGGCAACCTAAAGTCAAGTCTGTGCACATTGCTTCAAATGTAAGTCCTTTTTTATTTCTACTTCATAATCTTTTGCCCTCCCAAACAGTTACAGTCTCACCCTCATCTTCTCACATCCTCTTCACTTCACTGCTGTCCTTCAGCCACAAGGTAAATGGCAGTTTCTCCTCTGAAGAGTTTCCCAGCCAAGGCAGAACCTCTGCGCTGTGTTCTTGCTCCCTGGGCAGGCCCTAAGCTTAAAAAATACAGCTTACCTTTTTTTTTTTTTTAAAAAAAATGTAGATTCCTGATTTTGTAGATTTATAAATAAAACAACTTTAATTAATAGGTATAAGATATTATTAGAAAGGAGGACACTTCTTTTTAGGGTAAAAAGAACATTTTGTAGAAAAAGTTTTAAATTGTTGGTGATAATACTGAATCAATGACACCTACTCAGGTCAAATAGCATTTTCTGCTATTTTAAAATATAATAAACTATAACTCTGTCATTGCAATGGTTCATTAAGCTCCTGAAGTACTGTTTAATTATTTAATTTTATCACATCCCAATTTCAAGTTTATTTTAAACCAGACAAACCAAAGTAATGCAGTTCTTTAGAGTGTGTGTAGAGGGCACCAACGTACAACACTCTTTAATACCATGTACAAAAAAATGGCTTTTTCCATTTCCACTTCTTTTGGCAAGACTGGTACAGTTTGCAGTGTATGAAACACAAATAATTTAATAGTTTTCTGTATTGTGAAGCAGGAGTGTGAAAACTTTGCATAGCTTACGTGTATCATTCCATACTAATGTTGAAATGGATGGAAATCCAGAGGTGGACCAGAAATTATTTGTTACTACATTTAGATGATGCATAGTAGCAGTACTGATCACCAGTAGTAATATATGCTATATGCATGAATTATCTTCCTGAAATTACCTCTCGTAAGAAGATTAGTTTTTCTTAGAAGTTTAATTTGCTTATTTTAGGAGTATATTATATTTCTGATACTTGTGACAATGACAGTTTAATTGCAAGATTGTGGAACGTATCAGACAATCATTAGAATTAGGGCTGAATCATAGGCCAGCAAGAGTATTATTCCAACCCTATGACAGATTATAGGCTTTATCGCTTCTTGGAACATTTTTACTGACAGAGCTTAATCTACTCATCTCATCAAGAAGTTTCCTCTCACATATATCCATCACCTCCCTTCTTAAAGCTGGCAGTTCTTATGCACAAACAGTTGCCTTTGAATAATGCATTTTCTCTCAGGTTTATACATTTTAGTAATCTAGTAATTTTATTAGCACCTCTTAAGTTTTTCTTTATGTTTATGAGATTTTAGTTACATCATTTAAAATGAGAAAGTAGGTGCTGATCCAAAGCCACAAAGACCCTAACACAGAGCCAGAAATAAAGCTACCATCTGGGTGGCAATGAGAAAACCTTTCAACCAGTAAAATAGCTAGACATCTTCAAAAACATCACCTCTTGTCCTGCTGCACTGACTAACCAATGTTCAGTACTTTCCAGCGCTCTTCCCAAACAAATATTTTTGTAGCATGCCTGAAGAGTCACTACATTTAGGATATTTTGGATGTAGGTGGCGTAATAAGGAGATACCTGTACAAAAAGGAAATGGCTGTGTCTCTTCCAACAATTGGAAACTTAAAGACAATGCTAAATAAGACCCAAGTTCACAGTTATTGCTGGTAATAGCTGCGCATGAGTGTACAAACAGAAACAAGATGGAATTTTGGGGAATCCACAAATCAGTGATTTCTTTTTGGCTACTTTAGAAAAGGAAGCATTACCTAGAGTAATTTTGGTGAGAGCTGAAATACATCTAAAATCTGTAGGCGTGATTTTAAATGCCAATAGAATATAAGTAAAATAAATAGGAAAGTGTCCTGTCACAGATAAAACAAACCAGACAAAATCCTACTGTTATGGAAGCAAAACTTTGGAGGCACAGGGCAAACAGGGACCACTGTTAAATGCCATTCTGCTCTGCTGAGCTCCTGGCAGGTGCATGTGGGTACCTATAGTTCAAACTCTTGAAAGCAGCCCTAGCAATTACTCCCTCCAAGGAAAGCAAAATGGAGAGCAGGGAGAAGGGATAATAACACCCATATACTTGCTATCAAAATGTAGCTATTTTCCTTTGTAACTGAACAAAGAGCTGGAACTCATACTAATGATAGAGCCAGTTTAGCTCTTCTCCTTTGTAAAGAATTATCCCATTGGCTTCATTTCAGAAAAAGATGTGATTTGAAGAGCATGTATCAGTGCTGAACTGTTGCCAAATAAGTAGATCATACGAATTCCTTTTTTAGCTTTTCTGAATGCTGCAACTCTCAAGTTGGGACTTAGGAGTATAATATAAATGTGGTTCTAACAAAAGCTATGTAGCTTCTCAAACTCCTTTGTTAGCTAAGAAAGGAAATATATTAGTTTGTACAATGTCTCCAAACTCTATTTTTAAATAAATGCTGACTATGTGACTACAGCTCACAAGCTAAGGAACTGCATCAGGTATAGTAACTTGTATTTTTGTATATGTACATACATTCAAAACTACTGGGAAATATACGTGTATAAAAAGCTGGACAATGTTTTCCATTTCAGTTTATTTGGATTTAGCTGAGGTAGAATAGGAACAGGTTATTTTAAATAAAGCTAGTACTGAAATAAGAGTGCCCATGCACCTTCTTTGCACACATCTTGTTAGTACCACTGAAATACCCCATTCAATTTGGGGTTGGCACTTCCTTATTCAGACAGGCCCTTACAGCACAAGTCACCTGTTTTAGAAATGTATTAACAATTGTACAAATAGCTGAATCTGCCTCACTTTTTAACTGAAGGGAGTGGAGTCTAACTATCCAGACTTTGGAAAAGAAATTCTCTGAAGCCAGCATAGAGGTTATTGGGCTTGGTAATTGCTGCATTAGCTGCAGGTTTATTAAGGGCCACAAAAGGAAATGCCATCCCAGTGACCTTTGAGGTTGCATTTCACAGCATGTTTTCTACATGAAAACAAATGATGAAACTTCACTATTTCTGCCAAGTGAGTAGTAGCTACGGTGAAGATTTATAGATGTAATCTAGTAATCTATGGGCCTAATCATGCAGTTATAGAGTTGCGTGTCATTTACTCAAAAAGGCTGAAATGATCTAGCACTGTGTGGACTATGGTGAAGGAGTGCATTTTGTCATCTGCAAGGTTAGAAGATAGAGAGCCTATTTAGCAGACTGTAAAAGGGAGAGACAGGAGCTAATGTTTCTCAAAATAACAGACTGTTACACAAAATCTTACAAGACTCTGAGAGCTAAGGAATGGGGGCTGTCAGATGCACTCTAATTTGGAAGCCATTGTGATTTTCCTTTTTTGTATTGCTTCAATAATTATATAGATTTTCTATTTAATTTTTTTGAAATTATTTCAGTCATGTTCACTTCATCTCTTTTAGAACAGCAAACACAGAAGCAGGCTAATAATATAGTATCAATATATTTAAGTGTTGGATTCTTTAGATGAGAGCAGCAGGTTCAGGATGTATTGTGCCTGTAATGTGCCTATATTCCCTTATCTGTGTGTTACATTTTATTCAACAGTTAAGAAATGCTAATAATAAGTGTGTATTTCAGTTATTCTCTTTTAGGTAAACATAATATGGTATACATTTTCTAAGCAATGCACATTGGTTAACTGCTCAACTCCATTTCTACAAATAGAAATAAAGGTGGCAAATACTTCTTAACTAGCCTCTCCATGCCAAAACCAGTATGTTCTCCAGCACAAGCAGGGAATGACATTGATGACTGAAAGCTTAAATTAATACCTCTTAATACTTCTTCTCCTGATCTTTAGGCTAAGAACAAGTGCAGCTTCAGCTCATCATCTGATGCATTCCCTAGCAAGGAACAGTATCAGCCTGGGCCCATAAGCAGCTGGATGCAGCAAAGGAGCGGACACGTTCCCTTGCAGCATATTGTCTCTCCTTTGGAGCTGCTTGCCTGGGAAGGGGAGATGCTGCCCAGCCTACAGCAGGTCTTGGCTCCTGCTCTGGCTTGTCAATTCCAAGTTCTTAAAGAGCTATTTAGAGCAGGGGCTGAGGTCCAAAAGACGGGCAGGGATGTGTAGATCACCTGAAATGTCGTAATTCGACATGACATATTTGCTCCCTTCTTTTCCCCACCTGCTCACCTCACAGGTCTGTTTTAAATCAATCTTTTCATCTCTCCCAAGATTCACAATTTAAGCAGAGCAGACACTCATGGAAACAGATTTATAATGAAGCTGGTGGCCGTTAAGTACTAGCCTTACATCAGAGGTGACCTTATTGTAAAGCACTGTACAGTGAATTTATTTTGACTTTGCACATTCTGTACCTTGTCTCCTGCATCGCAGAGACGCATGATGGGGCAGCCGAGTCAGTGGTGGCAGAGGGCCTGATGCCTGAGAATAATGCCCACGTCTCACTTCGTTACAGTTGCACTTCACATCCCAGCAGTCTTCAAGCCTCAGGGATATCGCATTCATTACCTCTTTCACAGACACGTATTTTACATAAATGGCTGAAAGGTGATTAGAATCCTTGACAGAACAGCATTTTATCTGGAATGCAACCATGAAAAATACGTGCCTAAAACAAAAAAAGCAGCCTACATCCTTCTCCTAATTGATTTAAGCTACAAAGAGTAGCTTCAGTTTTCCCAGGGCACAGGAACTACCAGAAAGACACAAATTGCCTGTTTTCATATCTCCTAATAAAAACTCCTTGACAGGGAATTGAAACCGGAGTTTTCTATTTCTCAGATGTCCTAGTCCTGTGAATGTCATCACTCAGCAGAAGCACACATACTGCCACCTGACCATAAAAAACAGTTTTGTAACAACCCTCATTTCACGCTGCTGATTCCAGCCCGCCATAAATCAGCAACACCACAACTAATGTTGGAAATAATTGTCTGTTCCTGAGCTCCCCTCTTTTTACAGCCCAGGTGCCGTACAGCTGTAGCCATATGGTAGACTACGCCCTGCTGAAGTGGGTTATAGTAGCACCTCCAACAGTAAATACTACCTGAGTATTTGCAAGCCTTTTAATGCTGCCAGCTGGAAATGTGCAGCTTGTACTCATGCAATGGTTTTCCTAACCTTTAAAAACATCATAAAAGGAATCAGCTCTGGCTTAAACCAGACACTCTGCAGATAGGAAATGGGATAGCAACTGCTAATTCACTGGAAGCTGCCTGGAGATGCTGCAAGGGATCTCAGGGCTGATCCTCAGAAAAAGTCTGACCTGTCCTCCCTCACTCTGTGCACCCTCTTTCTACCATCCAGCTTGTTTGGTTTCCTGAGCAGAGGTTGCTCGTTCTGATTGCTGTCTGTGCAAATGAATAAGTGCAGGACAGCTAACATTTGACTTCAGCCCTGTTTGACCCCTGTGTTCCTCAGCCAGGTCTTACACAGCAATGGTCAGGAACGTGTCCTGATAAAGCACGTGATCAAAACAGCACCAGAGTGGTGGTGCTGATCAAGCCACACACTCAATCAGCAGTGGACAGTTCTACTTTCAAGAACCACCAGCCACGTCTCACACAAGAGGCTGATTTAATCCAAGGTTGTTGGAAGAAAAGAGCCGAAATTCCCCAGGCATGGTATTTCTGAGCGCACCTCACCCTGCCAGCGGCACAGACCAGGTCTGCTCCTCACTGCTGGCACCACTGATGGGTACCTGAGTGAGTCATTTCTTGCAATGGCCCTTCTCAACCACAACAGTTCTAGAACTCTTCAAAAGGCAGGTTCTCTCTTACATCCCTTCTCCACTGCATGGGCAAGAAACTCATCATTGACTGATGTGTGCTTTGGCTCCCAACTTATGAGCATACAAATGTAACTTCAGGCCATAATAAAACAAAAGAAGTAATTGAGTTCCAAGGCAGAGCTACTTAGTTTGGAAAAGTAATGTAGAAATCCTGAGTAGTGATAGAAATGCCCAAAATTACTAGCTAAATAGAAGTGATTTGGGATATCTGATCATTTTTATCAGGTTGGCCCAGCTGCATAATTTCCCATCTCCAATTATACCAAAAGGGCCCTCACTTCCTCCTTCATTAATGCATTTGAAGGATTTAATGAGTTACTCCATCAGGTTAATAAATCCCTTCAATAACTTTATTATACTTTGGTACAGTTATTCAAGTGGCGCAGCTAACAAATGATCATCATTTATATTTCTTGACAGAATAACTTAGTTAATATATTTGGACCGTGAAATACAAAATCCATAAATAAACTATGGGGATGATTTAATATCTTTGAGGGGGAGGGTATTTTTCTGTCTTCAGTTAAGGCAGCATTGGAAATCCTTTGTCTCTTGTGCAAGTAACTTCAGGCAAGTGGTAAGGAGAACCGCAGGAGGTTGGTGCCTCCCAGCAATGTTCTGCTTCACACCAAGTGCTCAGGAAGGAGGTGAACTGCTGAAGGACATTTACCACTGCCTACAGGAAGATCTCTTAAAATGCATCAGAGGGGACATCACCCATATTTATTTGTACCAGCACTTTATCCAGCTTCATAAAGGCTGGTCCGTTTCTTGAGGTTAAGATGTTTGGCTAATTTTGACAAGGTGCAGTGGCACCATCAGAAAATAGCATTATATTCTGGAAAATATTTTAAAACTAAATTGAATTGGTTGCCATGCCATTTGTTTTTCCTGTGGCATCACAGCAAATGACATCATCAACGGAATAACCTTAGGGGCAAGGGTGTTTTCAGAATCTTAACCTTCCAATGGCCAGCAGTATTACAGCTTCCTATTACCAAAGTAATAATATTTATGGTAGGTAGACTGTAAGAATGGAACCATATCATTTATTTACTTATACTTGATAGCCACCTCTGGCAAGAACAAATTTCCCATTAATCACCATCTTATCTCTGTAAGAAACAGTTACTCTCAAGGACATCTGTATTATTCCCTTTGTTTTATTAATACAGATAATAGCACTGCTATGGATCTTTTGACAGTGAACTTTATTTGTCTTCTAGATTTTATTTTTTAAGGGGAGCTGAAATACTTAAATAAAATAAACATTGATCTTTCTTAATAAACAAACTACTTAAGACCCTTACAACAGGGAGAGGCACATGCATTGGAAATTTCTCTGAGTATATTTTTATGTAAAGAAACTGCAAATCAGTCTCTTTCTTCTCTTTTTTATCTGTTGAAAGTCCAGTTATGAATTCTGAGTTTCTCCTGGGAGTGCAGATGACCTTATAATGTGTGAGCGTGCCAGAAAAGCAGTGTCCTCCAGACCAAGGGTCAGGGAAGTGAAGCCAGTTTCTAAACTCAGATCTTGTAATAAAAAATGCATAGTTCTCTTCCCTTTCACATAGTCTTTAGCTAGCACTTTAAACATTACATATTATATTGAGCTCCAGGCTGATTTGTTTTTCTAATTTTTCAAGAGCGCTGCATCATATATTTTCATCTTTAAAAAAAGATATCAATATAGGCCCAGCAGGGGACAATATCAGACAGCCAAATTCTCTTTCATGTGAGAAAAGCATTAGTGGAGAGACATTCACAAGCTGAAATTGGTGGAAGTTTCTCCCAGTCGGTGGCTTTTGTTCTGTTCAGTTTCCTAAGCCAAAAGATAGTGACAGATAAGCACAGGTTTCAGGTCAGCTTGGAAGGACCAGGACTCTTCCCACCAGCAGCCAACCAACTTCTGTGTGACCTGTTTTGAATTAATGGAGCTGCAGTTTCCCATTCCCTTCTGTTTTGGCTCCAAGCAGCACACAGAGCTCAGAGTGGCAGGTGATTGCAGAGGGGACACAGGCAGCATTTAATGGCTGCTTTCCCCTTCAGCTGCCTGTCAGCTCTGTCTCCGTGAGCAATAACTGTTGGCAGTTGGATCTGGTGTTTTAGTTAGAGCAAAGCAAAAGGCTTTGCCACCAAGCCAGCCCTGTGCCCCCTCTCTCTCCATCTGTCTCAGCCCAGGACACAGAGGACAGCCTCTGCATCGGATGTTCTGACCCACCCTGCAGTCCTGAGCGACCTTGCCATGGAAACCAGAGCCTGAAGATGGGGGAAAAGGAAAGAAAGCAGATCCATGGACATGGTCCATGCCTTCTGTGGCATGATGGCACCTCTTCAGAAGCGGCCAAGTGCCTGGAAGGAAGGAGGTCTGCCCTGTTGCCTGAAAGCAAATAATTTATCTTGCAACAGGACAAGCCTTATGCAGTACCAGCATTAGGTGGTTATGCTAGTGGAAGGGGGAACTATTCATTTTAATTTGCTGTTTAATTAGGTGTCCAGTACTATACAATGGTGAGACGTTTGCTTGGATGGGATGAGCCACCTAATTGTCAGGTGAACACGCCAGCACGCCTGCCTCCTAAGCTCAAGCAATAGTCACACAGCAATTACTCTGGAGTCTGCCAAATGTGATTTAACCAGTAATTTGCTTGCAGAGTGAAAGCTGTGCTATCAAATATAGCGAAGGACCCTACCCTCTCTCCTGTCCCTGTGCTACTGCTGGGTCCAAGTGATGCTGGTCCTTCCCATGTGAGGTTTCAGGAGTGAGAAGGGTTGGCTGAGCAAAACCCTCCAGCGAATCTGTGCTGGTTTGGCAGGTTATGGTGACCTGGTGGATCAGTGTGTGTCAGTGGGGGTGTGAGGATGCTGTTGGGAGGAACGCCAGCCGTGCAGCTGGGTTTCTCTGACTCCAGCGGGTGAGCAGAGCCCAGCCTCAGGCACCCCTGTGCAGCTGGGCCTGCCCTGCTCCCCACCACCCTGGAGAACTGGGACCCCCCCTTTGCCACAGGCATCGGCAGCCGGGACTGCCAGCCCCACAACAGAGCACCGAGAAACACCCCAGGCAGGGTGTCATCCCCGTCAGCGATGACAACAATAACCCTACAGCATTTCCATCTTCCTGCATTTAAATGTTTGAGTTACTAACATTTATAAGGCAGCACAGAAAAATGACCTTAAATACATCATTTGTCATCTCAGGATGCCAAATTACACCATTACTGAAAGAGATACAGAGAAATGTGTCTAATAAACATAGTATATTTTGCACAATTCTCTTTGCATTTTCCATATCCTGCAACAAGCACAGGATAGTAAGGCTTCTTAATGATCATAATATATGTGCAGAAAGGGCAGTTCCCTGAGGGCTACTGATTAATCAGGGAAATGCTCATTTGTTCTGGCAGAAGTGATGTGCATCTAGGCAGGGCAAACGATGAACTCTAACTGCATTCAGCAGCCATCAGGGGCCAGAAGTTTCCATTCTTTTAACTAATTTTCCCCTCTAAGGAAAGAACACATTTCAGGACAGCACCAGGACATAATGGCACCTGTTCTCCATCCAGATTCCTTTAGGGTTTTGTCTAGCAAAGGCATAAAGAGGCCTCATGTTCATTTTAGAGACTATAAATGCATAAGAGTCAGCTTCCAAACGAAGACAGCCCTCCTTGCTTTGGTGGGCTGTTCAGGGAAGGACATAAAGTCTCAGCTGCAGTATCTGATTACTGCGGGAGGGACTTGGGAACAAGTTAGAAAATTTAAAGGATTTTTCATCAGCTGATCTAAATCCCTGCCTGGATTTTTAGTACCCAAGAAACACTGCATGCCCACGGATTGCAATCCTTCCTGCACTCCATCATAGTCATATTAATTTTGTGGCTTGGCACCATTGTTGCCACCTAGAAGTTTACTGGTAACGATGCGCAACCTCTGTGCTGTACACGTATTTCTCTAGTGTTCATTTTCAAATTAGCCACAGAAAGGACAAACTAAAAGCAGATGTGTCATACTTTTCTCTGTATGTTTGGAAGCTCAGTCATGGAAATATCTTTGTCAGATAAATGAATTCCAGGTCACTGGGATAAATAGATGCAGTAAAATACTTTTATGTAGAAGAAACCCATACAAAGATGTGATCCAACAACTCTTCAAGGAAATTGCCGTGTAAGCGATCCAACTTTGAGGCTTACCTCAGGCTTTTGCATAACGTGATAGTTAGTACTTTAAATTGGAGAAAATGTGATGGGATCTTTCAGTTTTTTTCCACTTGCTTTTTCAATTTCATGGGATCAGCAGAAAGTGAACGGAACCAAAACTGAACTAATGCTGTGCTTTTGACTCCACTGCTGCTAAACATACAGCAGCAATTGTTTGGTAGAGAAAGAAATAAGCGCTGGTCCTCTTATGGGCATCCCAAAATTGACAGAAAAATGTGGATTTTTGAGTTGTTTTCAACATAGCATGAGAAAGAAGAAAACCAGAAATAAAGAGGAAAGCTGAAACAGAATTGGAAAACAGTAGTTATTTAGTTTGGCTACTGATTTATTAATGCATTATAGTTATGCACTCAGGAATAAACCCTCACTTAAAAATGTTCTTCAAC
>JAOTQQ010000006.1:7178045-7212091 GCA_026546715.1 Gallinago undulata | reverse complement strand
GATTATTTACAGGAAATCAAAACAGTTAAAGAATTAGGATGAAATCCTGCCAGTACTGAATCAACAGAAATGTTGCCACTGACCCCATTAGGCCAGGTTTTGCCCCCAGATATCTACAAAGCACCACAATTCTCTTGCAGGATGACTAGCAGATTAATATTCAATAGCCCCACTTTATCTTTCCCTACAGAATTCTTCATTTTTATGCAGCTGGTCTAAAAACTTCATTCCACAAGTTTGCATTTCAGTGCAAGACAGACACTGACCCAGGCTCCTTTTTAGCTGTTGCCCTACATGGCCACTCCCACTTGGCTTAAGCACCTTCTGAAATTATTATTTTGCCTCCATGTCCTTTATAAGAATTTTTTTTTCATCTGCTTTCTCAGCAGCAACTTTAAGGCATTTCTGGCTACTGAAGAACTATAAAATTAACACTGTGCTCAGATATATCATAAAGAACATGCTCCTTTAACCCTGTCCTTCAAAAACCCATAAGCATTCACTGTACTTCAGCGATTTGCCATATGCTTTTGCAAAGGAATATTTTGCACCTGCCACCACAATACAGGAAAAATGCCAGCTTTGCAGGAGAAAACATTAACTAATTTACACAAAGCCTTAGGTGGTCTATTAACCCTGCATAAAAAACAAGAACATGTAATTACTGGATCCACAGACAGAATTAAATTTGATTGACTACAAAGAAGCAGTGAGTGGAGCAATTAACAACAAAGCCCAAGAAGAATCCTCTGATGAGGAGCCCATGATGCTGACAACAAAGCGTCTACCTCTACTGTCCCGAGAGATGTGTCCACACCAGAACTTTAACTCAATGCAAACAGTTAAACTTCTGTCATCACCACTGTTCACCTGTCTGCTGAACTATGGTGTGTCCTGGAAGATACAAACCATTAGCCTTATAATGAATTGGGCACACTGCTAGTCTTCTAGCATCATTAATTTTGTCAAATCATTCTTTCTCCTGTGTTTCTGGACAGGGACAACAGCCACCGGAGGTGGTTACTCCTCTGTGGCTGATGGCATTTTGGGAGGACACAGCGTTGCTTACTGAAGCACCACATGCTCAACCAGGCAGCGCAGTAGATGCTGTCCTGCAAAGTCAGATGGAATAGTTGTTCCATAGGCTGAAGTTCATTAAGATAATTGTGACTTTCAGCAATTATCTTAATGATAAAAGATGGTAAAACCCAACCAAAAGAAAAGCATCTCCACTTTCCAGCTCCCCAGCGACACAGGTTAATGGCAAGTCTTTTGCCAGTGCCTGCGGTAAGGGGGGAAGCTGGGGTGTTTCTGTCACAGCTTCCATCCATGATTTGATTTAATGCCCTTTATGAGCAATTGCATCTCAGTGCTTGTAATAAGAAAATGTCATAAAGGTACCTGCTGCCTGGTCCAACATCTTTTGGCTTTGACAGTTCAAATTTACAGCTTTAATTCAGGAGTCTGGAAGCCTGGTATTCTGTACACACATAGTGAAGGGCTGAAGGAACAATATTTTATAAAATGCTCACCTGCGTTCAGTGACCCGTGGAGGATATAACCCCTCAGACCTCATGAAATGACTTGCAGACAAATTCATACTCCAGATTGTCCAGTGGCAAATTACAAAGTCCTAGTTAAGCCCCCCTGTGCCTGAATGTCCTGACTTGAATGTTTTGCCACCGTTCAATAAAGAATTGAACTTCCAGCAGCTTAATTGAACAAATGATTAACTGGGTTCTCTCAGCCTTTTATAAGATCCTCTCAAGCTTTATTTCTTGCTAATGTATACAACAAACTGCATTTCAAAATTGTTTCCTGTTCTTACATTTCTACAACTTTTTTCCTAACAATTATTTTGCTGAGTGATGGAGTTTCTGAAATACAGGAGTAATTACCAATGAATTCACAACCAGCACTTAAATTGCTTTTGCTGCTTTCTGGGCAACTTGTTGCCAGGATGACAGAGCACACGAATCTCTGAGTCTCTTCCATGGCCATGAGATGTGGGTGGTGCAGAGGGTGGCTGCACCTTTGCCACAGGCTGAGGGTCTGCCACCAGCTCCAGATCTATTTGGCATCCTCATCCTCGTTAAAGCCTCAACCTGCTACCAAGTCAGAAAAATTAGCTTCCTCTCTCCAGACTAAAATCAGTAGGATTTAGGGGATTAAATTCTGACCTCTGTTGACTGCTCCTTGCACCATTTTCCTTATTAGCATTGGCACAGGACCTTTTTCCAGGGGATTCTGCCTGTTTCAGTGAGCCAGAATGTGAGCGTCTCTGGGGCCAGGGCCAGGACAGCTTGCATGCTGAGAGCAGGTCAGACTTGGTGTGCAAGACAGACAGCTGGCTTTATAGAGGAGTTTCTGTAGCAATGGTGATTTGATTTCCCATGTGATTTTCCAGTTTGTTTTTGTTCTTCAAAATGGTTTATAAAACACTGTGGTGCTGTAACTGTGCTGAGCACTATTATAGATGTATAAGGCCGGCACAGTAAGCCTAACACAGCCCTGGGTTCCTAAAGACTGAAAGAGACTGTGGAGGAAAAATGTATATATAATTTCACCAAATTCAGGAAAGATCAGATCCTTTCTCTCAGTTCTATATCTACAAAGTCTCAGGACATAACATTTAGAGAGTAGCATCAATCAAGACACGATATGCCCTGAGTTCATTGGCACAAGACTGGCTCGGACACGCTGGTGAGCATGGGACAAGCCAGAGAGGTGACAGCCCAGCACATCTTGACCAGCAAGGAAGAAGCTGGGAAGGAGGTGGGAGCATCCACTGCAGGAGGAGGAAAGTGCCCTTCAGAGCAAGTGTGATCTTCCTAGTCCTCATAACCAGGTGAACAGGGCAGTTTGTGACACGAACACAGTGAAAGCAGACACAGAGTGTGTCTTTGCAGGAGGTGACTGTGGCTCCCTCTCTGCAGGAGTCACAATATATTTCACAAAATCGGCACAATTGAAACCCAGCTGGCTCAGCTGCCTCGCACAGAGCTAAGTGGGACCATACGAAAGGTGCTGACACACATAGACAGCACTTGGGAGACTGGACAAAACAGCTATGGGATTTCCCTTAGGGAAAGGTGGGCTGTGCATGTTGCTGGCATGCACAGGACAATGTCACCCTGCTGAGCTCAGCGGGTTGGCAGGAACCGAGTAACGAAGCGTTAAGCAGAGGTGAGGGGAAGCATCACACCAGCCATGGCCTAGACTGCTCCCCCGTCACAGGGGGAGGCTGACTTTGACACTCCTGCTCCTTCAGCAATCCAATTTGAGTCCCACATCTCTGTTACCACTGTGTTCCCAGGGGTCACGTTTGGGGCTGTTATAAAATGCAGGCTCGCTAGCACGGCAAACGTCCCCAGTCTGTGCCGTATATGCAGCTGTTTAATGAGGCCTGCTGTCATTACAGCAAAATGACTCAAGGACTTTCTTAAAAAAGCCTCTTATTTATAGTATCATAGATTACCTTAATGTCTTTTTACTGGGAGGTGCTTTGAAATACTGTGCAAACATTACAAGATGGTCCTGAAATAATGTGCATTTAAACAGAATCTAACAAGGAAAACATAAATATCAACTGGAATAGAAAGCATTTGTTGAAAAGTGCTAAAATCTTCAGCAAAGGAGTATTTTTATGAAAAGTATGCACTTCTGAGCTGGAGTTTTACAGCGTGTCTTGCATACAGGAGCCAGTGCAAGTGTATGCTCTGGCACAAATTCCTGATGGAGAGATCTATGTGCAAAGCGTAAAGATTAGGAAGAATTTTTTCCTATCAGCAAAAGTACCTGAAAAAAGCATTTGCAAAGCAATGCTATTATTCATCCATAATATTCAGATAGCAAGAGTACATTTTTCCAGGCAGTGTCTCAGTTTTTGAAGAGAATGTCAAAAAACCTGTATTGACACCTAGTCCTCTTCAAAGCTTCACATAACCCTGTCTATAATTTAATCTTTCACTTGTGCCATATCACTCTGAAGTTTTTCTTCTCACTGAGTTTTGTGTATTTTCTCTCTGCTCTCAGTTTTATACCTGCTGCTGTCCCACAACTTACCCAGTATTATCTCTAAATTCCACTGGCACATCAGACTCCTTCCATCCTTTCCATCACATTTCAATTACATCCTCACTTTTTTGTAAAACACAGACTAAACTTCTGTATTGTGGTTTGTGGTTGGGGTTTTTTTTTGTGTATTCTGTGGCATTAGTTGTAGCTTGTGCTTTAATCTGTAGTGGAGAGTCGGAAAATTTGATTTGTACCAAGCTGTGTTTGTTAGTGCAGGCTTTCTCCTGCCAGATAAACATAGCCTACACGCGCCCTCCTTGAACTATAGCTATGCATCCCTGTTTGAACAAGAAAAATATTTGAAGTACCTATCTGGTGAATAAAGGAGATATCCGGAGCATGCTGATTTAAACCTGGCCAGGTCCTCATGTTCCTACAGTGGATAATTACAGGTGGAATCTTAAACGGAAATGTATTAAACAGAGTAGCATCTGCTGCCAGTGCTCTTCCCGTCAAAACTCAAACAGCAGCAAGGAAATGAAGTGCTAATGACAGGTCTTTCATTTAGCCTCTAAATCTTCTTTTCTTAGGTATCCATACTTTAATGAAATTTATATGCTTTTTAATGTAGGAGACATTTTGATGTCTGATCTTAAATATAGTCTCTAATTAAACATTCTATAATTAAACTTCTTGGTTTATCTATGTAAAATGCTGAGGAGTTAGAACAAGCCTTATTCCTCCAGGTTAAGCCCTACTTTACCTCAAAGACATGTAGGGAAGACAGTGTCTAACACCAGGTTTTACAAAACAGTCATGGGAGCAAAAGGATGTCCCAGAAACACCCTGTGCAGCAGAGCAAAAGAAAGCCCATGACATTGTGCCGTGTCAAGGCCAGTGGGCTGGACAAGCTCCCAGCCCAGCAGCCCTTGTGCCTCTTGGCCTGGCTAGGTTGGAAACTCTTGCCTCTCTTGACTATTTATTCATTTACTTTTTCCACGAACCTTTGATGAGATTGCCATATGGCATGTGGCATTTGTGAGCCATAGATTACTTTAATATGAAAAGAACACTTTGGAAAACAAGCAGAAGACACAAGTATACTGGGGTTTTAATGCCTTCATTCTCGCATGCCAATGTATAACACTGCATCCCAGAAAAATACATTTTAAATAACAATTAATTTGTGTAAGGTCTGGCTTCTGTCTTACAAACAGTTCTATGCCGTACTCGCCTTTGTTTGCTACATCTGTGAAACAGCCATTACTTTTCCATGGTGTAAATGATCTCATTTCTGTTGGTTTCCCTGCAACACAGTGCCATGTTCATTCCTCCTTCGAAAATTTCAGAAAGAGAAGCAATTTGTAAGAATGACAAGAAAATGGCTTCTCATTTGTGTACACCACAGCAATCTGACACACAGAAAGAGGCTCTGGTGAGATTCACAAATCCTAATTCTCAGTTTCAAGCAGTCCAGATTAAAAAAAAAAAAAAAGTCACATCGACCAATTTGATCATAAAGATTCTAATTCAGCACAGGTTAATTGAGAAGTCAGATTTCCTGCTATCACTTCTGGAGAGGAGGGAGATAAGCGAACACAATGACTCTTTATCAACAATATGGGGACTTCATTTAAAGAGAGAGCATTAGGTTACAGGCTAGAAGATTAGTGGCAATCAGACTGCTCTCAGAAAAGAAAATGCACTGGGTAATAAAGATAGAAGGCATGAAGCTGGATGCATAGAAATGAGGTTTGATGCCAAATATTACAGGTCAAATCTGAGCTATCTGTCAAGTTGGCACTGATCATTGCCACTGCACAATTATTATTATTCACCTGTGATCAGGTCGTTTACCACTATCAAGTCAATGGCTCCTCCCACCCATTCCATTTGTTAATGGCATTTTAATGAAAAAAAAGTCCATCTATTATCTCTTTGAGCTCACTACCCGTTGTATTATAGTACATAGTATATGAAATACATTTACTTTTTCCCAATCAGCCATAAAAAGGTATCAGCTGTTATTCTGTTCCTTAGCCACAACTCCATAAATCTGAGTGCAGCTCTGCATTTAAAGGTGGCAGGCTTATTTTTCCTCTTTCTTTGTATGCCATGTGTTTCCCATACCAAAAAGTGCCTGTTTTGTTGCAAGTGACAGAAGGAGAATTTAGAGGGATGCTGGAGGATCATAAAGACTTCCCTTTACCCAATCCCAAGCATGCATTCACCTTATTGTTCTGCTGACTAAAGAATTAGAAACTATTAATATTGTCTCTGCTGGCAGGTCAGAAAAATACTTATTCTGTAGTCGAGTAGATTAATCCGAAGGGGGAAATAACCCTGCAAAGCCCTGCAAAAGCTGGCTGTCTAAGCAATTCATTTTCTAAACCCAGATGTTTTCAATCTGTTAAGTGTTAATCTCACGATACTTCTTTTTATGCCTAGTGAAATGATTTCAACATGTATTTATCTCTGTTAGAGAATTCATATAATTACTGCAGTTATTATTCTTTATGAAGAAGCCTTTTGAACAAAACTCTGTGAATTTGTTGGTCATATGCTCATATTAATTATTGAGGCTGCTAGGACCTCTTGCCATTAGCTTTTTTGATGGGCTCTGGATACTGTCCCCCTTTGGCTACTCTTTTCAAAGTAACATACAGTGAAATCAGAGGCAGTGTAATACTAGGTAAGCTATAAATTAAATACTGGCATTCAGCCTTCATTTAGGCTTCAGAGTAGACAATTGAAGGGTTTGGTCTTGATTGAAGGGAAGACACAGAGCACTTGTTCCCTCTGCACGAGGGCAGGGAATTTCTGACACTCGGCACCCTCCCTTGAGAGGTGATCTGAGTGAAACAGTTAAACTACAAAGCAGTTATCACAACATTACACCAGATGACTAATTGAGGTTCCTGGGCAGACCAGGAGGAGTGGGCAGAGGTTGAGGTCAGAGGTACTGTTTGTAGAGCCCGTGATGGGTATGTAGAATAGGTTTGCAATTGAAGGCACTGAATCTAGCCCTTTAGATGTACTCCAGAAACTGGGTAACTTTATGAAATGTAGTTACAGTTAGCTGTTTTTCCTGATACCTGGAGAGATTTTTTTCCATCATACACACATTCCTCTTACATCTTTTCTTGGTCTGACTTTGGTCTCCTCTGATAACACACTGGTTTGATATATGATAGCTACACTGTGAGTTTTAAGCTAAGACTTCTGCTGTTAGAGGTGCTGATGGGCTCTGCAATCTGGGCTCACTGCGTGAAGAATAATGACTTGTGAAAAGAAGGTTACAAAATAAGGTCAAGGAGCAGCTCTGGAAGCCTTGCTTTTCATGTCAAGGATCTTAAGGGTTATAGGAGGGCTGCAAACACACTCCTCTGGGGCTGCTGACTGACAGATCAGTGTTATGATGAGAACCTGATTTTGATAAATCATGTTGATCTACCATTTGCAAAAGGCTTTAAGAGCGCTGTTGGTGAGTCACGTGTTCCTGTGAAATACTAGATCAAATCCATAGGGACAAAAAAGCAGTCTATGCCTTCCTATATGTCCTGCTAGCATACATACTGCACAATAGTTGGCCTGTGCCACCCGAGAGCAAGACCTTCCCCCAGGGGAGCTGCCCAACCTTAAAGTGCAGCACTCAAGGGAGACTTTCGCAGTTTTGTGACTTTCCATAGACATCCCGGGTGCCCTAAGGGCCGTTTAGCCCCTGAATCCTTAAGCAAAGTCCCTTGGCCTAACAAACAGGCAGTAGATTTTGCCTGTGGGAACTGGCTGGTAGGGAATAGAGTCAGCTGTGCTTCCCCACACAGGGTGAGGGGTTTATCGTGGGGCTTAAGGATGCTTCTTTTATAAGTTTGGTATGAGACGAGGGAGAGGAATCAGTTTAAAATTAAAATGGAGATTTTTCAACTTGTCCTTAATATTTATAAGGCTCCTTTTGCCGTAAAGATAAATCCTCAAAGAGAAGATGGAAAGCTGCTCGTCCTTATTTCTTGTGCCTTTAGTTTAGCTTCTCATTGTTTATACTACTCTAAGCAAAATAACTGTTCTGGAAATGCAGTCATTTACAAAATCCAGCCTACTAAGCCTTAAACAGCAGAGACATGTCCTGCTATGTTTGTTCCTTTGTTGTTGCTATGGCATTACCACACATTTTTCCATGTAGGAAAGGAAATCCCATGGAGACCAGATAATAAAGGCTTGGATTTCCAGGGCACAGTGTCCGTCTCGCCTCTTGACCTGTATGACACCCTCTTTCACCAAACCCGCATTCACTGAATCCAAATAAACAGCCAGCCATCAAAGGAAATATTTTAAAAGGATTGCTCATGGTTAGCCTTGATGAAATATACATTGGAAAACCTGCATTTTAATCACGTTTGGATTTCTGCATTTCAAAAATGGTTTTGTTTAACTACATGAGACTTGTCATTCAGGGAAGTTTCCTTCTGTGGGATGCCTGCATTTAAAAGTCAAGTTAACCAAACCCAAACAAATTTCCCAGGAGGCTGTAATAAACCAGACAGGCGTCTCACATGCTCAATGTCTGACCTCTGCGCTGTACCTGATGTATCTGCCTGCTACTTGCAAGGGTCCAAGGTGCTGGATCTTTTCACAACAGGGTGTCATAAGGTTTCATTAAAATATCATCACTGCATGTTGCTTCTTGGGACAACCTTGGCTTAGACCCTCCACTTGGCTTGACACTAGTTTACAAAGATTAATCCCATGTCCCAGCCAGCCTGCTCTGCCTCAAGCCCCCTGTCATTCTAGGTTGTACAGAATCATTGTGCCTTGTTTTGTCTTAGAAATAGCGATTGCTTGGTGTTACCCGAAATTATTCTTTGTGTATATGTTAAAATTGATGTCTTAATACAGGTTATAAAATGCTCTGGGCCATCAATCCTATGTGATTTTTCATTCAGGCAAACATACGTGGTAGTTGTCATACTCAGATCTTCAACTTATTATATATTGAGTTACAATTTAAGTGTCCTTTGTTGATGTAGTTATTAAGGAAGAATGAATAGTTTGCAACTGACTAAAGAGTAAATGTCTCAGACTCAGAATTGTTCTGATGCAAAATGGCATGGTGTATTTTGGGCCAAACTTCAAGGCCTTCATTTGTTGTCTGTCTTCCACTGCTGTCATTTTTGTATAAGATAATTCAAAGGACTGGCCTAGCCATCCAAGCACATTAAAAGTGCCTTGTATCCTTACATCTTTCAAAGCCACATGTCCATATTGCATATAGGATATTGCAGCCAGAAGACACAGCCAGCCAGCACAGGATAATCTGCCACAGGCAACATACAGCTTGTGGCCTTCCAAATTCTTCAGACAACACAGGAAAACAAACAGCAGCCTCACAGACTTAATGGACTTTTAATGGATTTGATGGATTCTGCATCAGCAGTTTCTAATGGAACATCTAAAGAGGAAAAATTTCTTTCCCAGAGAGATTCCTAGGAGAACGTGAAGTGGCAGTGCAAGGACTCCTATTCGCATCGCTTCAATGCTGTGCAAGAAAACGGCAAGACTGAAAGTCTTCATCTCTTCTGAAGAGTCACTGGTTTTGGAGGGGATAGTAACTGAGCTGGGACCACGCCATAGGTTTTGTCACCTACCACATCACTCAATAGTGGCAAAAGGCACCAGTAAATCCCATGAAATCCAAGACCTCCTTGATCAGGGCCATTTAACTCAACTCCCCAGAGCCGGTGAAGACAAGGTGCACAAACTGGGGCTGGAAGTCTGCTCCCATGCCCAGAGGGAGGCATGATATTAGATGGTGAGTTGTTCTGCAGTTATCAAAAGGAAGACAAAGCCTAAAATTCCTTTGTTGAGTCCAGATAGGCAGCAATGGTAATACATTCCTCCTAGTCACATATCCTTGACTTTGTCATTTTTGCATAATCTTTTAACTTCAGCTATTGATAAATAAATTGGTTTACAAACAAGAAAGTAAATCACCATTCACTGCTGAGCTACTATTGTCCCTCTCATTTGTAAGGCAGCTTTCAAGCTTGTTTTTTAATCAGTTTGGCTTGACATTTTGTTTTCCTACTATTATTTATGAGCTGTATCTTATGAATGGATTATGTAAAATAGTTTAATTCCAGTTGTTGCAATTTCTCACATGCCATCACACAAAAGCTTGCTTTGAGTAGAACACTCAGGTCCAGATTTTGTTCTCAGTTGTGGTGGTACAAATGAGACCATCATCCACTGAGATCAAAAGAGCTTTCCTCAAATTTACAACTGCTATGAGCATTTAGGAAAAAATCTGAGCAATTCTCAGAGTAAGCAAAGGCACATCAGTGCCTCCCAGCAGCATGTTCCACAGATGGAGTTAACCCCCTTATCCAGTGTCCTCAGCTCAGTAACTGAACCTGGTGAGTCTTGTTCAAGGAATTATCAAGTGCATTCAGCTGTGACTTAACTGCATTTGTTAGAACACATCAGAAACATGGATGAGTGGATTTTATAACATTTGCCAAGATTTTGGATGTACTCAGTCACTTTGAAGCCACTAAAACCTTGGTGGCTAATTAAAGCAAATGGATTAGTCCCCTTTTGATGGCAGGTGTTAGCTCTTTTCTGTGAGAGACCAGGCTTCTACTGAAGCAAACCAGCAGCTCTTCAGCCTGTTCTTGCAAAAAGTATCTCCATGTGCCAAAAATCTCACCAATTATTACTCTCCATTTCATAGGTTTCTCTGATCTCTCAGCATCTGACTTCACACCTGAGCGTGGAACAGAGAATGTGTGAAAACAAGAGCTTTGTTGCTAAGGAGCATTTGGTATGTATTCTGGCTATTTATTTCCCTATTTTAAATGGTAGTTCATTTCTCACAATGAATCATGTGCTGTGGCCTGCAGCAGTTGTAGATAAGGTGCAGCATCACATAGGGAAGAGAGAACAGCAACAACAAATTTCTGCTTTGCGTTGGCTTGCTTAGGCTATTGCTCTGTTTGCCAGGACTCGGGTCACCTGGCCAAGTGCCTGCTTCCTGCACTCACCTGGTGTTTGCCAGAGCCCAGCCTGGTGTCAGAGCTGATCTGTGGGAAGCTGCAGGAGGAGGCAACTTGTCCTCTGCCACTTACAAGCCAAACCGGCTACATTTTTCATCTCAGCAGATGGAAACAGGAATGGTTAATTTGTATGATATGGTTGTGACAACACAGAGCCATGAAGATGACGGATGTCACAGAAGCCATTACAGAGTAGTTTTTCAAAGATGACTGTAAGCACAGTGCAAGGCAGAAGGCACACAGTTTTGTGCGTGTAAATGAGGCAATTACAACGAGAGGCATGCAGATTGCACGTTTGCAGAACTACACTCCCTTGTCAGAAGACGTGCTTCTCAGCCGAGTGACGCAGGGCTTTATAGGCTTGCCTGGCTTTGCATTCAGGCAAGGAGACCAGGCGGGACCCAGACTGATGCCTGAGGCCTCACACTGCATGGCCAACAAGTTTTGCTGGTGCTCTGCTGGACCCAGTGCAACTCCTCCCTGTTTGAGCTAAAACGGTCCCAAAGGCCAGCCTTTTCTGGGAGCAGGGAGTAATCCTGCACAAGGCCTTCAAAGAGTAATTTATCCTTATTTAGAAAGGCATGTTATTCTAATGGCATACCATGCTAGGCATGATACAGTTTAAATGTTCTTCACTGGTTACAAATGTGACCTTCATTAACTCATCTTTGTGCGCCTAGATCTACAGGAACAGCTCATTGCATTTTCAATTTAATTTAATTTGAATGATAATTTAAAAGTTGTTTGATGCAAATGCGACCATCTGCATCCTCGCAGCTGACACAGTTTTTAAAGATGAGTTTGTCGGCAGGGGTGGGGGGGAGCTTCATGGTGAATAAGAGCCCCAGGCTTTGTAGGGTGGTTTACTGTGGGGTGTGGAGCACCCCAGAGCAAGCTGTAAGCGCCTGGGGCTGAGTGGGGAAGAGGAGAGAAGCTGAGCTAAGCAGTGGCTGGTTATAAAAGCTCTACGTGACCATTTAAGTATGGAGCAGTGATTGTGTGTCATCAGACCATCCCAGCTCGTGGTACGACTTGTCATCTGAGCCACAGTAACTGCCCCATTATGCCAGACCTCCCGTGACACAAAATGTGGGGTAGCTTAAACTGCCAGGAGGGACTGGGCCAAGTTCTCCGCTGCCTTGTGTGTGGGGCTCTGGTGCCTTGCAAAGACATTGGTTGTGCCTCTTGGTATGGTTTTAGTTACTGTCAGTAACAACACTGTCCTCAAACTAAGAGCTCACGGTGACTTTGGGGTGTGGTGAGGAGGGAGGATGGGGAGATGACTAAATCTAAGCTGTAGGTTTCTATTCTGTAGGTTTTCCTATTCCTCCCCTCTGCTGTGCACAATGCAGTAGTGGATGCTTGAGGACAGTAAATAATAATAATAACTACAGTGCTAATGGCTCTTGTTCAGTCACTATTTGGCTACCAAACTTTGAATAACTTGATAAAACTGAAATCCTGAATGTTGCACCAACTTTTCTAGAACTTGGTCTGAGTTGACTGCTGACTTCCTCCTAAAGTAATATGAGGTCTGTATCCAATACATGTTCCTGAAAAGGAGCCAGTGGAGCCATTTTGCACCTAATACTTCCCTGCTGGCTGCCTGGGTCAGGTAGGATAGAAGGGATGCTCCTTGCCGAGCCCTTACTCTGCAGCAATCGTGCTTCTACCCTGCACCCCAGGGAATCACGCGTGGATACCAGCAACCCATGTGGCTCCAACAAAACCTATGTGAACTCTACGGGAAGGTCTAGCAAGGGGAAGGAAGCTGGGGAAGGAATTAAAACAAATTGCTTTCTGTCCTGTACCCTGAAAATCATCTGTATTTCAAATAATGCTTTTTTTTGGCACCTGTGTGCAACAGCCATTGCACTGGTGCTCATGGGAATGTGATTGAAAGCTTTTAGCTAAATTTGCAAACATCATCGCCATTGCAAATCTGGATGAGGGAAATGAGAAAAATTACCCTTTCTAATCAGGATTGGTGGCTGGGTTAGCATTGTCTGCCACTCAGGAGAACCTGGTTTTAATTCTTAGTACAAGCATATGTTCCTGAGAGGCTGAATTATCTCTTCTGATTTCTAGTGAAACTCGAGCAAGAGGAGACCATACCCATCTCCGCTCTATCCTTGGGGTAGCACCATGTGCCAAAAATAAGCGTGTGCTACTTCAGCACAGTGGAGTTGTAAATAGGGTCTATGCCAAAGCACTACTGAAGAAGACAGATCCCTTATTAAAATGAGCACATTATGAACTGTAGGGTTTATTGTATTAAACCTGGGAACTGGATGAAACATTGTTGGGAAAATATCACATAAGCTTTTTGTTGCAGAGACTTAACTAATGATGCATTTATCTAACATTTTTCTTGCCCTTCATTTAAAACCACGTTTTCTGCTATTTCTTGTGTGCTCCCTAAATTGGGATAGGAGAGATCACAACTTTGACAGTGAGAGCAATTGCCTAGAACTCCCCATACGGCTTAGTTGTCTTATTGCATCGTGTTTCATGTGCCTGTGAGAGCTGTGTTAGCAGTCACTCAGGAATACCAGAGCTTGGAGATACTTGTGTGGCTGCATCTTAGGTAGAAAGATACACAAACAGCTTTGTTAAAACTTGGTGCCATTTGAAGTTCACCTTACAAGCAGTCTGTCAGCATCCCTGGCATTCTGACAGTAGAAAACGAAATGTAGCAACCTGATTTCAAATGGGTGGGTCTTACTCTGCAAATTATATTTTAATTGTATTTATGAACATTAAAAAAAAAAAGTTATTTAAGTCAGCTTTTGGAAACAAGCAAGAGAGGTCCCTGGTTTTCTTATGAGAGAACAGATTGAGTGAATAAGGTGAAGCTGAGAAGGTGGTTGGGAACAGAAGCTTTAAATTGCGACTGTAAGGCTGATTTCTGATGCTTCTGCTATGTGGCAGCACTGCTTCTCACTGAACCCATTAGAGAAACACTTAACTGAAAAAGGCAACCCCCCCCGGGAGAACCTTCCACCTCCTGTAGAGATTTGGAAGAAAGCTCACATCTACCCATTAGAAAAAAGTACTTCTAGCTTTTAAGTTCAAATTATGGATCCAAACAACATATGCTGGAACTGAACACAGTCTTGCTGGGAGAGGATTTGCCAAATCTAAGGCTGCTTTAGCAATAAATAATAAACCTAATTAGTCTGCTTCCCTCTGGAGCACCCAATTTTGTGATAGTGATACAACAGGGCATCAGAGTCTCTTTTCTTAACAGATATGCAGAACACTATTGAAGTGTTTAATAACACATTTCTTGACAACAGCCAGTTATAGACAGGTTATTTCTGGTTGTATTTTCCTACCATTGTACACTGTATCACTGAAAAAAATTAAAAAAGAAAGGGAAAAAAAAATCAACAGCAGCTGGTCTGACTACTGTGCATTGCCATGCAAGGCAAGGAAAGCTGCTATTTTATACGAATACTGATTGCAATGTGAGAAAACTATGGACACTCTTTATTTTTCTCACAATACTTAGTCTCCTGGTATCAAACATCTCTTTGATAGAAACCTTATAGTTTGGCTTTCAAGAGGCAAAATCACTTTAACTGGTGTGTTAGAAGGACTGCAGATTTCATCTGTCACTGAAAATCCTTCTGCGCTTCCTCTACAAACACACAAACATCAAATGTCGGAGCTCTTCCAAGGCTGTCAGCTCAAATATCCTTTTCTGGCGTGGAAGATGCTTTAAAATGGGAAGTTTCAGAAACAGAGATGAGAAGACTCATGTTTCACCTCCTTCATGCTTGCTGAGAAAACTCCAACTGCATGGATTGCCCCTTGCTAGTAGTTCACCTGCAAGGCTGGGAATTAATCTGTTTTTTTCCCTCTGGATCTAAGTTTTGACTCTTCCCTCTGCCTAAACCTTGAAACTGGTCAGAGGAAATGAATGGTGATTTTTTTCCAACAGCAGTTCTGCCAAGCCCAGTTGGCAAGCTGTGGCTGACACACCGTTTAGTCCCATCAACAGCCATCAATACTGGTGTGAGGGGGGCTGTTAGTGCTTTTGTTGTAGGAGAATTTTTGCACTGCTGGGGTTGGAACCCCTCAACAGCTTGGTCGCTGAGCCCTTTCCCCCTCATGTCCTCATAAATTAAACATAACGGCTGCCGCCCGCTCCTGCAGACAGCCGTGTTCTAATAAATCATGTAAATAGAGTCTCGGAGATTCACTGCCCTTTATTTCACTTGAGTCCTGTAACTCAGCTGTTAATTGGATCTGAGATAAAAATCTATTTTACCGCATGTTTCCCTAAGCAGGATTCTGTAAAGTCTGCTCCAGAATAATAACCTAGAGCATTGCACTCTTTGTTTTTTTCCTTTCCAGCAGCAAGGCCAAGCTCGGGAGAAATCTCCTTCCTCGTGGCTGTCCCAGGCTGCTCCTGTTTGGCCACCAGTGTCCTGATAAAAATTCACGCTGGTTTTTGCAATGGCAGCAGAGCTGCCAACACCAGGCTGCGTCTGCCTGCAGTCCCAAAGCTGTGGTTTCCAGGGGGCCTGGCAAAGCGTAACCCCTTCGGAGCAATTATACAAGGCTGTTGGGGCTGTTCTAACCAGCGAGTATTTTATCCTAGCAGTAAGCTTGTTTTTCAGAAAGATCTTAGAAAGTTCTCGTGGCTTAATTGGTTTACTGCACCTTTTCAGCTGGGAATTTCATCCGTGAAACAGATGTGCGATGTAAAACCACAAAGGTGTTTGGAGGGTTTTTTACATTGAGGAAGGGGAACCCCAAATCTTCTGTTTGCTTCTTGCTTTCCACTAATTGCAACACAAGAAATTTCAAGCCTTTTCAGGGTAGCTATTTAAAGAGACAGCAATATAAGCAGCACCTATGGAGGAACTGAGGAAAGGCAAGCTTTTTTTCAGTATTTTCTCTCAAAACTGAAATCTTAAAAATTTCAGCAGGAAGGTTTGCTGCCAGGTCTCTTGTCCTTAAATTGTCACTTTGCTAGTCCTGTCCTGTGCAGAGCAGGTGGCCTGTGCCTTGCTGTGCACAGAAGCCATCAAGAGCAGGGTGATGCCTTCAGCAGAGCCACAGACTTGCACAGGTCACAGCAGCTAAGCTACAGAGCTTTGGCTGCTGTTTTTATTGTTTATAGACCTAACCTAAACCAGTATCTAGGAGCAACAGCAACATAATTAGCTTTGGCAATTAACACTGCTTAACTGAAGCTGCTGCAGGACCAAAGGCACTTTTTCAGACTGTAGAAGCAGCAATTAGCGTTTCATTAAAGTAACAAGCCCAGCTAGACTTCTGAGCCTGCTGGGGTCTGTTGATCTAATTTTGGGACCCATCAATAAACCTTGGGGGCATTAAAGTGCATTGAGTCTCTCACCACCATGTTTGAAAACCCTGACTGGAAAGTGACAGGAAGACTTTGTCTTTTCTTGATTCGTTGGTGGTCATCTCAGTGTACGTGTTATGTATCACTGGGCAGCACCGACTCCAAAGAAAGCAGAGGGGTGCAATTGGGTCTGTACACCCCAAAGACTGAAATTTGGGCCTCACAAGACCCTGGGAGGCAGAGGTGGTTCAGGGAGGCTCTTCCACCTCCAGCTTTCAGGTTCTACCTCCAATCTAGTCCTAAAGAAAGTAGAAATAATTTCCTCTCTTATCTGTACCCCCAACCAAACATCCCTTTTGTTAGTCTTCTGAAGAATATATTTCTGTGCCAGTTTCACATTCAGTTCTTTGGCTGGTTTCTGTTTGAAAAATAATGCATGTGTCGGGAAACATACTTTCTTTTTTTCTTTCTGTTTTTCTTGAATTCTTGCCTGCAGCACCATTGGCTTGGTGGTTTGTTCACCTTAAATCTGAGGTCAATTCTGCTTTAGTGGGATGAGGCTGGCACCACACAGCGCAGGGTCAGAGTGACCGGGTTTAGTCCCTGCTGTAACCAGGCTAGGCATCAGGGGGTTAGGATGGCAGAGGTGCATTACGTGCCCATAGAGCTTTCAAGTGCCAGGTTTCAAAAAGCTTATAATACAGTGATTCACATCTTATGAAACAATCTTTTGGACACTTTCATTATTTTGCATCCAGGAGATGCTTTAGTAGCCTTCAACAATTTGTTAAAGTTGTTCCAGCTCCTACACAGAAGGCAGTCTCATTTTCTTTATTGACGGCTGCTTTTCCTTATCTTCTTTGCTTGAAATACCCAAAGTACAAAAGGATTTATTATTTGCAGTGATTCTAATGATGAAAATCATAATGCAGCAGCTTATTGGGTTATCCTTGAGAGATATTTAGAGCTCCACATTTTATATGGTGTTTTGGATGGTGGTCATGCCATGTTTGCCTCAGTTGATAAAAAAAGCTTTGTCCCTTGGTATATTGATATATTTAAAACTGGACTTGAGAAATAAATACATGGAAAAATGCTGAAAAACATTGGTAGAGAAATGAGATATATCTTTATAGGTATTCCTGGATTTGAAGGTCCAGAATAGAAATTAACAGCGCACATCCCTCCCCAGCGTTATTTGTGCGTATTAAACTCCAGCTAACATACCAAAGAGTATTTAGTGGTTTTGCTAGGAAATACCACTATCGAATCAGCAGAACAAACCTTTTTTTTTGGCTGTTCTTTGGCATAATACAGGGAAAAAAAACCCTATCCTGCTATGAAGCTTTCTGATATCCTAAGGGCTATTACCCAACGCAGCTGTTAATACAGCCTCTTTTCCTTGCAGCCTCCTTTGCTGTTTTCTGTTCCAGTAACCTGAAACTTGCTGAAAAACAGACACAGAACTATACTTCTGCAAAAGAGACCGATATGATAAAGTCAGGAAATTTCTAAATAGCAGTTGTATTGGTCAGTGTTCCTGTTGCAGCTGGCAACAAGGAGGGCTTTGGTGTTTCTCTTCTGAATCAATGCTGTTGGGGTTTGAAGAAACACTCCTCTGGGATATGCACTTTGCATTTCCTTAAGGACTTTCTCAAAAGAGCCTATTTCTGGATATGCCAGAAAAATAGGAATGCTTTCCTGTTTTCTGAAGACAAAAACTTCAACTGAGGGTGAACTTTTAACGTTTGGACTCGATGATCCTAAAGGGCTTGTCCAACCTAAACAATGCTATGATTCTAACTTATTAAGGAGGAGAAAGTGTTTACTTTGCTTGCATGAGAAGTTTTTATTTATGGCTGTATATCAGACTTGGGATTGTCAAAGGAGAAGAATAAGACAAAAGCCTCTAATCTGGCTTCCCTGAAGTTTCTGCCACTGAGCTACTTGGAGGAGAAGGAGCTTGGCAATGGGACACCCATTCACAAGCTGGGGACACGCTCCCTCCCTGTGACGTTGGCATTCAATGCCCACTAAAACTCTTTGACCCCAGCACTGGTCACCATCGGCAGCGTTTGTCACAGCTCATTACGCAGCAGGAATGTGGAAGCCCAGTGACCTTTCCCAGAGGGACAGGCAGAAAAGCAACAGCACAATGGAGGGAAGAAAGTGTTGTACACTTTAGAAGAGAAATAATTGAATGTTATTGTGATGGAAAACACTGGGCTGACAACAGGCTGGGACAAAGATTTTCCTTTTAGGGTGTTTGCTGGGAGATATGAAGGGTTTGGACATTTTATTCATTCTGTTGGGTTCAGCTTCCCTTTCTGTGCCCCCTTGGCTACCAGGGCATTTCAGACAGGCTGGTGAATGTCTCTTAGGTACCAGTGACACTGGGAGAACTGGGAGCATCTTGTGTGGCCTCCTTCAGCCAGGTGAAGGAAGCAAGAGGCCTAAATGTGACACTTCTAAACCTATGAAAGAATTCAAAGCAAACTTCCAACCTTTCTCCCCAAAGTTCCCAAGCTTCTGTAGTGGGGTACTAGAGCCCCTGGGACCCCTCCCAGCTGTCACGCCAGGGTTTCTCCTTCAAATAGGTCCAGGTTTCCAACCACCTTCTTCACTCCTTCATTTCACTTCCAGTTTTTATTTAATCTGACTTCTCCAGTCTCCTGAGACAAACTGATTAATTCTTTTCCCCTTCGCATTCCCCTGAGTCCCTTGTTCAATCTTTCCCGCCTCAGTGAGATCTTAATAAATGCTGCCTGTGGCTGGAGGTGGGATTGGGTCTCAGAACTGTAATTAATTCTGTACTTCCTCCATTGCTTCAATATGCTATTTACAGCCGTCAGCCCATGCAGAAGCAGAGGTTTGCAGACTGCCTCTAACTTTTGCCTCTGATTAATGTGTTGTATCCATCCTCCTTTCTCCTTGTTCTCTTGCATTTCTTGGTTTGCTTTTTATCCAGTTTACTGTCGACATATGAAAACGCTGATGGCTTTCCAGTTAAAATGTAATCTCAGAGACAAAAATTGCCAGGCTTTTCTCTTTGCTCATTTGAAAGCCTCTTAGTCTAGGCTGGCTGCTCGTGACAGGACATCCAGACCCTTTGCAGCAGCATGACCATGGTCTGACTGTAATCTCCCTAATTGCTTTCTGTAGTCTCCTTTCCAGTCGCAGCCTGCAGCATTTTAACTCCAGCACACTGACTGTCAGCCCAGGGAGTGCTTTGGAGGCATTGCACAGGAGGAGGATAGAAGCAACTTAGAGGGAGGTGGGTGAGACACAGCAGAAATGACTGGGAGGATCGGAAGGTCTGAATGAGAAGCTACTAAAAGGGTTTGTGGTTGCTGGCAGATCAGAAGAGGGGAGCACGGTGAAGGCTTGAAGCCTGCAAACACTACAGAATTATGTAGGATGACACCACAGAATATAAATAGGAGTGGGCTGAAATTAATCTAGGTATAATAGGGCTGAGTAGGGGAGCAGCTCCTTGTTGGCCATGGGAGCCTGCTCTGGCAGGGATGAAAGCCCCCAGTGCTGGCCCTTTTTTATACTGAGGGAAGCGCCTCAGCCTTCTGCCTGGGACGCGCTTGGGGTTTCAGCACTGAACTGAGAAACTGCATTCAATATGCCAGTGAGGGAGCGAATGCAAATTTCCTCCTTCTCTCTCTTTTGGGTGAGATTTATGCCACCTCCACATGCACAGCCTCCTGGCAGCAATAAATCACAGAGGGGGAGGGAATGCTGCAAGGGAACGGTTATCCCGCAGTTTCTGTATGAGGGGCAGGGAGATGGGATGTGTGGGGATCAGCTAGCCTCCCCCAGGCACGTAGCCCCAGCATAACAAACCTGATCAAGCACAAGGTCCCACTCTTTCCCACTGCTACACCAGAGACCAGAGCCTGGAGAAGCAGAGATGGGATTTGCTTTTCAGTCATCCGCCTTCCCTTCTCTCCTGTGCCAGTGTTGCATGTGCGCCCAGGTACTGAAGGCTGGGATGGAGCCGTCAACCTCATCTTGGCAGACAGGTTTATTACAGAGATGAACACTGCCTGCTGTGTGCCAAAGTCCTCCCCAGTGTGGGATGAGCTGGGCAGTCCCCAGACCCCGGGGGGTGGGCTGCACCATGGACCTATAGCAGTCACTTCACCCATTGTGACCCACTGAAATACATGTGGGATGGAGGGCCTGGTTCAGCCCAAATTGTGGCAGCTCACAGCTCTGCCAGTAACTGATACGGGTGGGAAGTGCTCTGCTTTGCCCCAGTGGGCATTAACTCTGCTTGCCTTGCAGGTCTGGCACAGACTTCTGGATCTCTCTGTTATCCAACAGAGGTGTCTGGGTTCAGCTCAGGGAAAGCAGAATAGCCACAGGGAGCAACAGGGACATGAAGCTAAATAAGCAAATGTGCCCTAAGAGTCTCTCTCATCTGGGGACTGGAAAAGCTCCAGCAGACCCCTCTCCTTGAGCACTGCCAAGGTTGCTGTCAGGTGTTTGCAAAGCAGAAATGGAGGCAGAGCAAGGCCATGAACAGGCACTGCAGGAAAGCTCTCGGTACTTGTACCAACCCTACAAGGCACCAGCTCAGCACTCTGCTCCGTTTTGCAACTCCCTGATCTATGTCCAGCTGATCTGATAAAACCTTCTGGCCTTTGCCCAGTAGCCTCAGCCACTGCCTGGCCTTACCTTGCAGAGCCCCTGCTCCTGGGTCTCTGGTTGGGCAGCTGTCAGGACTGGAGACACAGGAGATTCTGGGTTCCCTTCACACTGGCCACAAGCGGCACGCACGAGAAGACACAAAGGGGACAAGTTCCCTCCAGTGCATCATCTGACACACTCTGTTCCCCACCACCCCTGCAGCTTGGCAGGGCTCGCCCAGGGGAACGAACCTGGCTCTGGAGGATCCAGGTTCAACCTCTGGGAAAAGCATTTGGCTGCTGCCTGTAAGCACCTGACTGTGGTTTAATCCACTTTCAGTGCAGAGCTCTGACAAGCCCCCGGCAGAACTAGGCCAGCTAAAAATACTCGGTGCACAAAGAAAGTAGTAATTTGGCTAGGACTGAACCGAAGTGATTTATCTCAAATCAAAAGGTGCAGAATGTGGTCTCATCAGGTCAAGCATCAGGAAAAGAGCAAAGATGTGAACCAGTCACAGGGCTTAAGAAAAGCAGCAAAATGTAAAGATTTTGCTAAACTTCACAGCAAGAGCAGCAGAGCCTGTACCAGCAGCACAGGGAGGTGCCTGCTGATTTCCCCACCATACGCTGACTTTACCTTTACTGTCAGTCTAAATTCCACCAATTATTAAATTATCCAACTTGCAGCAGGAACGCAGCTAGATGTGATCCAAATGGTGTCACTACAATTATGGTAATTATCTGAAAACAAGCCAATTACCTCCCTCCTCTTCATGCCAGTTGGTACCAAGATAGCAGCTGTTCGAGGCAAATTTGTTATCGCGTTACTGTACATTTGCTAAAGGTTGAGGTTATAGATTCTAGCCTTCTTTTAAATATTAAAAATGCTATAAAGTCATGGAGTGTATAACTTATTAGGATTTTTTTTAAATGTCAGGAAGGGAGAAATTTCCTCTATATGCCAAGAGAACCAGTGGGAAAGTGATTTACTAATGGTTGCTGGCTGGAAATGTGTACTTTGCAATCAGTGTAGAACTGAGCTATAAATTAACCTGTGTCAGCTTGTTACCTCTACCCATGTAAAATGAACTAAATGCAGAAGTTTTCTGGGCATCTTTTGCATTCTTCCTTCTTCAGTTTTAGCATTCGAGATGCTCAACACATCCAGAAGCATCATGCAGGATTGGCCCCCTCCACTGGATTCACTTTTAGCAGCTCATTCAGTTTGTCAAGAGCTTTGGCTCATTTAATCATGTGAGAAGCAGCAACACTCACTTATGGAGAGTGAAAGCAAAGGGTGGCTCAGCTCTGCCAGCAGCCCTGTGAGCGCTGCCCCAGGCACAGTGAGTTGGGCCAACATTGGGCAGAGCCATGGGAAACTCTTCGCCCACGTGAAAAGGCTCTTGAAAAGTTGTGTTATCGAGGCACCTTTTACTTTTAAACCTGTTCATGTTAAGGACAGCCTTGCTTTAAATTGCTGAAGGTGTCACAACTTGCAGCTGGTGTCAGAGGTGCAAATGAAGTGCCCTTTGACCACAGATCAGTGTGACCTCCCATTTTGCCCAGACTTTCCTTGTAGAAATTAGTCTTTCATCTCATGTTTACTACCATATCTTCCCTTGGACTGACCTTAATTTTTTTTCTCATGTGATGTTTTGAAATCTTTGGCTTTGATGTGTGTGAAACACTTCTTTCAATAAATGTCAAGAGCAGATTAAAGAAAATTAAATGGCTGAAAGAAGAGATCCTACCTTTTGGCTTGAACAGCGCTTTCATGATAATTGAATGAATCAGCTATGAAAAATGTGTGTTTCCTTCTCTGTGCTCAATGTATGTGCCAGTAGGATCTGCTTATATCTATGGGTTTAACACATACTTCTGTGCATCCGTAATTCCCTGCAGCTCAGGTGCAGCTACACAGCCAAAGCACAGGGCAGAGCTCGGTTCCTGGGAGCAGGTTAGTGGCATTAGCCTGCTGCTTTGCTTGAAATAATTAGCCTTGCTCACAGATGACCTTCCCAGCAAGCCCTAAAGGCTGACAGATTTGGGTTATATTGGAGCAACAGAGAGAAATGCCTTTCAGAGTGCTCCTCGTAGATAAATCCCTGCTGCTCACTCCACCGCCAGCCCCCAGGAACTGGAGCTGGGCATCGTGGTGCCCACGTACCCGCAGCAACGGGATTTCTCACTCCTGCAGGTGATGGGGGACGGATGCAGCCGCTGGGCTCCACCACCTTCCTGGACATCCCTGGTACCTTCCTGCTGTTCTTAACTGATACCATCTGCTTTCTGTTTTTCTCTCCCAGAAATTCCCCACTGCTGTCAGAGCAACATGCCAGCACTCTCTCCTTTCTGTCCAGTTCCTACTAACTTGGCGATATGTGAAATACCACCTTGCACAGGAGAATGGAGGTATGCTATTCCTTATTGATCACCACCTAGTTCTTCCTCATTATTATTTCAGATTTACTTATTACCTTTATCCTTTTCCTTCACATGAAGTTATTTTCACATTTGTTACCCATTAAAACTGCCTAGTACAGATTTCTCCCTGTTAAGCAGCAACAAGACATTCAGCCACAAGGATTACATTTGATAGTGTTAAAAATAATAATAATAAAAAAAAAAATCCAGGCAGTCCCCTGCCCAATTGTAGCATTAGATGTGTGAGTGTGTAAACAGGTTTCTGCTTATCAGTCCTGCTGCTATCTGCTGCACACAAACTGTTCAGCCCTGCAAAATCCAATTTCCAAGAGGTTAGAGGAGGGAACTGTTTGCAGAAATACAGCAATACAAATCTCCAAAGCCACAGCCCTCATTACGCTGATGACAGAAATGCTGCTTGACTCCTCCTGGCACCCAAAGGTGACATTTGCTTTTGTGACTTTGATGAGAATCAGCCCTGCTTTGCCATGGGATTGTTTCCTTCATCTTTTCCCCTGCTGTGTGGTGGGTTGGCAAAAGCAGCTGAGCTCCTGCTGCAGCCAGGCACGGGGGAGTTGCAGTGCACCCTGGCCTTGTGTCCCAACCATCACCTTCTTTTTCCCCCAACGCAGCTTGGAAACCCAACTTGGAAACACCAGTTCCATACTGGCAAGAGAGAGAGGAACACAGCCTGCTGCCTCCTGGGGGGTGCCCTGCATCAGGCATGGAGTGAGTGAGTGAGGTCCTGCCTTCAAGGCTATGTTCTGACCTTCTGCCCAAGGTCCGAATGTGGACAGATGCTGCAGCTCCATGCTGGAGGAGCTGAGCTCTCCAAGTGCCCTCTAGCACCGGGGAGGAAGGAACACAGCATCATGAATGGCATGGGCTGGACCCTCTGACCCGGCTGCTGTAGGTGACAGCAGGAAGGACACAGAAGCATCCAGTGGCAGCAGGACTGTGAGGTGCAAAAGGCAAAGTGAGACAGGCACAAACTCTTTGTTTATTCCCAGATAGAGCAATCAAGCAGCAGGCAGCCCACCTCTGCTCCCAACGCCCCCTGTAAAGGGCTGTTGCCCAGAAGTTCACCGCATCAGGAAAAATGCAAACTGTAAGCTGATTAGGTATTCATAGATACTCTTTCTTGATTAGCTCACCATTAATATTTCAATGTCAGGACTGGATGCAGACTGCCTCTCTGCTCTCTTCCTTCCTGCTTAATTAATTTTGACCATCACCAACAACAGCCTCCGACAGATAGCAGAAATTAAAGTGGGCTGTTCCGTGACTTTGCTTGGTGTAAACAGCTATTTGCAATTCCTTTTCATACATCACCCACCCGCGACAAAGAGATCACGGTAGCAGAAAATGAGGCTCCCTCATAAGGACTTCAGAGCTCCGAAAGAACATTTGCTTATTCGATAAAAATAATCAGAAAGACAATGCAGTAGGCACAAATCAGCAACAAGATTTGTGTCTCACCTAGTAATCAGCTGGCTGTTACGCCATTTAAAAAAAAAGAAAGGAAGAGAATTGTTAATTTAACTTTAAAAAGAAAGAGCCTTTGATTTAGGGTGGCTCATAAAAGCCGTAGTATCAGCCAGCTGTGAGGGGATGTGATAATCACTGCAACCCCAACAGCAGTATGAGCAGCTCACTTCATAAAATGCAGGCTGCATGGCTGCCTAATGCACAGCACACACATCCACGGCTGATAACAGGACATGCTGCTAATAGTCTGTTTGATTTTATTGATGTGCTCAAGATATATGGGGGCAGGAGGAGCAGCGAGGCAGAAATTACATGGCGACGTTCGTTCCACCCCAGCCCAGGGGACCGTCTGCCTTCATTCTCCTGGGCTTGGAGGGATGGGGAGCTCTCCTGCATGACAGGAGGGTATGTGCCACCTCCCAGGTCTACAGAGTCCTGACACAACACACACTGGGACTTCTCTCACAATGTGCCTGCCTGGGACCAAAGCACAGCTGGGTTTGCAGAAACAACATTTTCTTAGCCTTTCTTAGCTACCACCTGAGCTGCATTCCACTGCTTCACAAGCCCTCTGCTACTGGACACGCTTCACATCTCCATCCATTGCTGCAGACCATCCTGCCCCATCCTCCAGCCTCGCCTTTCCCAGGGAATACACCAAGGCGACCCAAGGCAAGCAGAAAGGCAGGAGCAGCATGTTGCAGCCTTGCTTGGCTCCATTCCCTCCACGCAGTAACTCAGGTTGTTAAATGCCTGGCCAGAGCTCACCATCTGCTTCCAGTCTTCTAGGAATACCTCCGCGTAATTCAATCAAAAAGAAGATCCTTGTTTCACTGAATCGTAAGCTACTCTTCAAGTAATTATATTTTTATACCCCTATCAGGAGCAACAGGGTTTGTTCATTTTATGAGCTTTAGCAGCCAGAGCTGTGCTTCTGCCAAGGTTACGGCTGGGAGGGGAACATGATTTAAAATTTCCTCAGCCATCAAAGGCTTATCCGTGTTTTTAGCTTTTTGGTTAGGCAAGTGAATAAAGCCCTGCAGGACCGGGGCCTTTGTCCAGGAGTGCTCTTATTGTGGAGCATAGAAAATGCTCTGGCTTGGACCAGAAGAGCCAGCCAAACCATCAGCATGAAGCTGATTCCCACTGGCATGAACATGCCAGGTCTGCCCTTCCAGGGCAATGCACCAAGCAGCCTCTGCAACGCAGAGATTGCTGCCTAACCAGGGAGCAAAATCCTGCTTATCCCAGCAGCTGGAGGAGACACAGGGTGGCATCCCTCGTGTGCTGCCTTAGAAAGGTCAGATGAGATTATTTCAGGGGAAAAGCCTACCAACTTACTCCATCTAAAGTGCCTGGGATGCAACTCACACAACTCAAAAAAAAAAAAAAAAAAGAGATCCAAAAGGGTAACCTTTCTGGAACCTTCTTTTACTCTGAGGTAATTTCCATGCTTTAGACACTTCCACTACCCTACAGTTTGTGCCCTCTCCCCAGATACCATCCCTTAGCACCACTGTCCTTTTCCGGGTTAATTTTCCACCTGCTCTTTCGCTGCCCCAGATGTTCAGTCTTTTAAACAGATTTACTCCCTTAACTTTGAAAAGGGCTTCACCGTGTTTCCATCTGTGTTTACACTCAGTGCGGGGTAAATCTCTCCTCCTAGAAGATCTGTTCCTTACCAGTGAAGAAATACGACTCAGCATAGATTCAGACGGGAAGGCAGAGCAAAACATTTCCGATGCAGCGCTCACTGGGGAGCTGTGCTACGTGCCCACGCAAGGACAGAGACCTCCGCCAGACTACCTGCATTATCAGACTGTCCAAAAAGGAAGTGGGACCTGGCCCAGAGCCACTGCTCACATGTCTGCTCTCAGGACTGGCTCCCCAGCTCACCCAGCACCGCCTGCCAGTTATGCAAGATACTGAAACCAAATGCTCATGGAGAGCAAGGAAAGCAGGACTGAAACACCCTGCATCCCACCAAAGGGTCTGGCTGGGCTCCTGCCCCAAGGTGTTGGAAAGACCCATTCTGTCAGACCTTCATAGCTCCTTTCTCAGGGAAATCCTATCTCTGTGTGTGTCCTCTCTGGAAGTGGGACTGGCTGATGCGCACACACGGCCGTTTTTAACTGTCTGGGCAATTTGTGACACAAAGGACAGTGAGCAGCTGCAGCCCAGATTTATCACTTTGCTCACCAAGGCTAGGCCAACACATCTCTGCTGTACGGCAAGAGCAAAGCCCTGTAATGACTTCCCAGGTGGATCTACAGATAGCGTGAGCTTCATCTAATCTCAGGAAAACAGATTTTGAGGCATCTGGGGGCTCACTGCTTCACCCTAAGCTGATAGCAACCTTCAAGTTTCAGGGCAGGATGTTCCTGCTGGCAGATTGGTGTACATGCTGCCCCCATTGCTGTGAACTGCCCTGCTCTGTGTCCTGACAGGTCCTTGTCCCCATGTTCAGATGACTGTTGAATTACAGCTGGGATCCAACCAGGTCAGCAAACATTTATGTCTGACACCAAGGTCAGAGGCTGTCGTCTGTGCTGCTAATGTTGGTTTAGCATATTGTAACAGGCCAAAAGCTTCCAACATGGAAAGACAGAGAGGGCTGGACTCTGGGCTTGACCAAATCTCCCTGAAATGCATACATTGTTCTCTTGAGTGGACCTGTCTAATGGAAGGTGTCCCTGCCCATAGCAGGGGATCTTCCATGTCCTTTCCAACCCAAACCACTCTGTGATTCTGTGATTCAGGTGGCCCTAGAGGAGGTTTGTAAGGGTCTGTCTCCATATTCCCAGCAACAGCAGATACAAACATGAGCCAAGCCGGGGGAAAACTCAAACTGTTTATGAACAGAAATATCAGCCAAACCACATAATGATAACAAGGAGATAAGGAGACATGCTTTTTCCCAGCACTGTGGGCATGCAGCAAGCAGGCTGGGTAGCCACTAATGATAGCTATTAAATGCTAGATGCTCTGAAGGATCCGGTTTATGATGTCCTGGCTGACCTTGCAAGAGAAGAAAGAACCTCTCATGCAGTAGTTCTCTCCTGCAACAACCAGCAAGCACAGCTAAGCTCCATGAAAGGTGAACTGTAATCAATGCTGTACCTCCCCAAAAGCTCATGTGAAGGAGCCTGCTTGGAAAGGTATGGCTCAAAAAGCCCTCCAATACCACCCCTGAGCTCCACACTGGTACCTTGAAGATGTTATAACGAGATTAAATGTCCTGAATTGTAGAAGAAGGAACAACTGCCTATAAACTGAAAAGAGAGTCACAGGCAACGGGAAGCAAATTCCCTATAAAAGTGAAGTATGGATTTTCCCACCTGAAACACATGGCTCTGGAGCATTGCTGGGGTCCTTGGGACTGGCCGGTAAGTCCTCAGGGGCAGCAGCTTTGGAGCCCCAGCGGCACTTGTTATTTGTTGTTCCCATTTACTACAAAGCACTGTTATTATTTACAAAATACAGTTTTTATGGACTGTTACTACAGCCAAGTGCAATAACTGGCCTAAACTCAAATCCCTTGGAGAACTGTTGAAAGAGAAGCAATTCAGCCACATATTAATATGACAAGGGTTTCCCTAGGTTTAAGGGAATAGAAAATATGTTTTGTACAACTGAACTAGCTCTTTTCTTGCAGTATAAAACTGCTCTTTTCTGATTATAGCAATGAAAGGATATTGCTTCTGTCACTGATGCCACTGGAAATGTATTGCCCCTCTCCTAGAAACCATTGAAAGGACATGGCTGGTTTATTCTCTAAATGAGGCTACTGAGAAATAGGCTGCTCCCGGCATTAGCCCATCACGCTGCTACTGCCGTGACCCGGCCTGACAGGAGGGCAAAGACACCAAGTCGGCAGGTTTGTGCCAAATGGCAAAACCGTACCTGGAGAAAATCAAACCATAGTTTGAAAACTAAGTAGAAGAAAGCAAGCTGTCCAGGTGTCAGATGGAAATGAATCCCTAGCTTCTCTCACCGAGGGAGAAGAGCAGCTCAGGTGCTGCACAGTGCATCCAGGATCTGGGCCCTTCTTCTTCAGCAGTTCTGCACCTTGTGTGAAATGAGCTTAAACCATGGGGAAGGCTAATCTACACTTAACCTGTGGCAGGGAGCCTGGCCGTTAGGAAAGCTGCCACCCCTCTCCCTTTTACTGCTAAGTTTAATGGTCTGAAGATTGTAGGTTTTGAAAGTAAAATCACGAACTGGCTCTCAAACCAAGATGATCTGTCACTCGAATGCACGCACTCAAGTGAGCACAGAGAAATTACTGTTTCAGCAGAAGTAAAATTTCCTCCAGTGAAAGGCTGAAGTTGAGTTGATATTTGTAGTTCCACTTTCATGCCCGTCGATCTGCGGATCTGGCAAGTTCATTTTGCTCCCCTGCAACATCCTCCCCAGGTGACACTTCCCAGTTGGAAAATAGATGGAAAAAAAGTCAATTGTTGGTTTTAATGTGGGAGTTCATAAAATTCTTAAACATGCAGAGACTGATGGAATAACATAATCTGGGCTCTGGCGCTGGTGCCCAGTATCTCTGCAGGGTTCAGAGCAGTCCCTGCTCCAGGACACACTGGCCTAAGGCCCAAGATGATCATGGCTTTTACTGAGCTGAATTCTGGAGCAAATTGGCAGAAAATGCAGCAAAAGAGGATTTGCATCAGTGCAAGTGAAAAAAATGAGAGCACGTGTAAATCAGGCGTGAGCAATATTGGTGCTGGAGCAAAGCACCTCTTGGGCTGGGCTGTGACACAGCCCCTCTCCAGTGCCCCGGCCGCAGGCCCCTACCATCAGATATTTATTAGTTGTGTCAGGAATTAGTGAGAGTTCACTGACTGAATAATAATGTGCCAAAGGCAGTTTTTCGACTTGGCTAATATAATTAAAGAAAGCAGGGGGAAAAAGCTTTGCACCAGGGAAGGAACCAGGGCTTCCGACATTGTTGGTCATTCTCTCTAATGCAAGGATGAGATGCAAAATGAGGAGGGGAGAGGGAGAAGATGGCCATGAGGAGCTGAGCAGTGATGAGGATCATGCAATTACTCCCAGCTGTGATGGGAGCATTGCTCTTTCCAGAGAAAGACAAGGAGAAAACAGAAAAGCTGCCCTTATGACTCAAGAGCTGGACCCATTTCCGGGTTCAGGTTTTATGCTGCTGTTTTTTACTGTCATGCCCAGACATCTTGCATCAAGGCTGGACTTTGCTTTATTTTTGGCACTTCTTTTAGCCAGAGCTTGTAGTTTAGGGGGATCTTTTGTGAACGGCTGGAAACAGCTTTATGGTAAGATTTTTTAATGCTCCTCTGGTGGTGGAACACAGCCACCAACATCACTGCACTGCACCAATTGCACTCAGGTCTGAGCACATTTTTCCAGCCCCACAAGAAGTGGGACCACATGGGTTCTGTGATAAAAGCCAAGATGCTATTTTTAAAACAGGGATGGGGACGCTTTGGGGAAAGCTTTGGGTGATTTTAAATCAAATCAATGCCTGGACAACAGGGCACTGCTCCCCACCCTGCCTCTGCTGCCAAGTTCCTCTTCCAAATCTCAAGGCTGTCTTCTGACAAACAACCCTTGGCGTCAACAGGACGGGGTTCCTGGCTGCTGTGGCCACAAAAACACCCATCAGGAAACTGGCTGTGTGGGAGGGGGTGGGAAAGGCTGCACCGTCTGGGACCGGTTCAGACCCTTGTCTCCTCAGCCAGCCCTGAAGATTTTTAGTGTCGATCACAGCATTAGGCACCCATCCCCAAACTGTCCCCTGCCTTGGAACTCACGTCTGCTCCATTGATGTCTCCTCAAAGAGGTGCTGCAGGGGCCACGCTGTGATGTTGCCTGCACCCCAAAAGCAGTGAGCATGTCTCCACTATCCGGTGGTCCCTGCTATGTCCTCAAATATGGCTCTCCAGAATCCTCAACAGCTGCTGGTGCCACAAGTCCTTTAGTATGTTGCAAGGTGATATTTGTCAGAATGCCTTCCCCAGGCCATTATTTCAATCATGATTTCTTGGTGAGGGGCAAATGGAAGGATCCAAGACCTCACAGGCAACTGCTGCAGGTGCAGACTAGCCATGCGCACTGATAGATGTGACACTCTGCCAGCTCACAGCCTCTTTTGGCCCTAAAAATGAGCTACGGAGCAAAGCACAGGGATACAAGAGGAGCGGCTCTTTCCTGAATCATGGCAATAGCTCCATAGGTGCCCGGTCATCAGAGACCCCGTCAGGCAGAACTCCAAAATGGCCTTGCAGGCAGGGGAGACTCCCAGTATTTTTAATAGCAGGTCAGCAATTACTAGAGAGCCACGAAGTCTCTATTTGCTCCCAACATGACCCAGGCAGCTTGGTTGTAAACCCTCATGGTGCTATTTTTATCTAAGTTACTAATTACACATTACCTATATGTCATCTGGCTGATCGTTATGAGTCTGAGGAATCAATACGGATGTGGATGATGGTGCTGTTTGCCATTTAGAGACTGCAAAGCTGGGAAAAAGCAGGACACCATCGATCCCAAAGGTGGGCTGAGATGAAGGGTGGGATGGGAGGCACAACGAGGGCAGTGACCACACGCTGCCTTCCTAAATAACACTGTGACACAGGCATCGGGACAGCCTCCTGGCTGGCCATGTCCCCCAGCATGTGCCTGCCTCCCAAGGCTGGGGCAAACCTACCCATCCCACAGCACTCCCTTGGGAATGGCATGGTCCATTTTAATATGGGTCCACTTGTAGTCCTTGGGACGCATTTAATTTAAAAGATTCTCACTGGTGATCGCTGTCTTAAGTAATCACAGGCTACTTCAAAAAGCACAGGGTCTCCTGCGTTTTGCTTTGCTGCTTAACTAAGCAAAAGCTGAGGCCATCTCTGTAATGCCACTGTGCTTCTGCCAGCAAGAGGGATCTTGGCTGCAGAATGCAATCAAATTTTGCAGGAAGAAGCTCTTGGGACTACCGTAAAACAGGATTAAAGTGCGACTAAGTAAGGGAATTGTGTAATGAGGTGTTTCTGCCTGTCTTGCTGGAGCCTTATGACTGTTCTGATTCTGTTGTAGCGGTGCTGGGAAATTGCTCTTTGAAACCAGAAGAGCCTTAGAAAGGCAGAGGCAGTTCAGGATCATTTGCCCTCAGCACTGTGTTTGTCTGAGCAGTGAGTTGATGGTGGTAGGATCAGACAGAGAGCAGCGTGGGGTGAAAGCAAAACTCTCCCCGAAGGCTTCACTCACGCTTGACAGTGCCTGTGCCCTCACCGAGGTGCAAAGCTCTGCAGCCTCCTCCTGTCGGGCTGCTTTGCAGGCACATCTTGGGGACCAGGGAAAGGATCAGCTGCTGTGGGGCAGCTGTGGGTGCAGCCACTTACTAACCACTGATGGACTGGCCACCTCTTGCCAGCAAAGCAAGAGCCCTGTGCCTGAAAAGCGCATGGTGAAAAGCTTCCATAAAGCAACACAATCCTGTTTTTTATTGAGGCTTTTAGAGTAGCCAAAGGAGCTGCGGAGGGAGGCTGCGGGTCCCTGCTGCCCACCGAGAAAGACTTGTTGCTCTTCCTAAGCAGCAGATGCAATCCTCTTTGGTGCCAGAGCCCGGTTGCCAGCAGCTTAATCCAACAGCAGACCCATAATCCTTCCCTTAGTCCCACAAGACCCAAAAGCAGAAAGCTGCTTGGATTTGCTGTTTGATGGGGTTTACTCAGCCCTGGCTCAAATCTCAGTTTCCACCAGTAGCAAGCCTCACTCCCCTGGAAAGGCCATTCCCGTGGGAGCACTGATGCTCCTGGGCCACGCTGGAAACCTGGCAGGGGCTGCTTCATCTCTCGGCACCCCTTGGCCTTCGGGACACTCCTCTAATGCAGTGACGCTGCTGGGGACTGTGTGGGCTGCCTGTGACAACCCTGCTGGTGTTCCCTGGGGCATCACTGATGGGTGCCCATGAGTGAATCCAGTGCCTGAGACACTATGATGGCCCTGTGCTCCTTCCTGCAATTTTGCCACTGGCAATCACTTGAAAACTGGTCTGAGAGCTTTGGAGAGATAAACTGTAATGTCCAGCTATAAACCTCAAGCCTCCCTGGCACAGCAAGAAGCCACCAGAGAGGTTGTACAGGCGCAACTGGCCCTGGAGAACATCCCCTGCCTTCCCCTTACAGCCCTGTTCTGCAGGAGACAGTTCTCCCTGGAATTAACTCATGTTTTTAAAATGCCAGCAAAGAGACTTTTGCTGAAAAATGACTGTGGCATGATTTCAGCTGTGCACTCACTTGCACTCCCTGCCCCAGGGTCCCTCTCCATCAGCAGTGATGGGATGCAGCTGTGGGCTGGGACCACCCCACTGACCCACACATAAATGGGGCCAGCTCAGCTACCCTCGGCTCTCTGGTGATGCTGCTGAGCAGGTTTGGGAGGAGGTATCACAGCAGAGATTTACTTCTAGTGAGCTGGCACCACGCTTAGGGGGTGAGCCCCATCTCTAATGGGCAGCTTTGACTTTGCTTGTAGGGTATGAGAGCTGAGCAAATGTTCTGTGTTTTATCCTTCCCCCTCTCCCTGTTGTTCTGCTGCTCATTTCCTCTTTCATTAGGGATCATCCTCTTGTTATTTGTGTGGATGTGTTTGGGGTTTTTTTTAAGGGGTGGATGCCAGCCATCAGGATTCATGTGTTCAATGTATGGTGGCAATTAGCCCAGCTCTGAACCCTGAGAGCATGTCTGCATCTGCAATTAACGCTCTGCTCTATCTGCATGAGATTTTTATCTTTCCTGTGGAAAAGACACAACTTGGATCTTGAAAAAACAGCAGGAAAGCGTTAAAGGACAGTATGAGCCTGACTGCCCCTTGCTGCTCTCAGGACTGGGTCTTGTTTGGTTCAGCTTGGCCTGTGCACCTGAATTTATGTGACTCTAGCTCAGGGCATCTGTCTGATACAGCACTGAGCCTGTGGGGCCTGATTCTGGCTCTGCTGGTGCCTCTGCTCATGCACTTTATGGTGTTTCATGCACCTGGCCCTTTATTGGGAAATTAGATTGCCTAATTCAATGTTTTATAGTATTAAGCTTATTTAGTCATGCCTTTGGTGCTCTGCAAAATACCTCAAGG
>JAOTQQ010000006.1:7152750-7176277 GCA_026546715.1 Gallinago undulata | reverse complement strand
ACTGCCTTAAGCAAAGGTAATGCAGGGTTATCCCTTGCCAAACCACTTCTGTCCTGCACAGGAGGCCACCCTAAGCCACCTCCCAGTGACCCATGCCATGCCCAGACTGGGGCTAAGACAGGCTGGCACGGGACTCCTCCATCCTCTGCCCTGCACCCAGGGGACCCATTGGCTGCAGCCAACGTAGATGAGTGATGGGAATCCCCAAACTCTGGCATCCAAGGGATGCATCAGTCACTAGCAATGGGACACAGGCATGAGCAGCTGCCTCCATGAACCCACAGCCCAGCTGAGCTGGAGCAGCCGTGGCCAATGGGCCAGGCCCCTCCATCTGTTCCCAAATCAGCTCCCATGGGATGAGCCCTGGCAAGGAAAGCACATAACAGGATTTCCCCCAAAAGCTGCTTGAATGCTGCCAGGCAGATAATGGAGCCTGGCTGGCCCTGAGGATTTCTCCAAGGAAAGGAGTTTATTCTTGGACACAGACACAAATGGGCAGTTTAATCTCCTGCTGTGGCTCGTGTCCAGTTGGGGTTGTTTGGTCCAACACCTCAGCTGCCAGAGTTACAGCTCCCTGCAGTGGAGACTGGTCTCAGGTGGGGTTGGACCCTCAACAGGGATGGACCTTCCTCAGCTGCCTGCCTTCTCCCCTCTGCATTAACACTTCTCCAAGGCAGAAGAGGCAATTGCAATGGAAATATAAGCAAATACAGCATCCAGATGGCAGCCAGGGAGAGATGCAGGACAGGTTGAGTAACAGCCTGTCTTGGGTGTAAAGCTCAGAGAGAGAAATCCCTCCAGAGGCTTAACTGCAAGCTCTCCACTACTCACTGCAGCCCCTGCCCTGCCAAAGAGCTCGAGCAGGGGGGCAGTGAGTGGGACCTACAGCCCAGGCTCTCTGTCATAGACTTGTGTGTTTGGGTAGAGGGGATTTTCAATAGATTTTGTAAGGGTGGATGCAGGAGGCAATTGCTTAAGTGAAGTGCCGCTTGCTTTTCTTCCAGTGCTGGTTAGTGTCTGTAACCTCCTCTTGCTGCTGAGATCCAAGATGCTGTGAACGACCAGGCAGCACCCCAGGAAACACCATCTTTCCACCCAAAGAGCAAAGCCCCCATCACTTGCCTGCTGCTGTCTGCATGTAGCCAGCCAGGGTGCAGACTCTCTTCTCGCAGGCTCCGCTGGGCAGTAGGACAGCAACGATGGCCAGCAGCGAGCTGAGGGCCAGCAGGACACAGCCACCCGCACACAGCACGGCACTCGTCTGAAAGGACACACAGGGTTGTCAGCAAAGTGGTTCCCCACCACCATCCCCGCAACAGCTCTCCATGAATTCTCCCTCTTGAAGTGAGAAGTGGGGCCCCATCATGGGTGGCTTCTTCCACCTTCTGCTGCTTAAATTCATTGGTAAGTCTTGAGCCCATGGTTCACCTGTCACCTGGTCCCAGGGGTTGTTAGAATTCAGGCTATGGTGATAATAGCAAACATATTATATGCATGAAGGGCTACGTCACTAATACAAGTGCCATTAGATGCCTGTGAGGCATGTCAGTGCCTTCACCAAGAGCTGAATCATATCTTGTGACAGTGCCCACCCCTCCAAGCTTCACAATTAGAAGGTATTTTGCCAGTGGTGCTCCATGGTGGGGAACCTGCTGCCGCAAAGGTTTCATTGCAACCACCCCATCACCCAGCTCACCTCCACCATCTCCACTGACCTTTCCCTGCAGCAGCTGTGTCTTTGATTTAGCCTCTTTTGCAACAAAACTGGGTTGTTTGGGGCTCAACCCCAGCTCACACTGTGGGATGATGCTTTGGGTTGCTGGTGGCTATGGAAATACCCGGTGGGGGGTGTTTTTCCCAGGGTCTGGCACAACAAGGAGGAGCAGTGAAAGGGGACCAGCCTGTCCCCCTTCATCCCTAGCCAGGGTGGAAGCAGTTTTGCTGTTTAATATTCTGACCGTAAGACTCAAACTGCATCAGCATCTAAAACTGGGAAAAGCACTATTTTATGGCAGAGCAGCTCACCCGTGCACACCCAACTCCTGCATTGTTGTTGTTTCTATCCCTGTTGCAGGTAGCATTCCCACCTCTGCCAATGGGATGGCACTGGCAGCAAGATGGTCCCTGTACTGGCAGGAACACGTGCCAGCCCAGCCAGGGGCATGGCGTGACCCCGGGCGGCGAAGGAAACCCATGATGGGTGCCTCCTCCTCCTCCAGCACCCAGCTTGTGGCAGCCTTCAAACGGCGCGAGGACACCTCAGTCCCGGTATTGCAGCAGCCACGCCAAGTCCTGTCGTTTCACAGCATTTCACGGCGAATTCTACAAAACGCTCCTGGCTTTGGTGAATCACCCTGCAGTAATGGCAGCGTCTCGGATCCCAAGACAGGTCTTGGCCCCATTTTCCTAATAACCTGTGCAGGAGCTGTCATAAGGGGTTCAGGTCCTACCTCCACCCTCCTTTGTCTAGCCCTCTCACCCTGCTGAGACATTTTGGTTAGAAATGCACATTTTTCCTTTTTTACTTTTCCCCCTATATTTGAGCTTTTGGGCAACCACGGTTACTATAGGAACAAACCCAATACATGTTTCCATTTGCTCCCCCTCACCAAAGAGTTACAAATCAGGAGTAAATAATCTGCTAAATCCAAGTTATGGTGCAGGAACCACAGGCAGGCTGAGCAGGAGAAGAGGAATTGAGTTTACACTCTGATGGCTATGGGGGGTCCAAGCAGCTAAAAAAGCTCTCTGGCAAGAACAGTGCCGCCCCACGGGTCTGATACTGCCCCACAACTACCTGCCTTATTTACTGCTGAGCTGTTTTTTAGGAGCTGGACTGGCCAGTGCTGTGGTGGCAGAGGTGCTGCTTGCAGGGTCCTGCCGGGGCACTGCCACCGCTCCAAAAAGGGAGAGGTGGGTGCTGGCAAGGGATGGGCCAGGGCAGCACAGACAGGGCTCCCAACACCCCAGTGTGAGCGCTTCCCCCAGTGCTGTGCCGTGCTTAGAAATCAGCATCCTATTTATAGGCTATTTATACACCGCACAAGCAATGCAAATGCTGTCCCAGCAATAAATTAATTCCTGACATACAATGTAAAGGCACGGCTGTGCAAACAGCTACCGAGAGAAACAGAGAGGTTGTTTCGGCAGGGACTGTGACAGCAGGGCTGTCTGCTCCTCTCCGGTGCCTTCCAAGCCACCGAGACCCAAAGTGCTTCTTCAGGGCAAAAGAGACGAGGTTGGGACACCCCTAGCAGGGACCAGGCCCCTGTCCCATCCATACCCTAGGAGAGATCCATGCTATTTGGGGTGAAATGGGGGACCCCATCGCACAGACACCCTCCCGGTGCAGGGCCCTGCAGGGTGAGGAGCCACAGCCCTGGTCCCGACCACTGCCAGGGCAGCAGCACAGTGAGGAAATACGGACACGTTAAAAAAAAATGATTACTCTGCCCAATGTCTGAATTTCACTTCCACCCAGCAACATGCTAAACCATCCTCCTTTGCGAGGACCATTAATTATTTAGAGCGATGAATTTTTCAGCAGAAAGGGGTCTTGTGGAGCAGGCTTGTTCCTCTCTTGTGTAAAGCATATTATTTTTAATGATCTAGGTTCTTCTTAATTATGGTAGCAAAATCCCCTAAAAACTTGCAGCTCCTGCTGGAAACAACCTGTGAGCCACTCAAACTGCCAATCCCTGAGGAAAGGTGTAAAGATGTTTTTCAGGACATAGTGCCAAGAAAAAAGGCACAAACAGGATGGGTGCAGGTGAGCGTTACACTGAAGGAAGAGCTGGGTCTGGTTCAGGTCCTGCCATCAGGGTTCCTACAGGCAGCAGCAAGACTGTGGGGCTGTGGGACTGGCAGCACTCTGATGCACACGGGGGAGGCCAAAAAAAAAACCCAAATCCAACCAGGGCTTGGCATAGGGAACTAAGGTCTCATTTGGAAGAAATATGTTAAAATTCATGTGGGTGAGAGCCGTAGGTAAATGGTGAGGTTTGGGTTTTGCCGCGTGGGTGAGGGATGCTGAGTCACTGAACGGCCACTCTTGTAAACCAAAAATTTTGCTTTTGTCATAACCTTTCCAGGGCCTTGGCTGGGAATTATTCCAAGTGCTTCTTCCCTGTACTGGAGTCGCACCTGCAGATCAAACAGCTGCTACCAAAGAAAAATAATGAGCCTTAAGTTTGAAGAAGTCCACGGAGCAAAGGAGTCCACCGAACAGTAGCAGCTAAAAACCGTCTCCTTCCAACTGCATAGCACCTCCTTCTCTCCTCCCTGTTTGTGCCTGTTGCATGTTGAGCGGAAAGGAGAGGATGCAGGAAACAGGATGCAAAGGCTGAAACCCAAAAATAGACGGGGGGAAAACAGACGGGATGCATCGAGGCCGTCTGTGAGAGCCCAGCTCAGGCCGGGGCAGGAAAAAGCCCATTCATCACAGCAGAGAGCACAGCTCCCACTGCAAAAGCAGCCAGGGAGAAGCAGGACCTCGCTGCCTGGTGGGCTGCCTCTCCCCAGGCACCGCAGACCCGTGTCCGCGCAAGGGGAGACCGCCCAGAGCCCCGGGCTGTGAGCCATCCTGCCTCCACCACGCTGGGAAATGACATAAAACCATGTCAGATTTTCTGCTCCCACTCCCAGGGAGATTAATTGTTTATCCCCAAACAAATTAATAGTCCCCTGGTGGGACTGTAAATATGTCTTTATGTAGCGTAATAAATTCCGATTAACAACAATCCCCTACCCATTATTTTAATATTTTACAGGTCTGACATGCACCATGGCTATGCCATTCACTAAGCAATAAATCTGCTGAAGATGCTGTTTCATTCACAAAAAATAAAAACCAAATTAAAATGTCACACAATGAGCATCCTGGGAAGAATCACTTAATATCCCTAATGAAAATTTTAAAAAAATCATTAACCCATCTTCTGAAACCAGCATCCATGATCTTCACAGTTTAAAGAGCAAAGGGCAAAGGGAGATAAAAAATGTCCAGTCCAATGATTTGGTGGCAAGATATGGTACCTGATGTTTGACTTTGCAGAGATTAACTGACTTGACAAAGCTGCTGCCATCACATCCTGTGCACTGAGTCACACCATGCCACACTTTATTAATGCAATTTATTAATTGCAATTTGACTGCCCCTGAGAGCTGCCATCCCGGATGGCACCATGGTACCCAGAGCAGCAGGCTGAAGGCAAGGTTACAGACTGCTTGGGTATTTCAGCCCTGCTCAAATGCTTACACATCTTTGTAAAGGGGGGGGGCAAAAATAAATACATACCCTAAATAATTAAATTTATTAAAAAATAAAGCCATGGGCTAAGTGAGGAAAAGAAAGAATGGAGGTCACAGCACATCTGGCTTTCTGGGGTTGTGTGTTGAGGCAGAATAGGTCTGAGAAACCCCTAACAAGCTGGGGGAAAACTGGCTGTAAGAGCAACTGCAAGGGAAGAGGGGGCAAAATTAATCAAACCATTTTCTTTTTTTACATGTAGTTCTTTCCCATCAGAGCTCTATGCAATTAAATATACATTTAAGGAAGATGTTTTGGGGTTAAACTGGATAGTGCTATGCCTGGAGAGGCAGAAACCAAATGGACACCAGAGGTTTTAACCTTCTTAAAAAAAATAAATCAGTGCTGGGTGGAGGTGCTGAGTGGGAACCTGGGGTGTGGGATTTGCAGCAGTGCTGGCTAGGACCCGGGAGGCCACACCAGGGGCTGATGCAGGGAAGCTGATGCAGATGTTGGCAGCTGCATGGCTCAAGATGCCCCTGGCCAGGCTCCTGGTAGGGGAGGAGCAGCTGCCACCAACTTTTGGAGGCCAAATAAAGAGGGCTGGAAAGGATCAGTGCAAATACTCTGACTGGTATCTATCCGCAGGACAGCAGCAGCGCTGGAGAAGTGAAGCCATCTCCTTTCCACCCCAGTGCCTGATGGGGGTCTCTGCGTGTTCCTGTGCCACATGAGTCACTGCCACCAGCACCATGTGGTCACCAGCTCCTCTGCTCATCCCAAACCTTTCCGAGTTTTACACCAGACCCTAAGCCCCTGTTTTCATCCACACCACACTGGGAGAGGCTGCCCTGGACCCGAAACAGCAGTGCAGGGTGCGTGAGAGAAAATCTTGGTGAAAACCAAGAATATTCCACCTGGGCACATGAAAGAGGCTCCTGCCTCTGCAGGAGACGCTGCGTGCGCAGGGGTGGGTGGATCGAGCCTCGCAGCTTGTTCATATTTCCCCCACACAAGTCACAGAAACAAACATCCGCCATCTGGTCGGCATTAAAGCGACGGCCAGGAAGAGGATCCCACACGTCCTCATCTTCTTCTCCCTGGCAATTACCTTCCTTTCGGCACCATCTGAGAGCTTTTTCCTTCCTGTTTGATTTTTCCCTCTCCATCCTGCTCCCATGCAGATGCTATGCCCTGCCCAGCAGCACTGGGAAGTGCCCAGTGTTATTTGATGGGAATGGTGGGAGCGGGTCCAACCTCCCCAAACCAGCCAGGCAGTAACGCAGAGCCCCAGGGGATGCTACTGGGGAGATGGCTGATGTCTAAGAGTCCCCTGAGCCAGGGTGGTTTGGGCTGGGGCACAGGGATGTAGAGGAGGCAATAAGGCTCCAGTCCCCATTTCTTCTCCTTCAAACGAAGGAGACCTGTCTGTGCCACAGTGTGGGGATGGGGGGGGGGCTTCTCCTCAGCCCAGATTTAGCTGCTCACACACAAAATTCAGCAACTCCCCCAACACAGCTCGGCCAGTCCTGGCCTTCCAGGTAGCTTTCCCACTTTCAAGATAATCAGGGTATTCAACGCAAACACCAGAGGGGTTAATGCCCAAACTGATTCCAGAAAATAAAATGCATATTTTTTTAATTAGGGAGAAAATAAGAGACAGATAATATGTCTGATGAATTACGGCTGTCTTTCTTCCAGTGCCACTGCATCTGGGGATGCGATGCTGGAAAGCAGTTCCTAATGGCACTGCTTTATCTAAGAGGATGATGGATAGTGGTGAAAGAGGGAAAAAAAAGGGAAAAGTAAGACATTAGCACATCAATGGTGTGCCTGTGACCTCCATCAAGGGATGCGAACCAACTTAATGAAATTTTAATTAGGCAGCAAGCAGTGTGCTGTCGCTGGGTACCAGACCAGACCTTCTTACCCGCACTCTGTTATTATCCTGCCTTGGGATAAGCCCTTTCCTGGCGCTGGCAGCAAAGCTGGCCTCATCATCCTGGGCTGGGGAACACCCCGCAGGTCACAAAGCTCTCCCATCTGGCTTTTTCTTACAAAGCCAGTGGAGAGGAACCCAAAGGGAGTAGGACTTGCAGCCTCAAGAGGATGGAGTGAATGTCCCACCACCAAAATGTCCATGCCATGTTCCCAGCACCCTGAGCCAGACTCTGCTCTGGGCCTTCATTTAAGGGGAAATTCAATGTTCAGCCCAAAATGTCTCTGATGTGCCCAGGCAATGCCCTTCCCAAGGTGCAGGAGTCGTGACTTACTGTTTGTTGAGCAGGTTTGTGACCAGCATGAATTGGTCATCACTGTTGCAAGCCACCACGTCTCAGCTAAGTACCAGCTGCTGCCTAGCTCCTGGCCCCATGGCCCAAGTAGTGATACCATGGATAATACCCACCTCTCCAACTTGACCTTCCACAGCACCCCCATAAGTTGGTCCTGTCTCAGGACCCCTTTCAGCCCAGCTTAGTGGTGAGCACTTCACTGGTCAGTGAGTCCCGGTTACGGTTTGCTACTGAGGCATTGAAGCATGTGGCCACAGCCCAGGAATCACAGCTTTCCCCAACACCAGGTATTTTCTGTTCTCTTAATGTAGGTCAAAAAGCTCTGGGTGGCTAATGAAAGGAGATAAAGTCTACTGTGAAGTAATATGCATAAAGGGGAAGAGGATGATTTCAAGAATATCTGAGCCCTTGCACCTCTTGCCAAGGTCGTGTAAGCACAATTAAAAATCAAACTGACTGGTGGACAGAGTGAGCCAGGAAGGAGCTGCTCTCTTGGGAAGTTTTTAGGATGAGGAGCTAAAAGTTGATTTCCCGTTAATCCCAAATTAACACGCTGGCCCCCTGAGGTAGAGCAGACTTTGCCCAAGAGCCAGTCTCACAGGTGGGTCCCTGCTTGAGTCACATCGCAAGCTGGAAGCTCCCAAAATACTGAGCTCTCCCTTGTGCCGGGGCCTGTGCTAGAAGAGGAGTGATGGATTTTCCAAATATCTTCCCACCTATGTGAGTACCTTACATGCTTTTTCACTGGGAACAGGGCTCTCATAGCTCTGCAAATGTGACCCCAACAGACAAACCTCAGATTATTGGGAACCCCGTGCTGAACTGACACGGTGAGAAACTGGCAATGAAGGTTTATGAAACCTTTCAGTATTTCCTAATAAAAGGGTGAGTGGGTTTCCTGTGCATTTTCACCAGGCTGAATCTTTTGAAGTCCTGCTATGGGTAAAAACCCAGGAAAAACCTTGGGCTGTGCAAAGCCTTCCCCCCTGTTCTGAGTGGGTTATTTGATGCTCTGCTCCAGCAGGGCATTACTGGCTTCATAGGTAAATGGTCCATGTGGCTTTACCCTGAATACCATGGGCTGATCATCTTCTTTCTTATTTTAGATTACATGCTTGGCAAAGCTTGAAAATAATTGGAGACTATCTGGAAAAATAAAAATAGAAATTTGAAATGAAGCAGCACTAGCTTCTGAAGTGCAGCATTGAGACAGGAACCCATGAGCCAAATGCTCCCACTGAAAAAGAAAATAAATGAGCTCAGGATAAAGCTCTGTTTTGCACGCACACATACCCACACAGGGATCTGGCACCAAAAAAAGAAAAGTAGTGAGATGCGATGAAGCAGCTGAGTGCTGAAAAGCTCACCTGTTTTTCCCAGCTCTACCAGTTGGCCTCCCAAGAGCAATCCCCTCTCTCTCCGGTGCCTGCACCCCTTGGGATGTCCCTCTCCAGCCCTGATAGCTCCAGGTCCTCTCACAACAGATCCTCCTTTCCATTAATTGTCTATGTAAGGGCCCTGCTCATAAATTGGCTGTGGTCCCTGGGCAATATCACCATCACCATCCTCTCTCCTCACCTGGCTCCAGCCAGACCCTCTACAGTTTCCATCCGGTCCTTCATGGTCTCAGCCTGCATGAGACAGCCTGGCCACACCGTATCCAGGAGTCAGGGATATTTTATTATACCCCACCCATCAAATCACCATCGTGATGCTGAGCACAGTGCAAAGCCCCAGCAGCCTGAGCACCGACAGGGTTAAATTAAAGGTACCCATGATATTAGAGAGCTGCAAAGTAATTATGAAAGGAAGCGGAAAAAAGCCAGCAACTCTAAGCAGACATGAAGGCCCTCTTAAGAGAAGAAAGGCATGTTAATTAACCTCTAGACATGATTCAAAGCATCATTTGTAGCATGATTAACATAATCCCCCAAGTGCAAACATACAACTGGCATTAACCGATCATTTGCAGGGCTGAATGCTCCCCCACCCCTTCATCAAATCAGCACATTTGAACAGGGAAATGTTGGAAACGCAGTAAGCATGCACATTTCAGGAAACAAAAAGAACAACATTCCCCGGGGATGGACATCCTGGCTGCGGGCTGCTCCCACCCCCTCTGCGCTGTGGGTGGGCATCCTCCCCAGGTGTGCTCTCAGCATCCTCCCTGGATATGCCATCAGCATCCTCCCCAGGTGTGCTCTCAGCATCCTCCCCAGATGTGCTCTCAGCATCCTCCCCAGATGTGCTTTCAGCATCCTCCCCAGATGTGCTCTCAGCATCCCCCCAGATGTTGGCTTTTGCTTCCTTTGCCCCCACAACCACAGCTTCACACCCTTCTCACCAGCCACCCCCACTTCAGCACAAAGCTGGTGGCTGTCTTCCAAAGCTCTTAGATTCCTGTCCACGTTAGGCTCTTGCATTTATAGAAGGAGCTGCCCACAAGATGGCTTGAAAGATTGGAAATGAATGTCACAAGTTCTGAAAGCAAAGAAAAAAGAGCCACAATTTCCCCATCTCTCCAAAAAGGAGAATCTCTCACTTGAACTTGCGGATGGGGCTCACGGCACTCAGCTCCCCCCTTCCCGAGCACTGAGGCGCGTGGGTTCGGAGCGCTGCTCATGCACGAAAGCCAAAGCTGTTGCCTGCCTGTGCAAAGCTGTCAGGGATATTTTATTATATTCCACCCCATCAAATCACCATCACAACAGGTATTCTCATCCCCATCGCGGCGGGAAGCTGGTAGAGGAGCGCTTTCCCCTGAAAGAGACTGCACTGTTTGTTGTTCATGAGTTATTTGGGTGGTATCGCTAAAGGAGACAGGGATGTGTCACCGAAATCCCCTATAAGCTCCACTCAGTACCGTGACATTATTCACCCTACCACAGCCCGAGCTCAGGAGATCAGAGGCTTTGCATTTGGATCTAAAGTGCTTTCCGAGGCTATTAGAGGGCTGAGGTTGTGTGTAGCTGAAGCTTGTTCAAATGAGTCACTGCTGAGCTTCAGTCTTATCTTTAAAGTTTGTTATTGCTTGGAAGTGTTTATCTGAACTACGTTTGCAAAAACAGCCGAACAAAGGCCAACTTACGGAAACGACAGCATTTTTGCACGTTTTTGTATAAATAGGAAGGATTTTATGCAGCCGGTTCTTTTCTTTGCAGCTCACGATATTTGTCTTTAATGACAATTTTAAAGACCATGCTGGGATTTCAGCAGTCGCCCGCAGACCTGGCATCCTCGCAGAGATAACAGCGCAGCTTCACGGCAGGCTGAGAAATTCAGCTCCTGACACCCATTGTGCCGGGCACAGCCACGACCTCGTGGGGATTTAGCCCTCGTATTGGGGATTTCTGCAACACAGCGACCAGGAGCCAGTCAAAGCTCGTGTGTTTTGAGCAGTGGTCGTGAAATCCCACTCAGAACCTCAGGGTAAGAAGCTCAGAATGAAAGAAAAGGAAGGGAGAGGAGGAAGAAAGGGCAGGGGCAAGAGGGCGGTGGGATGCCGGGGCCAGGCTTTGTGTGATCCCCACACACACCCGGTGGGGACAGGTGGCTCTTTGTCACCCCAGGACTCCGCAGCAACCTCGTGTCCCACAGGGAAAGCGGCTACCTTCCTCCCCAAACTTGGCAAGGACATCACCCTGAGCTGGCTGAGCAGGGGAATGGCTGCAGTCCCCATGTCCAGGCTCTGTGTCTGGATCCATGTGTCCTGGGGACAGCAGTGTCACCCACCTCCCTGCTCCTCTCCTGCTTAGCAAACTCAGCCAGAAAGTGATGTTCAATGTCCCTCTGGGGAGCTCCAAACCTCTCCCATTTCTCCCCCAACTCCCTCCTGCACACCCGCACAGGAGCTCTCCCAGGTGGGTTGTAGGGCTTTGAGGTGACAGGGTGGCCAGGTCACACCAGCGGCACCAACCAGGGCCATGGCCAGGACGTGTACCGTGGCCACGCTTGGGCTGGACTGACCACCACAGCGGCACAAAGACACCCAGAAGTTCCCCTGCAGCACCCCAGGTGTAGCCAAGCATCCCAAAGAGGGATGTGGCCCTACAGGGACCATGGGACACCCAGGGGGTGCTGAGGGAATGCTGAGGGGCAGGACACGGGGGCATGCAGGGGATGAAAGGGATGGTTGAGAGCAGCACGGGGGGGGATGTGGGGAATGCTCAGGACAGGTGAGGGATGCTGGGGGACAGGATGAGGGGAAGCTGGGGAGCCCGGGTGAGAACAAGGGATGCTGGAGTGATGACAGAGAGGGGGACTTTAAGGAGGTGAGGAGGACAGAGATATTGACAGCCTGGGGCAGGTCTGCGGAGGGGGTGGGAGGGATGATGGGGGGATGCCAAGGAGCCGAGACACGTCGGGGGGGGATGCTGGGGAAGTGATGGGGGACCCCGGGGAGCCTAAGGCAGGCAGAGGGGATGCCGGAGAGGTGACGGAGGGACGCTGGGCAGCCTGGGGAAGGGCAGGGGTGATGCCGGGGAGGTGATGAAGGGACGCTGGGGAGCCCGGGGAATGGCAGGGGGGAAGCCGGGCAGGTGACGGGGGATGCGGGGGAGCTTGAGGCATGTCGAGGGGATGCCGGGGAGCCCGGGGGAAGGCTGGGGGGACGAAAGGGGGGGCGCGACGGGGGGTAGGCGCTCACCTGCCAGGAGCCGGAGGGGATGTCTCCGAAGCCGCCGGGTCCGGCGGAGCCGTGGCAGCCGGGCGGGGGGCCGGCGCAGCGCCAGAGCAAGCCGAAACCGGCGGCGGCTCGGCCGGGCGGCAGCAGCCAGGCCGGGGAGAGGAAAGCGGCGGCGCAGGCGGCCAAGAGGCCGGCGGAGAGCAGCGCCCAGAAGCAACCGACGCCGCTGCACATGGTGGGCCGGCGGGGCAGGGAGCCCGCGCCCCGCGCCGCCCCCGCGCCCGCCACCGGCACCGGCACCGACAGCATCGGCGGCGCCCGCAGCGCGGCCGCGCAGCCGCCGCGGCGCGGGGCGGCCGGCGGGGCCGGGCGCGGGGCCGGCAGCGCTGCCCGCGCCCCCTGCGCGCAGCCTGCGCGCTGCCTGCGCGCCGCGCCCCCCCCCCCCCTACTTACCCCGCGGGGCGCGGGGGAGGCCGGGCGCGGGTGCGACACGGGCGGCGGGCGGGGGAGCCCTCACCTGCGCACACGTTTTGGGATCTTTTACGCTGTTTTCCCTACCCGGCTGCAGGCTGCGGAGGGATTAAATATCGTTGATATTTTTAAACTCCCCCTCCCAGGTCCCCGCAGCCGGCGATGCGGCGGCTCCGGCTTTCCCGGGGAGGGACACGCGTGGGGGCTGCGGGTTTGCGGGGAATTTCTCGCAGCCCGGGTGTCACCGGGGGCCGAGGGGGGATTTTAAAAAGCACGAACAGCCCCGGGTCCACGGTCCCTCTCTGGGACATTTCTTACTCGCGGTCTGCTCGCTCGAGCAATGTTAATTTTATCCTTTAATCCTTTAATTTCTCCAAATAGTGTTAAAGGCTGGGGTGGAGAGCGAGGCAGAGCGGCTGCCCGGGAATTTGGGCTTATACTTCAAGTCTAAAAGCTGCGCCTCCCAGTGCAGATGAATTTTTATAACAGTCATTCTGAAACTTCATGGATCAGCCAGGTTTTATCCCTGTTAAACCTCCCGGTCGCTTTGCAGCATTAATTGATATCTCATGCTCCTGCCTCGCAGATCTGATGGGGTTTTGTCCATCTCCAGGAGCTCGGCTGTTCCCCCGAGCGGTACCCACGTCCACCAGCCGCAAATCCAAAAAAGACAGATCCTTTTTTAAATATAGCAAAAAAAAAGGATTAATCCTGCCCTAATGTCCTCAGGCGGGATTCAGGCACTTACTGCCGACACCGCTGAAACAGAGTTAAAGGTGTTGGGCAGCTTTTGGTCAAAATAAAAGAGCTTTTCCTTCAGATCGGGGGAGCGTTGGTGGGTGTTTTACTCGCAGCCGGCTGGCTCAGGGGCTGCCGGAGCGGGACTCGCCTGGTGAAATCCGTGCAGAGGCTGGTAGCTCAGAAGCCGGGGGCTTGGCACCCTCTCCTGGTGTGCGCCCAGATTGCTGGCCTGGGGAGCTGAGCTCCTCGGGGCTATCCCGAGAGGAAAGCGACGGGCAAATAATTTGGATTTTACAGCTGAATTCACGGAGAAAACATCCCGGATAAAATGCTGCACTTATGTCTGGGGGCAGCCCTTGATCTTCATGGGGGAGGATGTTTTTTTCTTGCATTTAAAGATGTTGCACGGGATTTTTGTCCTGTAACTTCCAGGGAAGTTTTGGAGGGACAAAAATCACGCCGAGACTTGTTTATCCCAGTGTCCCTGGGCTGCAGCAATACCTGACTGTCATGTGCTGCATTGCTTCTCACACCCTTTGGGGCATTTGGAAAAAACAAAAGGGAAAAAAAAAAAAAGCACAAAGGGAAGAACAGAGAGAGTGGTTTCAAACTGGATTTTTTTTAACTTGTTTTTTATTCAAGTATTTACGACACCAGAAATGGCCAAGAATTTTGGAAAAATACTGTGAATTGGAGAAAGGTCATCTGAGGTGAGTCCCACACAACACTGGCGATACCGCCCGGATAGACAAGGTAGGGGTGATCCGGTTTGTTGCCAGTAAACTGGAATAATTGCAGAGTGGCCCAAAAGCTCTGCAGAAAAGGCAGAAAAGGAAGAGCCTGCAGCTGGGTTGGGGTTGAGGAAAAGCTCAAGGAACTGCTGTGAGGGCTCTTCTGTTTCCCATGTCTGTGCTCCTGCTCAGTGCTCCTTCCCTGGAGCTCAGATGTCCAGAGATGGTCAAGAGTAAGGTTTGTTTGAGTTTTGTTGTTTTGTTTTTTTTCTCCATTTTGTTCTGTGTTACACTTCAAGGTTCAGGTTTTTACCCACTGAGAGGGAGACAGAAACCCCTTGCCCAACCGCCAGGCACAGAGGAACAAACCTTCCTCCTTGGGCATGTGCTCAGTGGAAGGAGAGAAGGAGAGACCACAATGTTTTAATAAAATCAGTTAATTTTTATTTTTTTTTGCCAGACTGGGAAAGGGGATAATTCCCTTCTTTGAAATCCTTAGCACAGTTGAGAAGCCAGCACCAACTCTCCCATTCCCATCAAAGCTAATGGACTGAGGTCAGCCACATCCAAATTTGCCATGAATTTTACATGTGCATGCAGCCGCTTGTTTTCCCATTAAAAAAAAAAAAAAAAAAAAAGAGAGAGAGAGAGAAAAATACAAGTCCGTAGTTGAAGCTGCTGCAATTGCAGTTTTGGAGCACCCCTGCTGTAATGGTATCAGTCGCGTCTTCTCAATTTTACAGCTTCCCCAGCATCCTGTTGTGCAGCGTTACGTGTGTGTGCTGCCTCTCTCCCACTCTTCCCCACCATTAATTCCTGGGTTCTTAGAGATTAGTATTTGGATTGCTTAATTTGCAAGTTCATCTAAGATGTCTAATTAGTTGTTTGAAGCAATATTCTGCTATCATTTAAAATATGTGCTTTTTAAGCTTGTAGTGTGTTCCTTATGTATTATTGATTCCAGAGTAAGATCTGGATTGTTAAAAACCATAGTCATATAGTTGTTATTATTTGTATTCCCAAAGTAGTGAGAAGTCTATGTGCGAGATAGAACCCAAACATCATGTAAATACATGTAAATAAATGAACAGACTGTCCCAAAGATGTGAGAAATGGCAATGGCCTGTAACATGATTTGTTACATTCGTGTTTTTCTGAATGCTGTAACTGAGCAGAGTCGTTCCCTGTGATTAATTATCTGAGTCAAAGACGCCAAGCTATCAACAAGGTCTCGTTCTGCTTTATTAATTCTGTCCAAACAAGAGCATCCCATTTAAATATTTTCAAATATTAAATTTTGTTTGTTTTTCTGGCTATGGAGAGGGAAAAGTCACCAGGCAGTGAGACTTTGAACATTTTAATTTAGGGAGGTGTCCCCCAGCTTCTCTGATGTTGGCCAATCTATGTCCTGAAGTCATCTTTCAAACGACTGCTCAGATAATTAATCTGTCACATTCTGTTAAAAACTTCAGAACCTGACGTTACTCGTGCTTCCAGTTCAGATCTCCAGGGTCCAAGGCTGAGTGACTAACTATGGATTGGAGCTTCAGCCCTTCTGCACATTCCCCAAAAGGGGAGAGAATTTCAGTCCAGGAAATGTAATTCATGCCAAACATGCTTGTAGCTCGAGGCTTCATCACTTATGTAGAATCTGATGCAAAGGTAATTGAATTATCCCAAAGACTTTGACAGTTTGGATGAGGTTTTTGGAAAAGGAGCTGCTGTTTGAAAATTAATTGCAACATAGAAGGTCTTCCTCATCGAGTGTGATGGGGGATGCCTACAATTCCCACACCCCAAAATCTGGTTGCCAGCTGGCCAGGCTTCTGACAGCCCTGCCTTATTGATGGTAGCCATTGTCACTTTGCAGCTGGCCCCAGAGTGAAAGGGTCCACTCCGCTTGAAGCAGATAAGCATAGTTAAATAAATCTGTTAGAAAACATTCCTGTGTCTGCCACTGCTCAGCCAGGGGGGCAGCATCAGCTGGGTTTAGTGATGGTAGAAAAAATATCGTCATATAAGGTCAGGAAGACGATCCACAACACGGACTCCCTGGGGAATTTTACGACAAATTGTAACTTATACAGTCTGGCAGACCAGGACTTTGTAACACATTGCGTCCTGCTCCAACCCCAATATATACATTGAATCCTAGAGCTTGATCTGCAAAACAGACCCTTCACACCGCACACAGCTATGTGGAAATAAGGAGAAGACTGCACCATGTTCTGGGAATCAGGCTGGTTGGGTTAGGGCTGTCTTTATGCTGCCGGTTATTATGCGTGTCTGTAGAGGACTGAGTGCAAACTTTTTTGACAGAACGTGTTAATTTAGTGTTCCCTGAGTCATCCCCTCCTTTCAAATTTGCTCACCTTTTCAATATTTCAGCCTATTACCAGCCGCTTAGGTTATGTGCCAATTAAATAATTCCATTCATTATGCAAAACCCACATGTAATCGTTCATTATCCTCAAACCAGCCTCTGGGCACAGGTACAAAAATGTAGCAAAGAGCATCGGTTAACAAAAATTATATCAAAAGAGAAAATGCAGTTGCTATAGGGTGTTGATCAGCTGCAACATCCTGCCCAAGAGATGGCTTCATCGCAGCCCTGAAAGGATCCCCATATACCTTTTATGCAATTTACAATTTATGAGTCTTAATTATGGCGTGTTTGCAAAGAGCTTTGGAACACTGGGATGAAAGATGTTGCAGAAATGTACGTAATGATTGTTAATTATGTAATTTTCTCATGGCTTAAGCACCAAGGGCAGGAACAGTTAATGTCGCAGAGGGATGACACTGCATCGATCCATCATGACACGGGGATGTGAGAGGAAGAGCTGCAGCTGCCTCCTGCGGCCCCTGCACCACCTGCAGGGCTTGTTGCGGGACAGAAAAGAGCTTGAAGAGGAATCAGACTGAGACTTATGTGTTTGGAAAGTGAATTCCTGTCCAGGATGGAGCGTCAAAGCCCACGGGAAAGTGGACACTGTGTTTCTTCCATGCTCACCGTCTCTGGAGTTCATTGCCCTCGGCTGGGTCTCCAGCATTTATGGCAATTTCCAAGGCATAAGGCTGGGTTTGCTTCAGGGAGCAGGTGTCACTGAGTGAGCTTGGGAGAACTGCTTTCTAGTGACGTGCCTCAGTTTCCTCACACAAAACTTATAGTAAGTCTTTATAAAGTGTTTGTAAAGCCTTTGTATCATATACCGCTCTTCAGAGATCAATGTAAGCAATGCGTTATAACTACAGACATCCTTTGTAGATGAGAAAAGAGAAGATTTGCCTCAGGAGGATAATTAAAAGGGTTCTTGTGGCGGGACTGGGAACGCAGACGGAACTGACTTATCAGGCAGACGGCTTCCCAGCACCCCCGCAGCGTCCCCACATCCTGACCAGCCCCAGGCTGCCGGGCAGGGTTTTCTGGTTACACCGTGTTGGTGGCCGGGCGGTTGCGATGGAGTGACAGGGATGCAGGAAACCCTGCCACGTCTCTGGCACCACAGGAATACACCCTCCAGTGCCACCACATACCCCATGCGCGAGGGGGTGGCTTTTGCCTGCAGGGACAAGGACCCGCGGCTTGTGGCTGCCTCCACTGAGACGGCAAAGCCCACACAGCCCATGGCGGTGCTCAGGTGTGGGGTCTGTCAGGCTGTCACCTCTCCTCTGTCCCAGCCCCTGGGGCCAAAGAGGACATTTTGGGCCCATGTCTCCGAGTTCTCCAAGGTGGCTTTGAACGTCATCCCGGCTCTCGCCGGCCCTGATATGCCACTCCCCCCTGCCCTTGAGGACAGGCTGTCATCCTTGGCCCGCGGGATGTGCCCAAATTGCTGCGGAGCCCCCCCAAAACATCATCTCCAGGCCCTCCTGCCCTCAGCTAAGATGGCCGACGGCGCCTCACTCCGCCCGACGCCACTACCCTTGATCAAAGATGGCCGCTCCCTCAGCCGCGGACCCCCGGGAGCTTCTTGCCCTCATCTAAGATGGCCGCCCCTAGGCGTGGATTGGCTGGTCTGCCCCGGCGGCCATGTTGAGTGAGGCGGGGGCCGCGGCCGCATCCCGTCATGCTCGGCGCGCCGCCGGCCGCCCGGAAGAGGGAGTGGGGCAGTTGTTGACAACATGGCGGCCGCTGGCGCCTCCGCGGGAGGAAGAGGCGGAGGGAGAGGCGGCGGCGGGCGGAGGAAGGAGTCTCATTCATAGGGAGCCCGGCTCGCTGCCCTCGCCCCTTCCCTCCCCTTCTTCCCCCCCTCCCCAGCGGCCGCCTCGCCCCCTCCCCGGCACCATGTCCTTCTTCAGGCGGAAAGGTAGGGGGGCGGCGGGCGGGAGGCCCGGGGCTGAGGGGCGGCTGCCGCCTTCGTCCCCCGCACGGCTGCTGGGCCCCGGCCCTGCTTCTCCGGGGACGGCGACCGGGCCCCGAGAGGAAGCTCGGCCCCTGAGGAGCGAGCTCTCCGCAAACCACGGTCAGTCCCGGCGCCTCCCGGGCCCTTTTCCTCCCTCAGGGTTTGGGAAGGAGGTCGGGAACGGGGGGCCGGGGGGATGGCCGCGGAGGGGCCTCGGGGTGTCGGCCGCGGTCTGCCTGCCTGTCGGGGCTCTGGCAGCGGCCCTGGGCAGCCCCCTCCTTCCCGGGGCCGCTCGGGGAGCGGCTGCAGCGGCTTTGCCCTTCTTCTGCACGGCAGAGCCTTGCGGTGCTGACACGGGGGAGTCGTGCAGTTCGCTGGGCTGGGATAAAACGCCTCGCACCTCCTGCAGTTTTTGAGCCTCTCTCACTGTTTGCAGATATATTTTTTTTTCGCAATCAGTGGTTTCATAAACATATAATAAGCAGTAACTAAAGACCCTAATTGAGAAAGGGACCTCATTGCACTGAGTTCTTCATAAAAGCCAAAGGAGTCATTGACAATTTATTTTTCTAATATGTTTGTTGATGTTCTGGAACACGAGCTAAGATTTAAAATCCGGGACTCCTGAAATATTTAGAATGTTTCTGCAGCACAAATAGATGTAGTTTAAATGTTCTTTGAGAGTTAAATGTTTTGAAAGCCCTTGTGCTACGGCTCGTGATGAAATGTGGTATGGTGCACTTTCACTCCACACAGTATGTGGTTTGAGTGGTTTTTGTTGAAAGTGGCACCTTTTAGGCAGGGCCTCTTGGGAAAGTAGTTCTGGTATCTCATAATGCTCTTGTTCAAGCATTACGACCATTGCTCTCCCAGCAGCGGCCACGACAAACGCTCCCCTTAAAGCATTTCTCAGTTACTGACGCCAAAAATGTATCCCTTGGGAGGCGAGGCTGTACGTTAGGAGGAAAGAACATATTACCTGAGACGGTGTCTTTGCTTTTAACTGACACATCCTGATGTAAACTTGCTCAGCCAAAGTGGCAGCAACAAAAATTTCATTCTTTGTAGAGGTTAGTGCAGGAATCCTGGAAGAAATGAGTTTAAATTCTGTTCTTATCAGTAGTTCTGAAGATCCTTGAAGTCCACTGAAGGTTTTGCAAGTGCCATAATCCTTTTTGGGGTGTTTACATACTAATGTTGAGCTGCAGAATAAAACTCATACTGCTTATAAAATACTTGAAACCGGCTTCTGCTGCTTTGTGGACGGAGAGAATTGTGGAGCTGATTTTCCATCCTGATGTGTAATTGCAGGAACAGTATAGGCCTTGGCAAAAATTTTCTCAGGGAGAAAGTAATGAAACGTCTAGTTGAGTATCTGTTTGTGTTACTTTGATTAAAGGATCTTTGGTCAGAGAAGCAGAGTCAGAACTAAATGCCCAAGAGAGGCGCTAGTAAGGAGAGGAGAGATGAAAGCTTTCATCTGGGTTGTACATAAACCAGTATGGTTTTGTATGTTCTCCATTTTAGATACTCTCTTTTAGAGAAGATCTTAAACTGCAGCTGGGAGAGAAGCAATACATTAAGGCTTATGATAAAACTCTGTAGACTAGACACGTGGTGTCCTAAACTGCATCGGTGTTCTTGGGTTGAGCTTGTGTTGTTTAAGAGGATATTGCACTGGATAAAAATGAAGCTTTTCAAAAACTAATTCATAGCAAGGATCACAAAACTACCAACATGTAGAAAAATTAAAACCATTAGTGCAATGGTTTGCTAGCACAGGCCTTAAAAAAAGGTTTAGAAAGCTGAGGGTGGATGATAGGTTGAAAATTTGAACTATAGCTGTTGAGCTTGCAGCCTGGTGCTTGAAGGCAGATTGTGAAATTGTTATCAATGAAAGCAGCCAAAGCAGCTCATTCAGTAGAGATATCTTGGAAAAAACATACCCAGTCCAGCAGCTGGCTGACCTCTGAAGGTAGAGGTTGGTTTTTGTGCGCGTACACAGGTGAACGGTTAAGGTTTGTTCATTCTTCTGCATTTCAAGGTGTGAATTAAAATTCTCAAGTCCCACGTGGCTGCATTGTGTCGGTTTGATGTGTTACCCCTTCGTGAATGGGCTTTGCTGCTGGGAGTTCTCACTGACTCTGTCCTGGGCCATCGCGTACCGCAGTTATCTCTCTGGCTTCACACAGGCACCAAGTGACATCCGTCCCTTTGAGGGAAGTGAAAGTAAATTTCTTTAGTGAAACTTTAGTCCGCAAATTTGGTTATGTCATGTATGGGAGTTCTCTTTTGTCCTTTGCTTTAACTGCTTCATTTTTATTCTCCTTGAAGCTGATGGGGACAAAAGAAGGCTGTGTATGGGGAGGTTAGGGACATGAACTGGGAGTTTGATTATCAGTAGTCAGTAGGTAATTAGAGAGGAGCTGAGTAGGTGGTAAGAGGGAACAGATGTATTTAAACTGAGAATTGGTTTATGGAGGACTCTTCTGTTGAAACTCAGGAATCCTTGCCAGTAGTTAGGAATCGGTTTGATAATCAACTATTGGAATAATTGTGGAAAGGTTCATAATACTGTCTGGGGTTACTTTATTCCCGTTGTACCTCAGTATTCCTTCAGACAAGCAGGTCTTTTTCAGTCCTGTGTATCAGCACACCCTCAGTTATGTAAAGTCTGGTTATTCTCACTGCAAGAGCTCAGCTTTAAAAGAATCCAGCTCCTTTAACGGAGGCTTAAACCTCTCTACAGGAGAGAGACTGTGCTCGCTGCCGGCTTAAACCTTAAATGCTGAGTTGCCAGTTCTCAGACCTGCAAGGTTTCTGGTTCTCGCGGGGACGGCTGGAGCTCGGCAGTGCCGCAGCCACCACCGGGCAGGACAATTATGTAAGCAGAGATTGACGTTTCCCTTTAAAATATTTAAAATACTTGGGTCAGAATAGGAAGGGATTTTTTAAAATCTGCTCGTGTTTTTGTGATGTAAATGTTGGATTGTGCTGGGTCATGATTTGTGGTCAGGGGTGGGAGGGCTCCACAATCGGTGTTCAAAGATGACCTATTTGTAGTAACAATCCCAGCCTGGAGCAGCCAGAGAAGGTTTTCACTATCACCACTGAGTTTGTTTCTCGTGCCATCCTGTTTATGTGCTCCTTTGGTTTCTTTATTTTTGTTTTAAGCAGATCTCCTCATTCACTTCCTTTAGGAGTTTCCTTTAAAAAATAATAATTGAGGGGAAAAAAAAAATCCAAAAGCTTTTCCATCACAATTTTTTTTTTAAATATTATCTTCCCATCAGTTGCTTGCCATAGGTTCCGTGATAATTAAGCAATATTATTTGTGAGAGAATTAACTATTTGCAGTGTGTTTCCAGAACGTTTCTGTGGTATCCGTTGTGATGGAGGAGCCATGGGCTGGCTCTGGCTCTGTGGATCTCTTTGGCTGTGTGCATTGTGCTGCTTTTCCTGTAATACGAGGGAGATCCTCTGTGATTTTCAGTTCATAGAGAGTATCTGCCAGTGCCCTACACTTAAAACTATCGATCCCAGTCTTCCCGGTTAATGCTGTTTGTTAAAGTAACCTTGAATGTAGCCTTGCTTTAATCATGTGGACAGCGTCTTTCTCGGTGTTAATACACTGTCTTTCATTAAACTTAATTCACAGATTGTAAGACTTTGGTTTTGAAAAGAAACCAACACAAAAACTTTGAAAGCCTCTGTCAGTTACAAGATGTGCAGATTTAAATAAGAGAGATCAGTTTTAATAAAATGATACTTTACATCTGCCTCTGATACTTGCTGAAGCTGGGAATTCTATGTCCATTCTCTGGTAAATGCCATTAGTGACCGAAAATAGCATTAATGTTTTCCTTTGTATTTTACAGTGAAAGGCAAAGAACAAGAAAAGACCACAGATGTGAAAGCAATTAAAAGTAAGATCAATATTTACTTTGTCTATAAATTTGGGTATCTAATATCATCTGCCATTTTTATTATAACCAGTGGCGTAACTTCCTTGCAACTGAGTGCAGATGTGACCTATGCATTAAAATCAAAACAAACCCCAAACTTAATTCTGTTTCAGAGTATTTATAGTAACTAATCTTTCCTACTCATCTTGCTGAGTCTGTAAGTGCAGAAGATTATTAAATTATGTCAGACATGAGCCTTAATTCAAAGCGATCATGCATTTCAGTCACCTTCCAAATAGTGGCTATTCCTTATCTACAACAAATTGCTCCTCAAGTTTCTTGCTTACTTGTAGCATATTTTCCAGTTTTGAAAATGCAGCTTAACTGTGTCTAATTTGCCAAAGGGGCTGCCAGTGTCTCATTTAACTTGGACTGATACGGTTTGTGATATGAAGATCTGAATCTTGGTCAGAATGCATAGCTGTTTTGATGCTGCTCCATGTGATACAGAAATCTTGCTGCTAAATCTGTTAGGAGAGAGGAAAAATATTGATGGGAAGGAAGTTTATAAACCATGAGAAAATAGGATTATTTAACCTGTCAGTTTTTATTGCAATACTAAAAGGAGATGAGGTAATTTGATTGAATCTGAAGTGTTACTTTTATATCCTCAGAAAAAATCCTGTTTCTGTACTTGTTAATGTGTTATCTGGATATCAAGAGAAAATTAAAGGCTTTTTTTGCTTTGGTGGTCTGTCTTTCAAATCAAATACAGGAAGCAGTACACTGTATCCCTTTAATAGCACACCCTGAGATTTCAGTGCAACTGCAATTTCCGATGACCAGCTGAAAGAGTTTAGCAGTAAGAGGCTACAGTGCGGCGACCGTGGAAATAAAAATAAATGTGAAAATTTATCATCTTACACACCGTGAGCTGCTGCAGAGAGAGGGCATCTTTCCAGTTTGGCAAGGAGCTACTCCATGATCTGTATGATGTTATGTTAGCCACGTAGTGCTACCTGGAAGTTTTGGAACAGGTGTTTGATCCTTAGATTAAGTAGAACAATTTTGCCTCAAATGTTCATAGTATAAAATTAAATTTGAATCTAATTCACAAGAGCCTAAACCGTAATGAGGAGTGTGGCTCTGGTTCTACTGGAGTAGCCT
>JAOTQQ010000006.1:7133277-7147985 GCA_026546715.1 Gallinago undulata | reverse complement strand
CTGGGGTGAGAACTGATTGTTTCATGGGGTGCCTTGAATGCTGTTGACCCTTAGTAACTAATTGTTTATCTGTGTGCAGGCACTTTAGTGAGTTTTTGCGAAGTCATCATTTCTGTAAATACCAGATTGAGGTGCTGACCAGCGGGACTGTTTATCTGGCTGACATACTTTTCTGTGAATCAGCCCTGTTCTATTTCTCTGAGGTGAGTGGTAGGTTTTGGGTTTGCTTTCTTATTCCTTTCTATTGAATGGAAGAAAAACTGTTCATGCCCTGATGACTCTAAAAAGACACCTCAAATATATATAAAAAAAAAAAAGATGAGGTGTCTTTTTTTTGTGGGAGATAATGCATTAAACTGTTTCCTGCCCACGTGTAGAACTCTTTCAAATGCTCAAACCTGTACACTGAATTGTAGAATGAGTATTTGTGTGTCTCCTCCAGTTCATGAGTGCTTTTAAGCATCTCTTTGCTTTATAGAAGCTTTGACAGTTGTCTTAATATTGCCGAATGAAGTAGTGACTTCGAAAGCCTTAAGTGTTCTTACAGATAGCAAATAATCACTACTTAGGGAGGGTACCAGTTTGGAATATGGTAGGTTAAATGCATGGTTTAACAGTTGTGGGGTCCTGTGCCTTGAGGGCATCATCTGTTAGTAGTAAAATACTTGTCCTGATAGTCTGACAGGCCAGGGTGGTGTCAAACAGCAAACTGGGAAGCTGAGACAATATGCTGAGTTCAGCGTAAGCTAAGCATAGCGTGAAAATAGTGTTTCCTCTGTCTTTAATAAATAGTTCTAGGAAACTAAGTGTGAAAATCAGTACAGAAAAGAAATGGCATGGCTGGGTTTTTGTAAACAAACTAGATTAGTCTGCAACACTATACTTGAAAATTCAAAACAATCATATGCCCTGGTGACAATTTTGCATCATTAATATATGGACTGTGTTTCTTGTTAAAAATGGTAAGGAGCAGGTTTGTCTATGTTTATTAAAAGTTTCTTTCTAAAACTGTTTTAATTTCTCATCTTTTTTTTTTTATTTCCCTTCCAGTACATGGAGAAGGAGGATGCAGTTAATGTATTGCAGTTCTGGTTGGCAGCAGATAACTTCCAGTCTCAACTTGCTGCCAAAAAAGGCCAGTATGATGGGCAAGAAGCACAGAATGATGCCATGATTTTATATGACAAGTGAGGGAGTTCAACAATTATTTGTTTCTGAAACTCTAATTTTGTGCTTGCAGTTTTGGTTTGCACTCTGCAAAAGGACCTTTCCTTTTCAAACCATAACTGTGCAGTCTTGTGCTGTTGTGCTGAAATGCGTTTTATTAAGGTGGCCTTTGAGGCATACACACAGAAGAACTTCTAAAATTTTTCTTTATGCACGAGGAGAAAATCCTTATAATGACTTCGTTCTTAAACACAATTCAGAATTTCAGGACTTGATTGCTTGAGTTAATGGTTGGTGATGAGATATCAAAGCCAATTGGTTGCCATTTGAAAATGCAAAAGGATTTAAACCTGATAGCAGATGCATTGCTGTAGAAAAAGCTTAAGGTTCAGATACTGTTGTCAGCTTAAAATAGGCTCTAGGAACTGTTATCATACATATTTAAAGCCAAGTGGTGCTTGTTCTTTGTTTTTCAAAATATTTTCTTTTTTTTTTTTTTAAGGAAATGGCCAGATTCCTTTTAATATCAGACTTCCTTCTCACTCTCACTAGTGTAACTTTTTTCTTTTGTGATTCACCTTAGCAATAACACAAATGGAAGACAAACATCAAAACTGCTTCCAGAAGAAGTTTGTTCTTAAGTGTGAGATTCATTGCCACGAGCGTCTTGAGTTATACATTATATATTATATTATATATATAGAGAGAGTAGGAAATAATAATTGGAGAGGAGGCAAACAAATCGCTCTGACTTTCATTGGTCACCCCCCAGCTCCATCCATAAAACTCTGGTTTCAGTGACGTGATCAGCAGAGTAAATGCTGCTTCAGAGTCCTGGGTGTTTCCTGCTTCATTCCTGCTTCCGTGCTCCAAGGCTGTGTGTGAGATGCTGCTCATCAGCAGATGATGATGCTCTGTTTCTTTTATCTGTGTCTTTAGGGCAAGGCTTTGTCAAAAATGTTTTCTGTGAATTGGGTTGTTTTTCCTGTAGTGAGTGAGGCTCAGTTTTATGTACATTTTTGAAGCCAGCACCATCTGGTGGCTGCAGCGGGATTAACGGTCCTCGGTGAGAGGCTGGTATTAACCACCTGCAAAGTTTTGCAAATCCTTTTGTGTTGTCGTCTCCCTCTGTCCGTGCTGCAGGTACTTCTCCCTTCAAGCCACGCACCCTCTTGGGTTTGATGACTCGGTGAGGTTAGAGATTGAATCCAACATCTGCAGGGAAGGGGGTCCTCTCCCAAACTGTTTCACTACTCCCTTACGGCAGGCGTGGACTACCATGGAGACGGTGAGATGCCTTCTGAAGAAGGGGTTTGACAGTTAGTAAAGATGATGTGGAGATTGTGCAGCGTTTCAAGTGTTCCCTCCTGCATCTCTGCTTTATCCTTTTCTTTCACTGACCACCTGGTTACCTGCATAATACAGCAGCTTTAGTAAAATTTGCTAGACTGTTTTCCCCAGCCTGATTTGAAAAGATACCACCTGCTGGCTTCTGTTAATTCTCTGCATTTTAATGGAGGTAACAGAATTTCCTCCCGTGTGAATTGCTGTCAACAGCTTATTATGTATCTTTAGAAAATTTTCCTTCCTGCTAGTAGCAGTTGTTTGTGAGTCTAATTCCAGTGGTGTGGCTCATAGTGTAACTCTGGGGTACCTGGATGCTGGAGATTATTAATTTCATTGCAGAGCTGCAGGTGATTTTTGAGCAGTGTAGTGCAGTGACTGTAAGCATATTGGGTTGTCAGGCTTTCCTAGAGGAAGAAAAAAGTCTAAACTTCAGTTCCAGTTACTGGAGGATTTGGTTAATACACAGTTATTTTTGTTTGTTTTGCAGTAGGATAAAAACTTAAAGGAATGCAATCACTAATGTGGAACAGTTCCTTGTGTGGACACTTTCACTTGTGTTCCATCTACACGAGGAGTGAGATGTTTGTGTGTCCCTTCTCTTCTGCAAATGATGTACAGTAATTGTGTGGACCACCCTTGATTAAAGAGAATTCCTTCTTCTGTCTCTCAAGGTTTTTTTACCCGGTTTCTTGTCCAGCAACCTTTACTACAAATACTTGAATGATCTCATCCATTCAGTACGAGGAGATGAATTTCCAGGAGGGAATATTGCACTGAGCATTCACGGCCCCGGTAACTCTCCTGATAGTGATTTGATAGGGGCCCCGGATGGCTCTGCCTCCCAGGTATGAGTGTCGTGGCTTGATTATGTTATAAGAAATGCTGCAGTCACTTTTCTATATTGATGTTAAAGTTCCTGCACTGTAAGGAAACATCTTGTAATTTGAAGCTTCCCGTTGCGCTTTAACATTAAAGCCTGTGTCATATTAGGACACGTTTGATCTCTATTCTGCTAAGTTCAAACCAACAGTATTGGCACAGAATGGTGTCTTGTATTTGCTGTACCCAAAGTCTTGTACTGCTTTTAGTTCTTTGCATCAAAGTTGTGTTTTTATTGAGCCATTAATGCTCACTGCAGGTTGTTTTGTAGTGCCATGATGTTTAAGAATGCTTTTTACTAGAAATAACTTACAAATACACCAGTTTTGTGTGCTCAAAGACCTGAAGAGTCCACTCATTTTTAGGATTTAAGACATCTGTCTACTCATGCCTAGAGCAGTGACACTTAATATCTGACCAGGTGGTGGTTGTTAGTTTATCTCAGCAGACTTCTCCCTGCTATTGTCCTCAATCTAGAGAGTCATGCTGGTCAGATAGAAAATGGCCAGACTCTGACCTTTCCAAGAGAGCTCTGACACTTTATTACCACCGAGATGCTCTGAGCCAGGGGGCAGTAACTGCCTTCTGTTTGCATGTACATAGCTTGATGTAAAGCTGGGCATTAAAAAAAGTCCATTGCTGGGTAAGGTGTTCTAATAGCTCGTTAAGCATGAGCTGGCTGCTTCTTTGCTGTACTGTGAGAAACGAGAATGTGACTGGGGTCCTTTGGCTCGTTATCCTTCCAGAGTTACTGAGAAATATCCACTGTGCATTAGCTTTGCAGGTGCCCTGGTTGTGGGGCAGCATCTTCCTTATTATTATTGCCTTTTTGTGGTGCTGCTTTGAGAGCTGTGTCCCCGGGTGGGCCCAGCCTCAGAAACGGGCAGTGGAGCTCATTATGCTCTGAAACCACCCCAATGACATGAGATGTTTTTAACCAAGAGCTGTCTGTTCCAAAAGCTCTAGCTTTGCTTCATTCAGATGTGAAGCAAGAGAGGATAAGCAGATTGTAGCTTGTCTGTAACCAGGTCAGGATGCAAACCACAAGCCCAGCTGAGAGCAGAAAAGCTGAGCTCGAACTGCTCTTGCTGAATTGCTCTTGCTGAACGCCGCGGTGCCACCACGGCTTTTACATCCAGCATCTAGAACAACGTTGTTGATGTTCTGTGTTTCAAGCAACTTGGAAGCTGTACTACCTGCTTGTAGTATTTTTAAACCTTCTCATTTGCAAGGAGGGAATATTCCCACCTAGTTGCGAGATGGGGAATAAAATCTGTGTTCTGACCATGTGGAAATATCCTGCTGCCTGACAGTCTGAGCAGGAGAAGCTGCTGGTAATTGGCTGGACTGGACAATTTAGGAATGAATTACTGCATTTTTGTGCTGTGCATCCTGCTTGTCTGAATAGGAGAATCTCTTGGTGTCTGCATATTTTTGCATAAAGAACAGCAGTTATGCAGAGCAGCAGGAAAGGAGTTGGCAGGGCAGCTGCCATTGATTTTTCTGTTCTGCATTAAGATGCTAATAGGTTGCTGTGCATTTGTACTTTCCCTGCCGTAGCTCTAATGTTTGCTTGATTATTTTTTCTTAACCTTATATAAATACTCCAGGCCAAAAGACAAATGTTTGTTCTCTGTGTATGGGGGAAGCATGGTGTGTTTGGGAATTGCTTACCAAGTGCATGAGAGGGATGAATGAAGCTGCTGCAGTTTTTGAGGCAGTTCAGTGTTGTGTACTCACAAATAAATTGCACGTGTGTGTGGATCTGTTCAGCTGGGAATGCTTAGTCAGCAGTCCTTACATACGTGTAGGCTGACTGCTACCTTGTGTCTTTGGCTCTCTTCATAGAACTTTATCATCCTCTGTTTAAAAACAACGTCATACTGAGTTAGGAATTCATGGCTGTGTAGATGCTCTCTAATTCTTTTATGTTTGCTTAGAGACTTTGTGGAGGTTTATCTAAGTGTAAAAGCGCTAAAGTAGCAGTTTTGTTAAGAAGCTGTTAGTTGTCTGCGTTGGGCACTAATACTTAGAATTTTTATTTGTAGTCCAATGTCAAAAAGGCTAATGTTAAAATCCTGAAAAATTTTGATGAAGCAATAATTGTAGATGCTGCAAGTCTGGATCCAGAATCTTTATATCAACGAACATATGCAGGGTAAGGTTCATTCGGTGTATCTCATTCTTTCTAGTTACATATTTTACCTCTGTTCCGTTTTTGCTGTGTCCTCCTGCATTGAGATACGTATAAATGCAAGGCGTTGCAATCTTAGTACCTGTCAGTATTTGAAAATAAATCTATTTCAATAATGTGATTTAACACCAATGTCATAGTGAATGTTTCTCTGACCAGAATGGCATTCAGAAAAATATTTTTTTCTTTTTTTCCTGGTTATTCCTCTGACTCCAAAATACAGCCAAGTAGTTCCTATTTGGGGTTGGAACAGAAAAGAATAAGCTCAGGCTTTGATACTGTAATGTGCAATTCTGATTTCTCCTGACCCCCATGGCAGAGAAGGAATTGTACTTCATTTCTTCAGCAGATTGCACAGCTCTTCTTCTGTTTAAGTTGCTCTTTGTTATAGAGCTCTTCTGCTCTGTGGATCTCATACAGAAATAGTTTCTATAGCTACCTTGCTTTTCTATTGCATTCCAGTCTTCTGTCCTTTTGGGTACTGTTTCCTCCCTAATGACATGTTTTTATGATAGTGTAGAGCACTTGCTAGGGCTGCCTGTTGATATTAACTGATTGAGTCATTGAAGCATTTCCCTATTTCTACTTTCTAAAAGAATTTTTAAGATATGCTTCAAATTAAGATATGTGAGAAGAGCAGGAGATTTTTCCCAATGTATAGTTTTTAGGTGGAAGAGGTGGTAACTGGTGAAATGCCAGTGTTTCTTGAGACAGTAGAGTTGTGGGGTTGTGGAGGCTTTTTATGTTTTTCTGACTGGTAGCTTTCCATAATGCAGAAGTTCTCTTGGTAACCTCTGTGGTTCTTTTACTCCTCCTCTCTTCAGGAAGATGACATTTGGACGAGTCAGTGACCTGGGACAGTTTATCAGAGAATCTGAACCAGAGCCTGATGTCAAAAAATCAAAAGGTTGGTTTTTCCTCTTTGCTCTCTTTCTGTAAACATCTGCAGAACTGCTCCTTTTCCTTTCTGCAGTCAAGATAAGCACGATTCTTGACTCTTTCTAGATCTGTTTTAAGCCAGATAAGATACACAGGGGATTGTCCTGAACTGAGGCAAAGCCAATCCCTGGCCCAGTTTTGCAGCCAAACTCTGCTTTTCTGGTCCAGCTGGACTCCTGGGAGTATGAGCAGCCTGTGGAAGTTGGAGCTGTCGATGGAACCTAGCAGGGATGAAAGCCGTGAGCAACTGAGCTGGTGATCAAACCTTCAAAGGTTTGGTTTGGAGATGAAAAAGAACTTCAGCTCTCCACACGCTTCCCACCCAGTTTGGTACCTGCTGTTAATGCTGCTTTTGAGCTCTGGTTGAGAGGGATGGTTTGGGCTTGGTGTCCAATGAACCATGGCTCCACGTGATCTCTTGTCTTTCATGCCACTCTTTGTTCTCTAACACCAGCGGCGCAAACCCTTCAGAAGGATGGAAGGAATTAGCTTTAATAGAGGTGTGCCACAGAGTTTGCTAATACACCTTCCTTGCTGGTTTTTGTCTCCCCTAGGGTCCATGTTTTCACAAGCAATGAAGAAGTGGGTTCAAGGAAACACAGATGAGGTGTGTCTTTTTATGTTGTCCTTGTGACTGACTTCACAGTGTAGATTAGGGAAATGAAGTGTTGGAAGTTCCTAATCCTGGCTGTTTCTCCAAGTATCTCTCCAATGCACCACAAGAACTGTCAGACTCTGTGGCTAAATATAATTTAATCGCATGCATGTGTGGAACTAGTTTGATTTTTGCCAGTGCTTGCTGGTTTAACTAATGATGTAATGGTTAACTGTGCTTGCAGTCAAGGTTTTTCTAATTATGGTGTTATAAAATATACCTATAATTAGGAGTGAAGGTGCTGTAGGTCTTTGTTTTTCACTGTGGAGTGACTGCTGTGCATGGATTGCAGGCTGCATTTCTCCCCCTTAGAGGGGATTGGACAAGTCCCCAGCAGTTAAGTCTAAAATCTTCACTAACTCTTGGAAATTGCATCAAGCCATAAATAGTCACGATGATTGAAGTTAGTTCTATACTTAGAAACCAAGTGCATTTCCATCAAGGAGGATACATTAACTACAGGTCACTGAGTTGCGAAGGTTGACCACGTCTCTTGAGTTTGAGTGTATGAATTACGCTGAGAGGACTGTTTTCAATTTTTAAGAGCTTGAAGCTATCTGTAATTTTGGATGTTCGTCTACACAGGCTCAAGAAGAGATGGCTTGGAAGATAGCAAAGATGATTGTCAATGACGTTATGCAGCAGGCGCAGTGTGAACAGCCTCTGGAGAAGGTTACGAAGGTAGGGGGGTGGGAAGGCAGCGTGTCTTTATCGGACTTCAGTCAGGCTGTGGGAGGAGCAGAGCTCTTGCCTTCCTGGTGCATCTGAAACCCCTCCTGGTAAATGTTCAAATTGGTGTAGCACCATGTGGAGAAAGAAAGGTTGGAAATGTTTCAGCCACCGTACTACCTGTAGTTGTTCTGTGCAAGCATTAAAATCGTCCTTGTTCATTTTGAGTGTTTACAAACTGCCCTGTTAGTAAACAGGGTGATTTGTGTTGCAGAATCAATACTGTAATTCCTCATTTGAGTTCACACTTGCTGTTTCACGTTAATGAATGCTGGTGTATTTGCCTGAAGTGTCAATAAAGCTCCGCAGCTGGAAAGTTGTCTTGTTGGGTGCACTAATATACACAGTGCTGTGTCTACACTGTTTGAGAAAAGACACAGTAGTTGTGTCCATGGACTAGTGAGTTAGTGGTGTATGATGTTGTTTAGTGATGTTCTTGTTATACGAGTCCATGTGTTCTCTGGTTAAAAAACCCACTTCTGATGCAACAGATCTTGTGAAATAATGAAGACGGTAATTCACAAAGTTAATTTCTGGTACTTCTGGCCTTTAGGCATCTGACTATGCACTTTTTAGAATTTTTTAAGGTAAATGTGTGCCCAGTGATTAGGCCCAAATGGATCAATAGTTTCAATATGTGACTTCCCTTGTTTTCTAGAGCAGTTGTATTTAAATTACTTGTATAATGATTTCACTTAACTGCTTGGCTGTAAATGATATAACTCCTGGATGGATGAAAAGGTCACTCAGCACAGTATTTAGTGGCTGCAGATGCTCTGGATTCAATTAAGCAAAGTACAGTTACAGTCATCGGAAGGTTGAGTGTTTTGTGGTTTGGTTTGGGTTTTTTCCTCTCCCCCACTCATAAGCATACCAGGCTTCAGCATCTTTAAATACAAAATGTCTTTCTATTGAGCATTTGCCTTGTATGTTTTAGGGTAAAATGAGCTCTAACCCTGTTTTTCCTTTTCCAGCTATGATTTCAGAAACACCAGAACAGGAAATCTGGTTTTCCGCTTCAAGAATGAGTGAACTTTCCCTTTTGGTGGATTCTTTAACACAGCCAATAGAAACAAAGCACTGTTACTCCAACAGCTGAAATCTCCTTCATTTATAAGGAAAAATGAAAAAGAAGCAATCCTGTACCTCCACTGTAGAGTGCGAAGAAACACTTTTTCCTGTTGTATGTGGCATTCACAATAATGATGGTTTTTAAAGAGATGAAGACGCAGTTTACAAATGTGTCACTGAGAAACTGATCAACTTCACAAATACTTGACCCTGTCTCAAAACTTTTAAGCAAAATATCTGGAATGGGACACAAGCCACAACAAAGAGGGGAAGGTTTTGCTGTAGTTTCTAGTTCTACTAGTTGTAATTTTTAAACACATAATTGGAAAGGCTGTGGGGCGTCCCCCCATCGTTGGCCATTGAAGAAGTGAACCTGAAACGGTGAATTCATTGGCAGTGAATGACCTAAAAAGTTCTAAGTTTTATTTTTCATTACTTGAAATAGATGCGTATTCAACTGTAAGATAAATGTATTTTACTTCATAACTACATTAACTTGGAAGGCAGCGTAGAGTGATGAGGAGCGAAGCCTGGACGGTGTCACTCTTCCTTGTGGAGCTGGTTCACCCGCTTCCGATGCAGAGCGGACTCGAAAGCCTCGCGCCACCCCCTGCTCCCCAGCCCGGCTCCGAACGCAGCCCACGTTTTGAGGAGATGGTACCCCCCTAAACCCCTCTGTTTTCTTTCCTCTCCATCCCATGAGCAAGGAAAAAAGTAATTGCTGCCATTTTCCATAGCTTGTTGTCCTCCAACATAATATCTAATTCCAGATCTTTGGTTTACAAAGAAAAACAATTTTTAATGACCTCTGACCTTCCCTCTATTGTCAACACTTGCAACACCTTTAGTTTAAGTAAAAAAGCCACTGTGTTACACAGCAACTCTTACTTTTTTTTCCAGTGACTTGATTTTTGCAGGGTATCAAAAGTACTCAGTGTCTCACCATTATGTTATCACTGCATCTTTAGTATACAACACTTCTGTTTTGGTGTTTTTTTTATTTTTATGATTGCTATTTTCCTCAAACTTGTGCAAAAAAAAAAAAATAATCACTTTGCAAAGAACTCAAATCATCTCCAATGTTCAGAATATCTTGATTGACTAGCAAGTGTTATTCTGTTGCAATATTCGATTGTATAGAGATACACTGTATTGTCTATAAAAAAAGCAAAAAAGGCTGTGTATAGGTTTTTGGTACTATGTACCACCTCTTATTTCTCTCATGCCCAAGTATTCATGTACTTAAAACATACTATATTTAATTGTGTTTTGATTTAAAATATATAAATATTAAAATTTGTGTCAATTTTCTGTTTTGATGGGATTTGACTTTACATGGGGCTTTTTTTTAAGTGTGAGTCTTGGGGAAGAAACAAATCGAACAAACAAACCCCTTAATGGTTTGTCCTTGGTACTCTTGCATATGCTTCTTAATCTTTTAATGAGTGGTGTTAATGGCAGTAGGGTGGAATAAGAATAATTTCTATTTAAATACCAGATAAGGTGTTTGGGGCAGGGCTTGGACCTTCAGCACAGCCTGGAGCTGTGTGCACACACTTCAGTCCTCTTCTGTGTGTGAAAGCTCAGCTTTCCCCCTTCTGTGTGCAATGCTTATTTGTTTTGCCTTGGCTGAGGGTGTTTGGGGATGACAGGCCCCAGGTTTGGGTACGTGTTGCTGAGGGTTGCGTTTCCCTCAGCTGATCTTGATCAGACACAAAGACCTGAAGTGCTGTGGGTCCTGGGGGCTGGTAGGAAAAACATCTATAAAAAAAAAAAGAAGGGAGAAATCCCTGCCAGGGCTCCACCTGGATCATGGGACTTCTCTCCACTCTCTGAGAGGAGAAGTGTCTAGATTTGATGGGGTGTTGATCTCTGGGGTTATGGATGTCTGATGCTCACAGCCCCCATTCTTCTCCCTTCACCCCAAAGGGTTTGTACACAGGGCTGGCTGCAGCCCTGTCTCAGTTCTTTATTGGGATAGGATATTTGGGGTAATTTGTCCTGTTTTTTCCGCTTTTTATTTTAGAAATACGATAAAAATCGCTAGTGTACTCACCGCGGGAAATGCCTGGGAGCAGCCCCGGCGCCCACTGCCCCCTCCCACCTCTGAGGCGGAACGCGCCCGCCGCGGCCTCGAACCACTGTCCTCCGGAGCGCGGCGCTGTCTCCACCGCCGGCCGCCAGGGGGCAGCAGCGCGGCGCTGAGCGCCTCCCGCCGCCGAGGGGCCGCTTCCGGCCCACGTGGGTCGCGCGGGCACATGGCCGCGGTGAGCGGGGTCGGGGGGAACCGGGACTGGGAGAGGCTGGGGGACACCAGGACCGCGACACACCGGGATCGTGGGAGGCGGATGGGGAGGAGCTATGCGTGGAGGTGCCGAGGGGCTCCAGGGCCTCCTTTTCCCCCACTAGGGTTCCCCTTGGGCTCCTGCTGTTCCCGTCCCGCGTGGGGACCCTGTCGGGTGTTTCTCCCTCCCGCGGGGTCTACGCCGCGTTCCCCCGTAGCGGCTCCTTCTCCCGCAGGCGGGTCTCGTTGCCTGGGTGGGGGCTGCGGGGCTGTTCCCCCCCGCCACCCTCCCCGGTGCGGCCCCCGTCCCTGAGCCCGTTGTCCCGCAGACCATGTCGCCGGACGAGGACGTGCAGCGGCTCCTGATCCAGTTCCGGGACGAGGCGGGGGAGTCCCTGGGCTCCCCCTTCGACGTCCCGGTCACCATCACCCCGGACAAGCTGCAGCTGGTCTGTAACGCCCTCCTGCAGAAGGTGAGACACCACCCACCCCCCCATCCCCTTCCGAGCTTCCCTGGCAACCCCCGAGCCCACCCCTCGCTGCCCCGCCTGCCCTTCTTCCCCTTCCTCCCCCAGGATGAGCCGGTACCTCTGGCCTTCTTCGTCCACGATGCCGAGATCGTGGCGTCGCTGGAGAAGACCCTGGCGGGGCAGAGCGTGGAAACGGAGAAGGTCCTGGACATCATCTACCAGCCGCAGGCGGTGTTCAGGGTGCGGGCGGTGACCCGCTGCACCAGCTCCCTGGAGGGACACACGGAGGCTGTCATCTCCGTGGCCTTCAGCCCCACGGGAAAGTATGAGGGTCTGGCTGCGGGTGGGGGGCTCAGCGGTGGCCGCTGTCATCCCCCCTGCGCTCAGCCGGGCTCTTCCTCCTCTCCCAGGTACCTGGCGAGTGGCTCTGGAGACACCACTGTCCGCTTCTGGGACCTCAGCACGGAGACGCCGCAGTTCACGGCCAAAGGTGGGTGAGGGGGTGTCCCAGGAGAGGAGCTCCTGAACCCCCTTCCTTGGGAACCCCTTCCCCGCTCCAGGGGACAAAGAGAGCAGAGCCTGGCTGCTGCCTGAGCCCCGTAGGCTGGGACTGCGGCTCAGGGAGGGAGCAGGTCTCTTTCGCTGATGAAGCAGAGGACGAGGGTCTGGCCCAGGAGGGTTCCCCTCGTCTCCGGTCCTGCCTCGGAGTGGCTGCGTGCTGGGACACCAGGGACAGTGACAGCTCTCTGCTCACACCTGTTTGTCCTCTCTCTGCCAGGTCACCGGCACTGGGTGCTCAGCATCGCCTGGTCACCCGATGGCAAGAAGCTGGCTTCGGGCTGCAAGAACAGCCAGGTATGTGTTGGCTCCCTCCATGCGGGGCCAGGTGAGGTCTGGGGGAGCGTGGAGACCCTTTGCAGCCTTGGTTGGAACCACAACGAAACCTGATAAAGGGGCTTGGGGGGCATTAGGGGCAAAGACTTGTTTTTTTTCTGAGGTGCATCCAGTTGTTCTGAGCAGATTCCCGTTCCCTGGAAGAGATTTGCGTGCGGATGCATTGCAGTAGTTGTGAGTGGTGCCTCTGGACTCTGTGAGCCGGGCAGGGCTCTGCCTTTGTCTCCTTTGCAGACCCCTTGCTGCTTGGCCCTGCTGTCCTGTGGCAGATGCTTTTCCCTCCGCGCAGGAAAGAGCCCAGGCTTTGGCTGTGGTCCTTGGCAGGCGGCTCTGTGACGAGGGAGATGTCTGGAGCGAGAGGGGGTATCGCCCGGCCAAGCCAGAGTGGCCGTTCGCATGACCCAGCCGCGCAGCAGCAGCAGCCCGTTCCACAGCGTTCCCGCTCAGACGCAGCCAAATTCCCTCTCACAGGAATGCGGAGAGGCCCTGCCCTGGCTGTGGGGCAAAATGCGTGCACAAAAACGGCTGGGGAAGCAAGAGCACGTGCGGGCAATTAGAAGCGAGTCGGTAACGCTGGGCTGCAGAGGGGCAGTCGCTCGATCTGACCTTCAAGCAGTCTGGGAGCAAGGAGAGCAGCCGTGGAGCTGCCGGGGGCTCGGATTCCGGGTGGCCGGTCCTCTGGGCTGCGTTGATACCAACCCCAGGGACACGGGCCAGGCCAGGTGGCTCTGCCCTGGTTTGGAACCGGTTTTGGCTTTAATCTAACCCAGGGAGCTGCTTGTTCTCCGTTTCCCTGTTTCTCCGAGGTTCTTAAGTAGTGGATGACTAATACCTTGGCTCCTTGGATGAACATTTATGTAGAGAGCGAAAAAACAAGAGAAAACCAGCATGTGTCCCACCCACAGAATCTGATAATAAGTAACATTTAGCGCGCTCTGGCTTTCATCGCGCTCTGCAAACATTCACTAACTCTCTGGCACAGGATGTCAAAGGCTCAGGCTGGCTTTTTAGGGACCTGGGTTGGTTTTGCATTGAGGCAGATATTTTTGTAGCGGCAGCATTTTAGGCAAGAGAGGAGGGCGATCGGGTCTCATGCTTCGAGATGTCAGCTGATTGCTGCAGGGATCTGGAAAGGCATCTAGCCCTCCTGCTACCCCCTCCCTTTCTGCTCCCTGCTTCTGCCAATGTAAATGCGACCCCAAGGACACCTATCCTTTCTAAACGGAGCCCGAACATTCCTGGGATTCACATGATGTGTGTGGCCTGACGCGACCCTCTTGCTTCCTCTCTTGGGCAGATATTTCTCTGGGACCCAGCCACCGGGAATCAGATCGGCCGGGTGCTCTCTGGCCACTCCAAATGGATCACGTGCCTGTGCTGGGAGCCGCTCCACATGTAAGTGAAGGGCCAGCCCAGCCCTTCCCCTTTACTCGGATGGAAAAGAGCAGTCTGACCTGAAGGGCACTGCTCCTGTTTGCCTTTCTCCTGTTACGGTGCGCAGAGGGGGTGCCTGCAGATGAATGGCCCCCAGGTGAGACGGGAAAAAGGCTTCCAGCTCAGAGCCAGGAGTCCCAGCTGCTGCTCCCAGTCCTTGTGAGGGCGCTGGGGATGTCGCTGCCAGGCTGTGCCTCTTTTCCTCTGTATAAAGGCATACCTGGCTGAGGAAAACGATGTTTTCATGATGCTAGAGAAACATTTGATATGCTCCTCCCGCGCGTGCTGAGCTGGGAGCAGGAAAGCTGGCCCTCATGGTGCCTGAGCTCAGGCTCTGCAGAGCATTCCCGTTCTGCTCTCCTGCATCCTGGTTGCCTCTGTCGTCCTGTTGATTTATCATGAGGCCCGGCTAACTGTGCAATCCCCTTATCCCTTCCGTCAGCTAAAGCTCTTGTCTGGGAGAGGCAGGTGGAGGAGGACAGTTGTAGCCAGTAATGCAAGACGTTATAGAAATAAATAAATAAAAATAAAGGAAAAGGGGCCCTTCAGAGGCCTGCAAATTGAATTTGCCAGTAGGAAAGTCCAGCTATTTGCGAACAATTAACTGGATTAGCAAAAACTGATTATAAAGGAGGATGAGGAAAT
>JAOTQQ010000006.1:7108311-7133177 GCA_026546715.1 Gallinago undulata | reverse complement strand
GCCAGTAGGAAAGTCCAGCTATTTGCGAACAATTAACTGGATTAGCAAAAACTGATTATAAAGGAGGATGAGGAAATTAAGAGGAGGGAGATGACCCTGCCAGGGCTCCACTGCTCTGTCTCCAGGCAGCTGTGCTCCCTGCTCAGTTCCTGCACAACAGGAGAGGCCATGCTCTTCCTCACAGCTGCTGCTGCTGACAAGGACCACTGTCTTTGATGTTAAAACCATGTTGAGTGATAGAGATGTTGTGCAAAGGGCAGAGGGCAGCTGCTTCCAGATCTGTTAAATTTGCCCCCCTGAGCCACATGGATGGACGTTGCTGCTTTCATACTCTGTGTCCACAGGCTGGCATGTTTCCTGCCAGAGACAAAGCATGGCACAGGCAGGGGAGCAAGGCAGACTGATTCCCTTGCCCAGGGCTCTCCTCACCTGGTGCCCAGGGAAGGTGCTGGTTTGTGGTCCCCTCTTTAGCCACTGGGTTGACACTACCTCCTGTGGAAAAAAAGGTCATTGCCAAGAGCTCAGGTGCCAGGTTTACTGGGATTGATGCCTCCAGCGTGCAGCCCAGGAGTCAGTTTGGAGGGAAGTATCTGTCTGCCTCTCCCTCACCTTGTGGGATCTTGTTCTCCATAGGTCAATGCTCTGCCCCTGCCCAGGCACTCTGATTTTAAGACCAAAGAGAAAGTTGTCTTTTATTGATGTCTGCACCCTTGAATCCTCTGGGGCTGATGAGGGAAGAGCTTGATGGAGGAGCTCTGTGCACCATGCAAATAGATTTGATCTTTTTGCCCAGAAACCCAGAGTGCCGCTACCTGGCGAGTGCCTCCAAGGATGGCAGCATCCGCATCTGGGACACGCTGATGGGCCGGTGTGACAAAATCCTCACAAGCCACACACAGTCAGTGACGTGTGTGAAGTGGGGAGGTGACGGCTTGCTCTACTCTTCCTCCCAGGACAGGACCATCAAAGTCTGGAGGACCCAGGACGTAAGTCGCATGGGCAGCCCTGGGGCTGCTGGAGAAGGGCTGTGTTGTAGCTTTGCCTGCTCTTGTGGCACAGCGTGTGCCCTGGAAGATGGAGGTGCAGCGTGGGTGCTGTATCCTCTTGACCCCACAGAGCCTGTTGTTTAGCACTGTTGGGAAGGGGTAGCTCTTGTGCAATGTTTTTGTCCCAAAAAGTGTAGAGTGGGGCTAAAAGCTGAAAACATTCTTAGGGTGACCTGTGCTGGTGGGTTCCTTGCAAAGTCCTGTGGGAAAGCAGTCCCTGATGCTCAGCAGTGTAATTTCTTCCCTGCTGAGCCTCACTGTGGTCCTGCTTGCCTCTTGGGCAAGAGGGTTTGGAAAGTTTAGGGTTGGTCCCTGCAGTGCAGTGGGTCTGGTGGGTCCTGCAGTCTGGCTCTGTCCTTCCCATCCTTCTCTAAGCGGGTGGTTTTGTTTCCAGGGGGTCCTGTGCCGCACCTTGCAGGGCCACGCTCACTGGGTGAACACCATGGCCCTTAGCACCGACTATGTTCTCCGCACTGGTGCCTTCGAACCTGCTGAAGCCACCATCAACCCACAGGATGTGAGTGGCTCCTGTAAGTGTGGCACCCGCGTTGTAGGCTGGGGGAGGCAGTGGGAAGGATAGCGAGGAGACCTGATGTCTCTTCTTAATGATGCCATGAGCCAAAGCAATCTTGAGAGCTGGAAGCAGGTCCTGCGCTGGTGTTGGTCATGCTGGCAGCCATCATCTTCCATGTCCATGCACAGGGTCAAACAGTCTGGGGGATGGGAAGGCCACCCTGTTTTCAAGGGCTTTTGCTCCCAGTATTGCCCTTGGCAAAGAGAAATGCTGAGCGGTCACAAATGGCATCTGCTTGGCCCGTTGGAATTGGCATCACGGGGTTATAAAGCTTCCTTTCGCCTCAGGATTGCATATCTCTCATTCTTCCCCTGTCTCTTCCCCTCTCAGTGGCAGAACTGAAGGATAAGGCACAGCAGAGGTATGACCAAGTCAGGGTAAGTCCCTTTTGTCCCTACTGTCATTTCTAGTGCTATTACTGGTGGAAGCAGTAAACGTGGACAGTTGGCTGTTGACCCCAACACTGGTGTGCTCCCAAGTTCTCCACACCTGGCTTGTGCAAGACTTGTCTCTTTCCTCCCTTTCTCAGGGCAAGGAACCAGAAAGGCTTGTCTCGGGCTCAGATGATTTCACGCTGTTTCTTTGGAGACCAGCAGAAGACAAGAAGCCACTGGAGAGAATGACGGGCCACCAAGCATTGATTAACCAAGTCCTCTTCTCGCCAGACACCCGGCTAATAGCTAGTGCTTCCTTTGACAAGTCCATAAAGCTCTGGGATGGTAGGACAGGAAAGTGAGTTGGTTTGTTGTGTTACAGAGGGTGCTTGTATGGTGTCTGTGGGCCCCGGTGTCATTGCCAGCAACTCCATGGTGGGTTCAGCATCTCTGTAGCCTGAACTCATGCAAAGTTATTCTGCTGCCTCTGTCTCTCTCTGCTCTTGGGAGGTCCCTTGTCTGACTCTTCTTTTGTTATGGGGTCTGTGCTTGGCCGGAGTGTGTGCAACCCCGCTGTCACCCAGCCACTGCACTGCCTGACACCCGTGTGACACATGCTGCCTGCTGCAGGGTGGTTTCCTTGGGGCAGGCGCGGCCGTGGTGGGATGGGATGTTCCACTCGGCTGCCCTCCTGAAGACGTGTGTGTTGCACGCTGCAAACTGACCCAGTTTAAATGGTTGCTGTGCCAGAGAACAGCTTGTTCTGGACGATGCAAATTCCTGTAATTACAAATGGTGCTGTTGGTGTTTGGATGCTCCTGTAGTCCAGCTTTTAACCTTCTGTTGGAGTGTTGGTGAGGTCCTTCCCTTGTTTTGCCTTTGTACTGATGAGCTTGGGTTCATGTCATTAATTTTATCAGTCCTTCTAAAGCCAGGCTGTTCAGCCAGAGAGGAGGAGGACTTATATCTATGGTGAGGCTATAGTGTTGCCTGCTGGATAGGGGTTTCTTGGCAGAGGAGTTGAGATCAAGAGCTGTCTGTCCTCTACAAGGCCCTCAGCCCATCTGGGAGGATTATTAGACTGAACCACCTATGGACTCTGTATAGCAGTTGACTGCCTTATGCGTGCTGGCTTGGGGTGTGCTGGGCATCCTGTGACCGTGCTTGCTTGCTCACAGGTGGAGAAGAAACATGAAGGCTGGGCAAGGGCAGGTTTGGAACAAACCCAGCTGCCTGCTCCTCTAACAGCTTCTTTCTGCCTCCTCCACACCAGATACCTGACGTCGCTGAGAGGACACGTCTCTGCTGTGTATCAGATCGCCTGGTCAGCCGACAGCCGCTTGCTGGTGAGCGGGAGCAGTGACAGTACGCTGAAGGTCTGGGATGCCAAGACAAAGAAACTGGCCATCGACCTCCCCGGCCATGCAGACGAGGTGAGGTGTCTGTTTGAGCTGAAGTGTTTGAGAGAAGCAGAAATTACTCCTCCCGGTAGCGATAACTGTGTCTTTTCCTAATTCTAGGTGTATGCAACAGATTGGAGCCCGGACGGACAGAGAGTAGCGAGTGGAGGGAAGGATAAGTGTTTGCGGATGTAAGTAACCTGTTGTCTGTCCATAGAGGATGTTGCAGCTACCCCACGTGTCCTTCAGAGCTGCAGTCTTCTCGCAGAGACCTGCACGACAGCACAGCGCTGGGCCAAATTCCAGCCTGGAGACCTGACCTCCCTCAGGGCAGGAACTGCTGCTGTCCCCTGGGAGATGTCTAGAAAGCAGAGTCCCTCCAACTGAGCAGTCAGTGGTGAAATTTGACTCAGACATTTTGGCTCCCGCAGAGGGGAAGGAACAGTTGCACCAGTCGGTCAGAGCCTTCCTTTCTCACCGTCTCCCAGTTATGCAGACAGACAAATTCCTGTGAGCTGGTTGCCATTTGGCTACGGCTGATGAAGGAACTTGGTCCCCAGGCCCCCGCTGTGCTGGCCTCATAGGGTACCTGCTGGGCTGGACCACGGGGATGCAGCGGCTCTTTCCATTTGCAGATGGCGTCGATAGGAGCAGTGACGCGAAGCCACCAGTCCTGTCCTAAGCTGGCCTGCCCTTAGCCCAATCTGCCTGGGAGATCTGCGAGGTGATGGACCACGGAGGCTGACCTGAGCACGACTCCCCGTTCCTGTTGGCTGCTCTCCCTCATGGACTCTTTCCTTATATTTATTTAAGGAAATTTTAATTCTAGTTCTTATTAAGAGCTGCGCTTTGCAGGATGATTTCCTCTGAATATTACAGGAGGGGTATCTCATCTGCCTCCATCTCAACTGGCTTTTTATTGAAATTTCAACCTTACAGTAGCCTGCTCCCTCCAAAGGGGCTAGTGGAGGGTGGGGGGCAGCACATGCCCTTTCTTGCTGCGTGAAGGGAAGAGGCTTTTAGTGGCAAGAGAAAGGGTTGTCCTTGTGTGACCTTCAGGGAGGGAGGGAGGAAGGGGAAAATTCAGCACATCATTACATTGCAGAATTGTGTTCAGCTGCACACGTGGGACAAAGATCTGCTGAGAACAAGGTCTCGGGGCTTCTCGTTATTCCAGTAAGGTTTTGCCTTTCCACTCAGCCCATTTCCCTGTGGGCTGTGACGAGCATTATCTGTTAGCGATCCTCCACATGCACAGCAGATAACATGTTCACTCATCCATTCAGGAGGCAACAGACATGGACTTCACACGACTGCTAGAGATGTACTGAGTTTTCAGGTCTCAATGGCTCTTAGAAATCAGGAAACGAGGCACTTTTGCCTCCAGACAGGGGGGAGAGCACCCATTTCCCACCCACTGCTGGCTTGAGGGCAAGGAAGAAAAGGATGGGGATGGGGAAGAATGGAGCAGGGATTTTGGGTGGTGTTTGTCCCTTGCCCTGGATACGTGCTGACAGCAAAGCTGGGACTGTCACAGTACATGGCAAATCTTCCATTGGACAGAGTTGGCTCCTTCTGGAATTTCTCAAATGCGTTTACTTGCCCAGTGGGTGAGAGGGATTCACACTGTCAGTTATATATTTGCAAGCTTGCTTAGACTTTTTATAAGTCAGTTCAGGCTTCCAACAGTCATGAGGTTGAATAGACCTGGATTTAGTGTTTCTTTCCAGGGTGTTTACGAAACAGTGAAAATCAAGGTGAGATTAATAAGGAATAGAGATTATATTGTCTGATTTAGTTGCAGCAAGCTAGTGTGAAGGCCAAACATTCCTTGTAGCCCTCATACTGCAGTTGCCACCCAGTAATTACTGCAATTCAGAACAGGAGTTTTGGTCTCGGATGCTTCTCAGATGCAGAAGATGTGTTTTAGGACTTTATTCCTGTTGGCAGTATTGTTTTGGAGGGTTAATGGTGCAGTAATGGCCATTTGCTTGTCTGCAGATGTTCAGGTGAGCAAAAGACTGGAACAAAGGGTTAAATCTTTAATATGACTCAGAGCAAATTGTGGTTGTTAGTATCTCTGCCAGCCAAGTCAGCAGGCTCCATCTTCATGGGATCTTTTGGGAAGAACTCAATATCCTAGACCTGCTCTTTCGTTAATGTGCTTCCTCCAGCTGGTTCTTGCTGACGGTGAAGGCCATGTTGCGTCCATCTGCATAAACAAAACCTTTCGTAGTTCGCTATGGTAAATGTTTTGGGACAGAGAGTGATTTAAAATTGTAGCTGATAATTCTGCCTCCCTAGTCTGCTGTGCCCTTGGGAAGGAGAGGAGCACACACGCAGCTGACAGATCTCTGGTAACAGCCGAGAAGCCTGCAAGTTTTGCAAGTTTTTTTTGGGCCGCCTGTGCTAAAGGAAACAAACCACCCTTGGGAGTTCAGCTCCACTCCCCAGGTTTGATTTGCTGAAAGCAGCAGCTTCTGCAGCTCCCGGTAGTACGTGGCTCTTTCCAAGGAAAGAAGCATCATTTTCAGCTTCCTCTCCCAAAGCACTGAACAGGGTCCCTGTGCCATGTTAATCCACGGTGCGTTTTGTGTTTTAAGCGGGGATGTATCAGAGCCGGGGAGAGTGACTTGGGGGGAGCCTGTGGGGACTGACTTGGCCATGTGTGTGTGTACGTGTACATAAAGGTCACTTCCTTGTCCACTGATTTCCAAACTAAAGCAATCACTGTGCCCTCTGTCCGTGCTCCTAATCTAGGCAAGCTCCTGCCATCCCTTCAGACTCTGCTTCTGGGATATTAGGCAGTGAACGGAGTTTGGTTAAAACCCACCTTCCTAATGCTAGAGCAGAAACCTTATCCAAAGCAAAGTGAGACCTTTTGAAGAAAGACAGGGCCTTGCAACTAAGTTTATGCCAAAATAAGCTTATCTTGGCCTTAATCTTTCTGTGACCTGATAGCGGGTAGGTTTTGAGCTATGCTATGTGATGGCTTTGCGCATGGACCAAATCATATTTTCTTATCTAAGCACTTGCTACTATTTTTACCATTCATACAGTACCAGCCTTCATGCATACTAAGTGCTGGCCCCGTTCCAGCTGTATTCCTAAGCAATCCTGTAACACTCCTCCCAGTTTTATTTGAATGCGGCATTTCCCGGGCCTGGCTCTGCAGTCTCCTGCCTGTTCTCATGCACTGGGGAAGAGCTGCTGCCCTTCGCTTCAGGGCTGGCTCCTTTTTGGCAGGAGGTGAAGGAAGCGTGCAAGCTCCCTCACTCTGCTGGTGACGTGAGCTTTAATTACCTAATTTTTAGACTTGCAGTTGCAGATTTGGGTTGATGGTGTTAATGGGGAAAACATTCGTTTTTGTTAAACGATAAATCTAGAAGGTAGGCTGGCGCTTTCTGATTGCTTTTCTGGGAACCGCATCGCTAACCTTACAAAAAACCCACTGAAACACATGAACTTTTCCAATGCTGTGTAATAGGAATCTCAGAATCTGCTCCTGTGTTTCAATCCAGTTTGTCCCAAGTTACTCAAGTATGCCACACAGGTATGCCTATCGCAAGGGCGTTATTTTTCACTAGTAATATAATAATTTTAAGCATACCCAGAAACTGTTTGTCCTACGGAGCTCTCTGACACTTTCTCCTTTAAAAGCTGTTATAGCTCAGTTAATGCCACCATTAATTTTGTTACAAATCCTCAATGGAGGACAGGGACGATAAGCACTGGGAAGCATGCCAGTCCTTCAAGAAAGGTTTACCTGTCTCATAAATTCCTGAGTATGATGGAGGGAGACATAGAAGGAGAGAAGAAAATGGTAAGAACACCTAGAGTGAAGTAGATCGTTGGATAGCACTGAGATGAGAAGGATGGTGCCAGACTCCTGCCTTTTCGGGTTGATTTAGAGAAGTGAGCCCTTAGCATCTTTATGAAAACTGTTGTTGGCGCTTTGTGTTCTACTTACCCATGCAGGAGGGCTGGCCAAGCGGTGTATGCATTGTGTGCCCCAGGTCTTTGGTCATTGGAGACATACATTCGTGCTCTGCGCAACTCAGCTGATCTCTTGGTCATTTTCCCAGATGAGTAATTTAACTTCCATGTGTCTGTTTATAGCCTGGGGAGAGAGACAAGAAAAATCTTTTGATGAACAGGAAGTAAATAATCTTCATTTATTGTTCTGCACGGACATTAGGAAACCCAGGCATTGTTCAGGTGGTGTTTCTACCTCAGAAAGGGCTGCATTTTGGTGCTACAGCGGAAAAGGGCCCATTGGCATTTTTGAGGATGAAAGGTGTTACAGAAACTCAGAACAGTGATGTCTGTATTCTAGGGAGCTGCTACCAGATGAAAGTGTACTTCTGTCTACTCATACAAGCAACCTGGAAGGTGCTAATTCCTCCCTAGATCTGTTGCTCTTGTGATCATGAGTCCTGGCTCACATCTGAGGGACTAATTTGGCTGAACCAGTGTAGTGCTGCTGGGAGACAGCCACAAATCCATCTCCAGTGCTGCTGTTCTGTGTTTTCTTCACTCTAACCTTGTAAATCGGTGGTCCTCGCTGATGTATAGGTGGCTGGTGGTCTCTGTCAGTGGGCTGCAGCTCTTGCACAGTGTGATGCTAAAAATAAACAAACTCAGGACACAGTACTGTGATCGGTTAGACGTGGTACTGGTGCCCACTGTGCGGCCATGCTTTTTGAACGCACTGAGTATTTTATTGTTCTGCCCTGTGGCTTGTCAGAGCAGAGCAGAGCATCCCTCCGAATGCTGCAGGTGTGCTGCTGCCTGCCAAGCACTCAGCGGTGAGTATCTGTGTGTATTCTGTGGGTGAAGGAGGAGCAGCATGAGCTTCATGGGGTTACCCTTCACCATTCCCCCAACACCTCTAGTTATGAGGCTCCCTTGAGGAAAGGCGGGTGAATTCAGTCCGTTCTGTTTCTGACCTCTTTCAGCAGCAAAATCAAGCAAAGGTGTTGTTTGTCAGTAGGTTTATTGCAGTCTGCTTCTGCTGGGAATATTGACACCTAGAAACTCTCCCAGACGCTAATCAAGGACCCAGCTGAAATGAGTGACCTGCATGCAAATCCCGCAGCCCTTCGTTGAGCGGTTTTTAAAACCTTGGCCTTTCCGATCCCCTTCGAATCCCAGTGCGACGGCAGCGTGTTTAGTTATTCTGGTCAAACCTCCCTGCCGCTCCTGGCTGTTTTGTCCTTGCTGTGCTGAAACAAACCTGCTCGAGGGCTCCAGCCCCATTACAGGGACAAAAGGACATTAGACATGCTGTGAAATGTGTCTCGTTTTTGAAGTGTAATGCAGAATCAGTGGCTTAGAAATTCCTGAAGTGGCTTTCTCTATTCAAAAGGCATCTTTCTGGAATTTTTTTTTTTTTTTAGCTTCTCTAAAATGCAGCTTGTGACATTGACTTTGGGTGAGGATACGCGCTGATGCTGAGAGGATTAATACTGAATGTGAGAATCAGTGGATGGCAATAAACAGCCAATTCCCAGGGAAATTATTTTCTGAATCAGAATATTTAACACATTGAGACTTGTGGGCTTTTTCCTGCTTTTAAAGGGGCACTGTGAAAGCACACTAGAAAGCGTCTGTGTTACTACCAACTACTTAATTTATTATTAACTTGGAATATTTTTACATCTCATTCATTCCTTCCATGGGGGTGTTCTGAGCTGCTGAAATTACTTGGTCAGCTTCACTTTCTCTGGTTTGTTTGTTAGATTAGTACCATGAGTGGATTTTGGATGGGGGCTCAGATCTTCAGAAAATAAAGAGAGGATTCAGTCTTGAGGGGTTTTAAGCCCTTTGGTTCTCTTTGGCACAAAAGAGATGTCTTAGGATTCTTTTGATGCCTCAGGATTTTTCTGATGCATCCATATAATGTCTAGAGCTTAAAGCTTCCTTTATAAAGCTGTCAATGTTCCCTTAAGTATCTCTTGCTGTGTGTTTTTTGTTTTGTTTTTTTTTATCCAGGTGTCTTGTCTTTGGAGAAGTCTTTAGCTAAGAAAGTTTTGAAATGGCACACAGCTCCAGTAGTGCTTGGTTGTGAGTGCCAGAAAGCAAAGGGAGGTAAGTGAAGAATAGGGAGAGGACGAAAGGCATAACTCTCTGCTCAGTCTCTATTTTGGTCTAGCGGTGCTGAAATATCACGTGAGAGAAGGTGCAGCACAGATATGTGGGGTCCAAGCTCTGCCCTACGTGATCCCAATGTGCATCTTGTGTCCACTGTGACTTCAGTAGATGGCAAATCCCTGCTGCTGCGGTGTCAGAGTGCTGAGGGCATCTGGGGCAGACGGGGATATTGAGGAGGCCTGAAACTGCTCCAGGATGCAGAGGTGGTGTGACGGAGAACACAGGGAAGGGGAGGAGAGCAGTGAGGAATGGAAAGCAAAGGAAAGGAGCGTAGTTATGTAGCTCTGGAGGTGAAGGTCAAAGGCTCCATGTGACTGGTGTGCAGTGGCTGGTTGGTTTTTTTTTTAAATGTTTGTACACGTTGTACAGCTGTAAACAGCCCCAGGCCGACCTAAAAGTGCTGGGAGGCAGAGGCTGTAAATTAAAGAGGTTATTCTCCTTATAGAGAGCGAACAGCTTGGAGCGTCTTTGGCTTAGGGCATTTTGCCTGTTTGTTCCTCCATTGCTTCTCCATTCATTTTAAGTTCCTTGTATTAGGTCTGATGTAGAGACTTGCTTACTAATGGAGTAGGGACAGCGCTAAGAGTGTGCAAGCCTGGAGGCACTGGGTAAGCAGTACGACCGCCCTGGCAGCAAGGCAGACAGTCAAATACCCACCTTATCGCCCCTCACCCTTTCTCGCTCCGTGCTGCGGGCAGCTGGTTTGTGGGGCGCCTCTGGCCTTCCCTCCTCTGCTGGTGGCCCTTCAGCTTTGTCCTCACTGGCAGGTGGGCCCGTGGCAGCCAAGGAAATGGCTAAAGTGAAACTCACAAGCGTTAAAAGCGAAAGCCAGGCATGGGGGAGGCTGAGCTCGACTTTGGCCCCTCTGCCCTGGCGCTGAGGTGAAGAGGTGGCCCTGAGGGGAGGAGAGGGGCCGACCTCAGAAGCCAGGGCGGGGTGGGAGGTGTACGGAGCCGGGGGGCGCCTAGGCCCAGCCGTGGGCTGAGGGGCGGCGGCGGCGGGGCCTGAGGAGATGGCGGCGGGTCGCTGGGCGACGGCGGCGGGCCCGGGACGGGCCGCCCTCCTGAGGAGATGGCGGCAGGGGGACCCCGCCTCGCGCTCCCGCCGGGTTAAACGGGGTGAGGCACTCTTTGGCCGCCGGCGGAAGCAGCCGAGCGCTGGGGCCTGCGCGATACGGCCTATAAAAGGCGAGGGGTGGCGCGGAGGTCCGGGCAGTCGGAGCCGGGGCTAGCGAGGTGTGGATCGCTGGGTTATCGCTAGCAGAGCGGTAGGAGTCCCAGGCGATTGTGGCGGCCCGACAGACTGAGGGATCTGCACCCTGACTCTTTCCTCTCCTCCCGCGGGGGGTGCGGCGGAGACAGCGACAGCCACCCCCGGAGCCGCCGGCCGCGCCTCTCTCTGCCCTGCTGGATGCTCTGGGGCTCGGTCCCTGAGAGGGGCCGCAGGGCTATGGGGGCGGGCAGCGGCAGGGAGCGGAGCCCCTTTCCCCGCTGAGAAGGCCCCTCGTCCCGGCTCCGATGCCGCGCTGTCCCCTCACACCCGGCCCCTGAGAGCCTTCCCCCCACCATTCCCCTTTCCCCGCCTTGCCCTCCCCATGCCAGACGGAGACCCTCGCCTCGGAGACGCCCTGCAGCAGCCCCGCCGGCCCGGGGGTCTGCGGCTGCCCCCGCGGTATGAGAGGAGCTGCCCCCGCCGCCGGGGGCAGCCAGGAGAGGAGCAGGCTCCCACCCCGCCGCCGGCTGCCGTGAGGCGGCTGTAGCTGCCTCGGCTGGAGGAAGAGCCCCTTTGTTTTCCTTCCTTCCCGGGGCTTCATGCCCCCCTGAGGGATGATGGAGGTGGTGGGGGACTTTGAGTACAGCAAGAAGGACCTGATAGGACACGGAGCCTTTGCTGTGGTCTTCAAAGGTCGCCACCGCAAGGTAAACAGCGACGGGCTTCGCCGGCGGCCGGAGCGGTGCCGGTTACACAACCCCTGCCCGGGGCCGGGGTCGCTCCTCGGGGCCGCAGCCCTTCAGGAGCCCCTCCCGCTGGGTGACAGCTGGACGGGGGTGTCCTTTGGGGAGTTTTGCCATGGTTTGGGGTGTTTGGGGAGGAAAAAAAAAAAAAAAGAAAAAAAAAAAAAAGAAAGGCGGAAAGGTGCGGGGTGGGCTGAGGGACCGGGCGGGGGCGGCGGGCCCGGGGCCTGCGGCTGTGCAGCCCGCGGCGGCCCGGCAGTCCAGCGGCCGGTTCCCGGCCTCCAAAAACATTGCTTTTTTTCTTTTTTTTTTTTTTTTTTTTCCCCTCCCTCTAAAAAAACCCGCAACAAGCTTTCTGCGTTCCCACCTCTCTCTGCAGTTATGGTAGCTCCCTAACATAACGGCGAGTGGAGAGTTGCAGCTGTATGGGAGGCTGAGCCCTTTGTTTGTCAGGAGGGTCATGTTTATCTCGCTGGATAACGAGGGATCTAATGGAAAATTGCCTCCTTTGGGATTGGCTGAAGATTTCTTAAATTCAGGGGTGTCTGGTTTCCTGGCGTGGCTTGCTAATCATCCCGGATATTCATAGTTACGTTATGGTTTCTTGATGCTGTGAGAGTTTATTCTGGTGTTGGTGTTTAAAGCACTCTGCTTTTCCACAAAATGACTCTTCAGATTTATGCTTTTGGAGCATTAGGGCAGTACTCACAACTTGGTGAGGCAGAGAGCAATGATTTTTAGGTTTAAAAAAAAAAAGGAAAAAAGAAACTTTAAAGACTGGTGGAGATGCTTCCACCTTACAAATAAATAGGCAATTTATTTTTAGATAATATTTAAATAGACAATATATAAGCTTACTTAAAAAAACAGATGTCTTGTGCAATTTTCAGCTGTAGAGCATAAGGAGACTGAAAATGGGAAGTCCTTAAAGGAGAGTAAAAGTAACTCAATCATTGAGAGAGGGCTAAAAAGCAGATACATGCCACCATTACCAAGAAATAAATGCAATACAATTACTTACTTCTTTTGTTTTGCAAATGTTTTTGAATCCATGAAAATGCAGTGTAGCTGCAGCTGGATTTTAATATCTGTCTCAGCTATTGTGGGATAAAATAGTTCTTGATGGTGTCATGTGATGTAGTAACCACTGGTGGGTAGAGTAGGGGTGATCTCGCAACTTTTCTCTGGTGCATTACTTGCTGGTTGTTAGTTTAAAAAATCTAAAACTCACCATACTTCTTTGTTTGTTTATTTCCAGAAAACTGATTGGGAAGTAGCCATAAAGAGTATTAACAAAAAGAACTTGTCAAAGTCACAAATCCTCCTTGGAAAAGAAATAAAAATCTTAAAGGTATGTTAATTTGCAGTGATTTTTAAAGCTGCTTTACTTGGAAAGGAAGAGAGACTTTTGACCTAGTTCATTCTGGGTCATGGGTAGTATCACAGTAATTGCTATGCTGCCTTTTGTTTCTTTGTTAGTTCCAGGAGAAATCCAGAACTTAAAAGACCAAGAAAAAAAAAGAAAATTTTTTAGTTCTGGAAATGGTCTCAGAACAGTTTATAGGCATGCTTTCGTTGTTAAAAGTGGAAAATTGTTGAAGAACCAGTCTCTGTGCCTTGCGTATTGCACATGTAGAAAACTTTGTCCTTCAGGATGGTTACTGGGGCAGCTTTACCAAGCAGCACATACAGCAAAAGTCATAGCTGATGGTAAAACATCAGACTTTGATCTTTCTTCATCTTCTTTGCTCAAAGATACCTTGAAATCCTAAATCAGCATGCTGGGTTTGATTCCTGAAGCAGTCTTTCCACTTCTGAGTTGCATTAATTGAATTAAAATGTGTAATGTGGCTCTAGTAAAGGAAATAAAACGGAGCGTCATTTAATTTTTCAATGCTGTTTTATGGAAATGTCTCCTTGGATGGTCTCTTAGCATTCTCCACTCTGAACTTCACCCCATCTCATTTTACATAGCTTTGCAGTAATAATTAGTGCTACTTTTTTTTTGTTTGTTTCCAAGCTTCTTGAAATACTTTTTTTATGGTATATTGTATCACTATTTTATATCCAAATATGTAGGTTTTATATTTTAGTATATTTATTACATAGCAGGAATTGTACTGTTGGGAATATTGGTGTGCTGCAAGTACTTAACAAAGGCAGGTGTTTTTCTGAGCAGTTACAGATAATTGCATGAACTGTCCTGTGAGTTTTATTTGGTGTTACTTTGTTTGATTTCCTTTTTATTGTAAAATGGTAAAGTTGACTTGAACATAGTGTAGTTGGTTACTTTGAGTAAGAAGTTGTCTAAGTCTATAAAATTAAATTTAGTTGGCTTTCAGTACTCATTAAAGGATCTTGTGCTGTAGTACTTGCTGTAACAAGACAGAAAATAAGTCCTGGAACCAAATGTTTTTATGAGCTCTGAAGATATTGCTTAATTTCCTATTCCTGTAAATATTGTCTAAATAGTTGGGATTTCCTCCAAATTCCATCAGATGGTCTAAAAAAGATGCTACCTTGTTTTGTAAAATTTTATTCTCTTTGATTATCACCTAGCATATTGCATTTAAACTAATAACAGGCTATTTCTATAATACAAATATTTTGTTTTACAGGAACTTCAGCATGAGAACATTGTAGCTCTCTATGATGTCCAGGTAAAATATATTTTGATGCCTTTGTCCTCATTAAATTTTATTTATGGAAATATAGTGTGTGTGTGTGTATGTGTATATATATGTATACTGAGTAGAAAATTTTGAATGGCTATATATTTTTTTGCTTTAATGAGTTTAGTATTTAGAAAAAGAGATGCAGTTCCCTAGCAGTGGCAGGGGAATTCTCTCATCTTCAACACACTGTGCGCTTATTTGCATTGGCTCTTCCTAATAAGCAAGATGCACAGTTGGGATCGAAAGCTGTGAGGAATATGCTTTACTTCCAGGCTGCAGAGGCAAGTGGCATCCTGAGAACCTCTGCAGAGGCTGTTTGTGTAGTTTGGTCCTGTCTCCAAAGAAACAGCATCAGCTGGCTGGGCTGGGAGCAATGTCGGTGGCAGTAACTGTTCTCCTGAATTAGCCTGGTTTCCTTGGCCTTATCATTTAATTGGAAAATGGGTGTTGACCGAGTACACCTGAAGGAAAATGCACTAGTGGGAATTGATCTGAATGGATGAAGCAAGTGACGTTAAGAAGTCAACATAAATTAAAATACTTTGTTGTAGAAGAGAAGCAGCATTTTTGAGATCTCTGTAAGAAAAAATTGTATTGTATAGCTCTATGTCACGGTGAGGAAGAACTGAAGGAAGCAGAAAACGATGTTTACGCATGTATATTTTGCTGTTGCCTGTGTTCAGATGGATAGGATAAGCAGACATTTGGATCTTTTCAAGTATGAGAAATAAGTTATTCCCAGGATTCTGCCTGATAAAATGAAGGAGTTTTCTAGCCTATCTAGGGTAATGTATGCTACTTCGTAGGAAGCACGTTTTTTGTATCCTAAGGTCTGCAAAGTTCTGAGTAAAGCTAAATATGACGTGATGTAGGTTATATAGCCATTTGTTCTGCTTGAAAAAAAGCTGTACATTTATCTCTTGGGCTCAATTCCAATCTTAAATACAGAGTTACATTTGTGAAAAAATTATTAAGAACCACCCTTGGGGCATTGTATAGTTAAAGCAATGCAAAATAGACATTTTGGTGTTCTCCAATGTTTTCTGTCTTTTCACTTTTGCATCCAAAAAGGTGTTCAGTTTATGTGTAGATGTGTATCTGTAGCTATAGAAATCTATGTTCAGAGGATGTACACCAGGCAGGCTCAGGTTTTATTGCGTGTAGTACTACAGGACACATAGTAACTTCTGTTGATTTTTGGTAAAAAGTGATGCTGTTCACATAATAACAGACTGTGCATCAAAACTTCGCATCTTCTCCCTCCTGGCTCTTGACTCCAGGACTCTGCATTTTCAATTATATCAGCTGCTCTGAGAGGGAAAGTATAGTCTGTTGTGCTTCTTGAAGAGACCAGGTTTTTCTGATTATTACGAAGTGGAAATAATTTCTCAGCATCCTAAATTTAGTATGCCCAGACATCTTAAAACTAACTGGAATTGTTGGCTGAGACCATTGGTGTGTGAGTAATAAGCTGAATTTCAGATTTATCATTCACAGTTGTTTATATGTGAAACTCACGAAGCTTTGCACCTCAACCTGAGGGTAGTTGACTAAATACATGCTTTGGTGATTTAACATTTGACAGGCTTTCACTTCTGATTTATGTACAGAACATCCACAGGAGAAGAGGGGACAGAGCTGTGCACTTGTCTATGGTTCCTTTACCTGAAGGTTATTTAAAACATAACTTTTATTCGTTTCTGTTCTTGTTCTGCCACAGGAAAGGGTGCCCTTAGAGTGACAGGACTTCTTGAGTGGGCAGTCCTGTGTACTCTCCATTTCAGAAGGGGATCTTGCTGCTTGTCACTGACTTGCTTTTAAATAAAATGAACAGTTAAAGAGAAGGGGAAAACCTGTGTCTCATACCTTGGATATATTTCAAATGCATTCATGGCAAACATAAAGCTTGGCAGTATGATCCTACTTCCATGGAAGAAATTGCTTTGCAAAGTATGGTCTAAAGAATGCGACATTTGCACAAATAAGCTTTTTCCCTTTCTTCACAGAACTATGTGAAATATTATACATCATTAACTTGTATGATTACATTAATTTATAACCCAGCAAGCATGAACGCTATGCAAGGCATTCACATGTCTAGTAGGCTGTTACACCTACTAATTTTCTGTAGCATTTCATGTTCTATCATGTACTGCCCTTTTTGTTTGCCGCAGTATTGTGAACGTACACAATGATATGGTACAGCAGATAAGACTTTAGGATTTCAAGCAATTTTTAAGTTACAGAAGCTGTTTTTTTCCCCCTCAGTGCTGGAGCCAGTGGAGTCTGTGTCACAGTAGGAAGTTCTCAGTGTGACTGGGAGTCTGTTTTATTTTTATAGTTCTTTTGGTCTGAAAGTTTTTCTTAACCTTAGACAGTTTGAAATAAGAAAATGCTCATGTTTCAGACACACTTCTGGCAAACCATTTAGCTGAATAATCCAAGAACTGATTGTTGTACCGAACTTTCAGATAGAAAAGATGGTGTGCAATGTAAATGACAAAACTAAGTGGAAAAATGTGTAAATTAATTGCAACAAAGAATAAATATTTTTACATCTCATAATATTAAATTATTGTATTTAACAGTAGTACTTTGAGATTAAAGCTGTATCCCTGCATAGCAGTTTGGGATATATCTCTTAAGTTTGAGAATGAATGGGTAGTTAATTGTTTTGCATATTGCAAAAGGCTTCATTTGGAATTGTTTTCACAGGAGGTAGGTAGATTCCTTCTCTTTCATCTCTGTTCATTTCTGGCTGTGTTCCTGTAGCGTGATCTGTGACCAGTCGCGCAAGTCAGTGTAATAAAGATACATGCACCATTAAGGTTTTAATTAGATCCAAGGAGAACTTGGGAGCCATTCTGCTGATAGTATATGAACATTTTAAAACCTTCTACATTGCGGTTGCTTTAGCTCCTATGAACAGCTTTTTGGTGTTACTTAGAATGTATAGGGTCCACCGACTTAAATCACTAGAAATGCCCATTCATCTGGAGACACGCCTGAAGGAATTGATGTGCCGTTAATGTTGGATGTGCCTTGGTCGGCATGAAAATCTTTTGTTCTGGTGCCAGCACGATAATTGCCCTTGATTTCCATAAGGTGGTTACACGCAGCACTGGTGGGTTTGATCTGCAGTTAAGCATTTTATGTAAGCAGAGCGTGCTGTGGTTGTTCATGCCATCTCAGAAGGCCGGGGATCTTCTGTGCACACCAGGGTGTGGAGAGTAGTGGTTCTAAGACTGAAGTTATTTGTGGAGATACTTAAATATCAGCTCTCCACCTGTGAGAGGCAAGTGTTTTGCGGTAGTGGGGCTCTGAAAAATAAACACAGGCAGGCTCACCTCTAAATGTGAAATTAATTTTTTTCATGAAGTGCAATGCTTGAAAAAACCACAGTATAATAAAAGGATAGCAAGACCTAACCTGTTGAGACATTTTTTTACTTACCTTCTTGAGCAAGAGTTTGGTTGTCTTTCATTCAAGAGCAAAAAAACTCCTGAATCTCTGAAATTATATAAGAAATATAAGAATGCAGCTCTTTTCCCATGGTGGTGCTATGGGATGTCAGTTATCCTGCACAAGTACATCAATTTTTGTCCTGTTAATTGTGGAAGTGGATCCCACTGTTTCTCAAAAGTAAAAGGAGTCTAAAATAACCTCTAACTCACCAGGTCCTTGGATAAAGTATTATACTGAAGTATGAAGGTATCAGTAAGTTATTTGGAATGTGCTATATTTAGGACATGAATTTACAGTTTTGTGCACTTCATGATCCCAAGTGTGTGCTGAGTAGAACTAATCTCTTACACAGTGCCAGACAGTGCCTGTTTTAGCAAATAATTTAATTCAAAACCTCTTTAGAATGTCAGCCGTCAGAATGAAAGCCTGTAATGTATCTTGGAGATAGCGTTTTAGGAGAATGAATTAATGACTTCACTGCATGGAGCCTGAAGTTTGCTATTTGAACAGTAGTTTAGGGAGAACTAATTTCGAGTGTGTTATTGGAGAAACAGTATCTGAAGAGAAATTGTTTCTTGTCTTAGCTTGTTGGTACATAGCAGACAAAATAACTGCAGCTGTTTCTGCTGTCCTTGAAAGCTACTGGGAACAACGCCAGTGGTCCTTGTGGTACCTACACCTCAGCCTTTACTTACACACAAGTGCCCATGAGTTCTTAACTAGGGATGCTTATGGAAGGAACCATGTTTATCTGTACCTGTTGTTTAACCATGGGAATTAAATTGGGAATTAAAGTGGGAATTAAATACTACTGTTTGGTTTACCCAAGGACTCCAGTTGGTCTGGTAGTATTGCATAGTTTTCTTGAGGCGCTTGCTTCGAGCGTTGTGGTATGTGCTCTTAATCTTGGTGTCTCACAGCTTTGATTGGCTCCATACTCTCCTCATAGCCATTTCTGAACTGTTGTCTTTTGAATGAGGATGTCTCAATCTTTATTTTTTTCCTTCAGCTTCTTGATTAAGGCCTTTATGGTTGTCAGTATCCATCTTCACTGTGTGTGGAAATAGTCATATGAAAATATGTTGTCCATGCAAGTTTTCAGATAAAAAGAAAAATTCTGCCCTGTAGAAATTGCAAAGGTTTTGAAATACTACCTGGCAGCTGATGCTAACTGGAATGTTGGTCACGACAATATCAAACTGCGAGGAATGACGCCAGTGTAGGCATTGAAGGTTAGGGACAACCAGTTAGAATTTGTTTTGGCCCATCAAACCAAAGAGCTGGAGTTACTACATAGTCCTTAGCTTACCTGCTGTGCCTGGGCACTGTAATTTGTATTTCAAAACTGTTTCAGAAGATCTGCTGTGAACAGTTTTGCTTTTGTGTTGTGTAGAGGCCAGTTTCTTTCAGGGCCTCCCGTATATATTAATTTGGACTACATCTCCATAGGTCCCTTCCAGCCCCATATCATTCTGTGATTCTGATTAATGAAGTACAGAATTTCACGTAACAGAAAATGAGTGATATGGCTATTGTGGGACATTTCTCCATGGCTGATTGCTCTTTTATGTGGATAATTAGCAGTGTGCATGCTATTTGAATCCAACAGGCACATGTCAATTGACATTTAGTCTAAAATTTAACATTTAGTCAGAACTATCAAAATGTTTAGTCCTTTAGACATGGCAGGAGCTGAAGATGTTAGAAGCTGCTGCTGTGGTGCACTCGCAAAGCAAAACAGCAGTATCTGTCATACAGTGAGTGAGAAACAGCCTTAAAAAGATCCAGACCAGTTCTTTTTCAGTAAATACATTTTGCCACACGTGTTTAATGCTCAAAAAAACCAATGTGTGTAGTGCTGGCCAAAAAAAAATAAAGAAAATGTAGCACAAATTAACGTATCAGAAAATTAATCAGATAATAGCATTGCACAAGCTGTCAGGTTAGCTCTCGCGGTCTTGGAACTCCAATCATGAACTGCAGTGAAACAGAATCTCTAAGACTTGGAGTAAAAAAGTAGTAACTATTTGTTTGCCGCAGTCTCTGCTTTGGCAGCTCACAAAGAGCTTTGTGCAGACTTGCAGCTTGTTCTAGAGGAGAACTTCCAAACCAAAAAGAAATCTGGGGTATGTTTCTGCCAATATGCTGGAGTTCTAGCAACAGCTGTCAGAGGTAACCGTGGATGTTTTGACTTCTTTTTCAATTAATGTCTTTTAAATGGAACTACTGCGCTGAGCCTGTGATTCGGGTTGGAACTTCACATCCCCCGAGACAACTGTTGGAAGTCTGGGATTAAAACACAGCAAGTTTTGGCAAATATACTTCCTCTTAATCTCTTCGTAGTAGGTTTATCAGTTAGCTTTGTGAACTGTCAAATGGTTTCCTATTAACCGTTGCTATCCTTTACTTCAACTAGCAATTAAAACCTAGTTTCAGAATAAGAAGGAGCAAAAGTAGGTTTTTTTGTCAAGAAAAATTTAAGCAATAAAGCAAGGCATGCAGGGCAAAACTGTTCTGTAATTGTTGCAACACAAAATATGTTTGTTTTGCTTGGTTATTTTTTTTTCTAGGTAGAAGCGTAGGCCAGAACAACTCCAGCTGCAGAAATTTTATTATCTGTATGTCAATGTAAATTTTTGAAAGCTTTGTTATCTGTTTCAAGAAGCAGTTTTAAAATAGCTTGCTAGGTCAGCTTTATTCCTGAATGTTAGTTAGATCTGAAACATGCTGTTTTACTAATCTTTTTCTTTTTGAGCACTTTGCTCTGCTTAGTGAGTCAACAGAAATCACAGGGCTAGAGAATGATGATAGGGATAGCTTTATTTTTCAGCAAAATGATTTAGAAGGGAAAAACATGTCTACAGAATTGAGTTGTGTTTTCTGATTGTATTCTCAAAATGGAGATCACATTCCCAGTCAGGCTGGCCAAGAACTGTAATGCAAAATATGAGCAACTGTGAAGGGATGAACAACTTCAGCTGTTTCGAACTAAAGCTTGCATTGGTGGGATACTGAGAAGTCCTTGGCTGTGAGTTAAAGTTGGGACGAGGTGTGGCTTCTGCAGTAGAATTACACAGGACTTTTGACCAGTCTGGGAAAATCTCTTTGTGAAACCTCTAATCTGCTCTGCTGATTTAATAAAAAAGGATTATCCAAGCTGCAGTAAGGAAACACATTCTACTTCTTACTATAAGTTTAACCCAGTGACTTCTTTGGTTATTTTTAATCAAGAATATCAGTCAAAAAAGATGAGTAATGCTGCTTGAGGAAAATCTGGTGTAGTCCGTAGGAATGGTTTTCTTTAAAAAGAAGAGGGCTTGTACAACAGGACAAACCATCAGCTCCATGTTTCTGGAGGGAGCGGTTTCATTTGAAAGGACTTTGTTTCCAAGCCAATCCAGAAAACACATTCTCTTAGTTCTGTGATGAATAAATGTCTGTCCTGAGCTGAGCATTACATACTGCCATAAGCTGCTGTTTTTGTACAGAGCGTGTTGTGTAGCGGAGGCACTGATGCTGTGGAACATCTATTTCTGATTCATGGGATTGCTATGTTGGGATGGAAATCCACTAGCTGAGCTCCTTTCTTGTCACTGGAGAACGGACTGTTTCCGTGCCTCTTAGCTGTGCTATTCTTTCACACATCACAGTTGTCCTTTAAGCGAAGCGATCCTCAGTTGGCAGAATTTTCAGCTTGGTGAATTGGGATCTCAGAGTTGCTGGTTGGCATCCTTGGGCTTCCTGAAAGAAAGTGAGTTTCTGGTCCTGAAAGATGTTGCAAAGGAACAATGTAGAAAAAAAAACAACACTTATGTATTTTGAGTAATTTTACAGAGCAATTAATTACTTATCTTTTTTTACTTTAATGTACACACTTAGGTTTTGAGGCATTTATAGGATTGCAAATTATGGTTCATGTTGGCCGCAGCTGTTACAGAAACATTGAACAATTGGGACTTCCTGAAATGTGATCTACTGCTGCTTTAATATTCTGTATTGGTTGGAGTTTGCCTTTCATTCCCAACAGATTTGACTAATGTTCCTAGAAACTTGCTTTCTTTGAAGCTAATTTCCAAATGTAAACAAATCTGTAATGTGCTTGATGTTCTGAGCTGGAAAGAACCTCAGATGCATTTCTGTAACGCAAACAAGAAAGGCTAAACTAAATGCTTCCAGAAAGTGAAGTGGCCTAATACAGTCTTGAATTAACCTTAAAACACCCAGCTCATCTTGAACTGTATTTACTCTTCACTTGTGAGTGCATTAGGTGTTGTCTTAATAAAGATCTGGTGAACAGCAGTAATGTTTGACAGGAGCTTAGAAGTTAATGTTCAAAGTTCTTGTAAACGTTAATTTTTCAGTTTTATAAAATAGGACCACTTGAAATTTCAGGATATTTTGAGTCTAAGACTCCCTTTCAGGAAGGAGAATTTTCACTGTGAAGCCACCAAGCTCTGACCCTCTCCTAATGCTTGTTTCATATTTTGTCTAGTTTTGCCTGATAAAAAGTACTTAGTGTTGATGTAAGTATATATTCTTAATAGCTTGAAAACTATCAAGGATACTGGATATCTTTATCTGTGGTGGATTGGTAGGAATCTGCTTTAATGGGTTGTGCCTTCCATGTGCTCAGAGCTGTGTTTGGTATTTAGGGTGGGTGGTTTCCCAACTCTGGGCACATGAGCCCATTTTTTTATTTATTTACAAAAGCTTCTTAGCCTGACCAGTTAGCATGCCCTTGAAAATGGCACTCTTGTGGTAGTTCCTGCCAGTACGGTCAAATTGAATGCGTGCTGAAGTTTTAATACGGGCACTGAGAAAGGTGGCGAAGTTCACAGTTTGGATTCCGTCAGGCAGTGTCCCGTTGACTCTCTGACACCAGTTAGCAGGGTACAGTCAGTCAGACTGTCTGCGGTTCCACTTCTAACTGGGGCACATGCCTGGCCTTGTCTGGCGTGCCATCTCACTTTCCCTTCAACTGCCTTAAAAACATATTTTCCCACAAACTGTCAACCTTTTGTTTAAGTTTATTTTTAAACGGAAAGGGAGGTAACATACTATGTAACTAAAAACATCATCCTGTTTAGTGTATACTTGCATGTTTCCTTTTAGTTCTCTTCGTGTTCTTCCCTTTCAGTCTCAGAGAGCAAAATTGCTTTTACTTTATAAAAAGATCTCAGCATTTTCAACTTTGTAGCATGACAGAACTAGTTTTTGCAGGAGGCTTCGTTGAAAACAATGTTGATTATTGGCATAGACAGGTAGGCTCTTCTCTCACACAAAATATTTGTAGAAACGGTGAATGTTTTTGTTACAGTCAGGTTTAAGCACAGACATTTTTACTGTATCTTTGTGGAGTGCGTAGATAATTTACAGTAGAAGTTAGCTAATCTGTCTTTCAGTAGCTCTTGCCCACTTATGAGAGGGAATTCAGGTTGCAAATAGGTCAAAGGAGGTCGGTGCTTTGGGAAATCTCAAATCTGATGCTCTGTCAAATGATAGCATTGTTCTTCAGGATATTGCCTGGTGTTTTCTTTTACATATACTAATGCTTTTGAAATTGTGAAATATTTAATTGTGGGGAATGTACCCTCTAAAACAGTGACTTTAACATAAGGTGTCTCAGTTGAGTGAAAAATCTCACGTTGCACTTGGTTAATGCAGGTACTGAAGGCTTTGTCTTGTCACATTTTTATATGGGATTTGTTCTCCTTCTCTTTTAGGAAATGCCCAATTCTGTCTTTTTGGTAATGGAGGTATGTGTTAACACACGTGTTTCCTTCTGGCTAATTTTAAAGATGAATTTTAGACAACACACCTTCTTTGCACGGCTGCAAAATAGCCCTGACTTGTTAAAACAAGTAGTTCTGAAAACTGGATTACTAATTTTGTATGCACTACTAAATTTATCAGCAGTCTTTGCTTTATAAATTATTCAGTTTCATTTTATGGTACTTGTAAGTATTGATGAAGCATTACACCTCAAATTATTAATTACAAATAATTGACAAAACAATTTTGAGGCAAACAGCTGAAAAGGATCTTCTAATTTTAGTGACAAGATTACAAAGTAAAACTTATGTAGCAAGTATTTCAGTGCTTGTGTTTTGAAAGAAAACCTTTCTTTTTAACAGTACTGCAATGGTGGAGATTTGGCGGATTACTTACAAGGTAATTGATTACTGTATTTCCCTATTGCATTACGTGTTTGTATTCTGTATTTCTGTAATCTGTTGGTGTTTCTCTGAAATTTTTTGCTTGTGGCTTAAATATTTTCCTGTTTGTGGTATGTCTGTAATACCACAAGGCTTGTTCAGCCTGGTGTGATTTTAGAGTAGCCTCTTTATGACAGTAATTGAATTCACCAAGGATCCGTTTAGTGTTGTGTTCTGTCTCCAGTGAAGATCAGCAGCAGAGTGTTGTGGTTGTCTGCCACCCTGGGAAACTGAAAACTAAATTTTGAAGCTGCAGGAAGACATAAGATTTTGCATTTGTTTAAAATATTTCCCAGTGTTTTTTCAGTGTCACTCATCATTAAAAATAAACCCCATAAACTAGGAATGAACATGAATAAAATAACACGCAGGCAGAAAATGCTTTTTGCCACTGCTTTCAAAACAGTTAAATGTAACATTCCCTTAATTGTAAATGAGAGAGAAGATTTAGGTAAAATGTGATGGGTTTCTGTTTCTACAGTCATATTTTGGGGACTGCTCCCAGTGTTTTGATTCCACCTGCTTTCTTTTCCAAGACGTCAACTTAAAAATGCTGAAATACTTACATAATAATGCTTTCTACAAAGAGGCAGTTCTGGCTTGGGAGAGATTTTACCCTTCAACATGGCTCTGCCCAAAGTGAAGACAGAAGTTACAGTATCATGACAAGTGGATTCCTATTACAAACAAAAATTTGAGCAGAGATATTAATCTTCTTATTTTTCTTGATGGAAAATATTCTTTTACCTGCCTTTGTATCTGCAGTGTATTGAAGGAATCTTTTTGTGAACAGCTATTGTTATGGTAACTGTGTATATTAGAGGCTTAATTCACTCCCCATTAAAGTCCTTGGAAAGACTCATACAGTATAATCCAGCTCCTTCGTTCAGTACTTTTCAGACTGCAGAATGAGGTAATACCTTCTGAAGAGACTTTCAAAAGTGCATCTTAAATTTTCCCCTTCAAAACAAATTTTACTAAGGATGACATTTTTTGAACAGAGTAGTTA
>JAOTQQ010000006.1:7074475-7108211 GCA_026546715.1 Gallinago undulata | reverse complement strand
CTTTCAAAAGTGCATCTTAAATTTTCCCCTTCAAAACAAATTTTACTAAGGATGACATTTTTTGAACAGAGTAGTTATCTGCATCCCCATGATAATTTGTTTAAAGAAATAATAGTTTTACAGGTTCAGGTTGTAATACGATTGTAGAATGCAATGTTAAATGTAGAACATTTAACGTTCTGAAGTGGAGTCTTATTTTTCTTGGGTCCTTTGGTTTTTTTAGTGATTTTTTTGATTTAATGATGATTGAGAAGTTCTACAATTATTATGCTACCAAGTTGAATAAACTACTGTAAAAAACAAAGTCCTGTAGCTTGTGTAAAACTATGGAGATGGATATGTTGTTGAGAATATATACATTTGTAGAAAAATACTGGAGATTGGATTGTTCTGAATTTAATTCACTATGATTTTGTTTTCACAGTTGATCACTGTGAAGTTTATTGCTTTTTGCCCAAAGAAAATGATATTTATTTTCTCCTCTGCTAACGCACATGTTTATTTTCAGCTAAAGGAACTCTGAGTGAAGATACTATCCGAGTGTTCCTCCAGCAGATTGCAGCAGCTATGCGTATTCTGCACAGTAAAGGAATCATTCACAGGGATCTTAAACCACAGAATATTTTGTTGTCTTATGCCAGTCGTAGAAAGTCAAGCGTCAGTGGCATACGAATCAAAATAGGTAAATATGCTTTTCTCTGATCTCAAGGTAAATAATCACTGTTGAATTGTTTCCCTACTCAGAAGTGTCTTTGTAGTTAATGCTCAGAGGGTGTACTGGATATGGTGTGTATTAAATTGATGCAAATCAGACAGTAAGTCTAGAACGATGAGGTTTATGCTGTAATGCAAATTCTCAGCATTAAAAAAAGATTGAGTCATAAAGACCTTTCTTATTAAATCTGCAGGAAAAAGAAACCTATTGAGCTGATGTTTCAAGTACTAAACTATTTTAATTTGACATAAATCTTTAACCTTTGAAAATTCGTATAGCCTTTAGCCCATTTCAAAACTATGTGCATGTGAGACTCCAGAGTTCCACCTGGTTTTTTTTTTTGTGGTAGACCCTCCTAAAGGGTTATTTGAGAAGTTTAATAATGTAGGTTATGACCTATTTTTGGCAGAAGGAGGTTGGTATTGTAACTGGGGAGAGATGTTGACTGTTCAGGGTAGTACCAAACTCCTCTTCAGAGGACACTTTGGGAGTATTAATCTCTCATTGTTGTCTGTTAAGTGTCCATTTAAAAATACCTTGTTTTGAACGTTTCTACGCTTTTGCTCAATCAAAATCTGAGATCTGTTCCAACTCACTACAGCTTCTAAACAGCACAGAGGAGACCAAACTTCTTCTCTTGCTGTCCTTATTAGAGAGTTTCAGATGCTTTTACCTATGTGGAAAATTCAGGCATCTGAAACTTGAGTTCTTAAACTTCTACCTGATGTGATTTCACTGAAGCAGATTGTATATTCATCGCTCTTAATGAACCATTTATATTTAGCCACTGACTTTAATCCTTTCCTGCTGACGCCAGACAGCATGTTCTGCAGCTGGGGAGATGGGGAGCAGCAGTTCATGCAAATGATGCCACTGCTTTTTCCTGGTGTGCTATTTGGAAAATAATACATTCTTCTTTCAGTGTAACATAGATTTTACTATTATTCCATGTAGTTGGCTGCATATTATACCTGTCTTTTTCTAACTGGTAATTTTAGCAGATTTCAATATGACACATGTTGTTTCTAGACTTTAAAAATTTGAAAATTACCTTTCTTTTCATTGACAAATGTGTTTCTTTATGTAGCTGACTTTGGTTTTGCTCGTTATCTGCATAGCAACATGATGGCTGCAACTCTGTGTGGTTCCCCCATGTATATGGTAAGTGGCTTGTATTTCAGATTATGTTGCTTATCTCAAACGCTCTCTTAGAAGAACAAAATAATTTAGTGCTTGCTGATTGGCAAATAACGTTGCTTCAGAAGTACCATGGGCAGCACACAGTTCACCTCTCTATAGTTTTACTGGCTTTTTTTTCCCTTGTGATTTACAGATCATGCTTGTTAAAATCAGAGAGGCATTGAACATTTCTTAGTGCTGCAGGAAGGAAAAGTCTTGGTGAATTAAAAGACAATATATCTTAGCATTAATTTTTTGGCAAAGTAGTTTCATTCCCATTTACTTACATTTTTCCCCTGAAATAAGATGTTCTGTCCTTCCCAGTTTCTAAGAAAATAAAAAGTGATTGAATAGATGTCAGAAGAGCTACTACTTCATGTTTTCATTGTAGTTATTTAATGTATTCTCTCACATGTGGGAGAATACCCTCTCATGTGGTTCTGGTTTGTTTGCTTTTTTAAAGAAACAATTTGGAGTTAATTGCCATTAATTTTTACTAAGTAGTGTAGTGGTCAGTTGAGCACTGGACTGGCTGACTTTGACACTACCACTACCCTACTGTATGGTCATGGGAAAATCATTTTACTTTCCCTTGCCTTGTTTTGATATATGTAAAATGGTGATAATGATATTCCTTATGTGATGCTTCATTATTTATCCCCAAGGAAGACTGCATAAACCAAGTAAATAATCCTTACCTCTTACTCCCATGCATGTCAAGCGCTAAATGTTTTCTTTAGAACATCAGCAATTCTAGTTTTCTGTGTTTTTTGAAATGTAGCTTTCATTGTACATAGAACTGTTGCCTTTCTAGCCATATGAGGCAGATTAAAATGTTAATTTTGTTTTGAAATATTTACTCTTTACAATGAAGTGGTCTCTGTTAGTACTACTCTGACAGAACTGTGGAATTCATATGCTGTTGCCTTGCTGCTTTGTTTTCCCTTCTGAGATTTTGCTGTTCTTTCCAGGCCCCTGAAGTGATAATGTCTCAACACTATGATGCTAAAGCAGACCTGTGGAGCATAGGGACTGTGATTTATCAGTGTCTTGTTGGAAAACCACCTTTTCAGGTAATGCTTTATTTCCTTTCCCCTCTTTTTAGTTTCATGGGCATTCCTAGAGCTTTTCTTTCCAGTCATGAAAAGAGAAGTGGTGATGTCAGAGTGTAGTGTTGACGCTTCAAAGGCCAGATCACTTGAGGATACAAAGGGAGAAGTTGCTCATACTTAGTCTATGAGATCAGTGTGTTCAATCCAGAGGAAACACTCAGGATACTCAGTGAAGTCACTGCTGTGCTTGGGGTTTTCTTCTTTAATGCCCATATGCAAAAGCTTCCTTTTTGTGTATGTGTGCATAGGTACAAAAGCTATTTCCTCCATGAAACTGAGCTTTAATTAATGTACATTTTTATTTGACAGGCCAATAGTCCTCAAGATTTGAGAATGTTTTATGAAAAGAACAGGAATTTGATTCCTAGGTATGTCACCATGGCCTTTCCTGTCACTTATATTTGTTGATTGAACACTTTTTTCATCTATGGGAATGGCTGGGATTCATAAAAATACTTGATATTGCTATCATTACAAGGATGTAGTATGATAGCAGTGACTCATGTTGCATCTTGCTTTCATTGTGTACCTTACTGAGCTGAAAGTGTCTTGTGCTAAGGCTACGGAGCATGTATAGTGAAGACTTACAGCAGAATGCTGACTTCCTGAAATGTAATGCATTATACATTATTTAATGCATGTTTTACTTCCTCTTTTGTGCAGTATTCCTAGGGAGACATCAGCTTATCTGGCTGACCTGCTGTTGGGTTTGCTTCAGAGAAACCAGAAAGATAGAATGGACTTTGGTAGGTAACATTTCCTTTTGATCTCTTGATGTTCCTTGTGTGACCAGAATAACTGTCTTGACCTTTTGTCTACAGGCAATTACATGAAAAATGATGTATTTTTTCCTTCTTGGTTCTCATAAAGAAGGCAGAATAGCCAAAATATATCATTAGGAAACCACTGTCAGTGTTAAGTGATGGACATAGATGATGACTTTGTAGATGACAAGTGAAATGTAAATTAGTTTAATTCTTTCAATTGTGGCCTTTGTTCCCCACAGTGTTAATTGATATACCTTATATTTGATGCCACAGTCATATTTCTGTTACTTTAACTGCTGTTTTGGCTTCAGACTGGGAGCAGCATGCAGGTTGCAGAAATGTAACAAGTACTGGAAGAACCTGCTTTGGAAGCAAAATTACTTTTAATGGTTCCTCTCCGATAACTTTCTCTTGCAAAATGCAAATATCATCACTGTATTAATGGGGGTACAAGTTGTGTAAATTTGATTTGATCTTGAAAGCTATAGATATGTATGTCTGAGGGCAATGAGACGTGAAGTTACATCAAAAGTGTTTATATCTGCAAAGTTGAATTTCCAGTGTTGGTATTGGTAGTTGTAGGGCTTAGTAGAAACTAGATGGATACTGCCTTAACGAAAGCGAACTTGGTTGGCTCCAGTTCACTGCTGTGTTTGGCTTTTTCTCTTTAGCTGGAGATCTTTGGTTGCAGAACATTGTTCTAACTTCTTAAGATTTCGGGGCCCCAAAACAGTACTATTGAATCATTCAGAAAGGCTGCAACTGTTGCTGTTTCAAAATTAGTCAGGAATAGAGTTTGGATTTGTGTGTGCTTTGTACTGGCTGGGTTGTCTGTTACATGCTTCAGTCTGAAAAAGCCTTTTTATTGCAAGGTCTTTAGTTACCTATTACAGCAAAGTAGTAATGCTTTTTTTAATTCTTTTTTAATGCAAACTCAGGAAGCATTTTTAAAAGGCCACTGAAAAGTTAAATCTTGATTAGTTCTTTAAATTTTATAGCACTATTTGTTATTGCAGTTTTATCATAGCTGCCGTAGAAAATGTTAATCTTGATCTTTGGTTAATTAAAGCTAAGTTAGCTAAATACAATTATCTTTTTCATTATTGTTATTTTATATCAATAGCAATGTTTTTTATACTGAGATTTGTTTTAGCAGCAAGATAGGTATAGAATGGTGAGAAAGAGCCTAAACTTTAAAGTTCCTTCAGGCTCTTTGTAGATAAGACCCAGTTCTTCCTTACCATAAAATATTCACTCTTTTGATGCTGAGATCCTAGGGTGAGTTGCACCCAAAAGTCAGACATGCTCAGTTCTTGTTTCTGCTTCTGAAACTTCACCGTTGCTCTTTAATTAGGCATGCAGGCCTGGTTTTGATGCAGTACTGAAATACACAGACGGACTCATTCATCACATGTGGTCCTTGTGTATTTGTGATAAGATGGCTGTATTTGTTAGGCTGTGGAGAGAGGAGGATTCAAAAGGCCATTTAGTTCTTTACTTGAAATTCAGGACTCTACTAGCTATGTTTTTCTCTTTCCTTTTCAATTCCTGCTATGTTTTTCTCCAAGAAATATCAAATTATATTATTTTTTTTAGTAATTTGCAATTTAAAACATCAATATTTGCATATTTAAGGTGTTGCTCTTCTGAGAACCAGGCATGGGTTTTTGTGTGTAGGTGTGACTGACATAACTCAACTGCTGTACTTAAAAATTTAAGTAAAAGTCAGATCCAGAAAAAACTCATGATAACAGAGTAAAATGTCCCAAATGATAGCGACAGTATTCAGGGGTTGATGTATAAATTTGTATGTGTAGAAGAAAAAACGCATCAGAAACATGGACTTGAAGTCATCCCACTTTTCATTCTGGGTGTGCCAATCCCTACAGTTTCTTCAAACATGGGAAATTCACTTATGTGTGGTAGTGGGAGAACGCATTTGTGCTTAGAAAGAAAAATAGAAAGCAGAACGGTAGTGATGAAAGTCATGTTTTTCTTGGCTGAGCCACTTAAAGGGCCTCAAAGGGGCTGCTCTGGAATGTGTTTAGCAAAGGGAGTGAAAGGGAGAGTGTATAACTGAGCCCAGTTGCCTGTTGTTAAAGTAAAAATAGTGTTGGAAATCTTGTTGATCTTCCAGCAATATAAAGTAGAACAGCAGGTGTTGTACAAAAGCTCAGGAACACCTGATCCTGTGTTAAAGTTAATCATTATATTGTTCTTGCGTTAACAGCTAGACTCCCTTATCGGGTTGTGGAAGAAAGTGTTGTTGAAGGAAGAGGGGATACTGCAGGCCTCAGGATTTTTGTTGGGTTTTTTTTTTTTTCCATGTTATTTGCTTAGGTCTGATGAACAGCATTGTTTTTCCTCAACTGTTAGAACAGTTCAGAAAGTTCAAAAGTTCAAAAAGTTCACTCTAAAGTTCAATAAAATGAATCTCAGCATGTCCTTTTACAACAGAAGCAAAATGTTTCCATTGTAACAGTAACAAGTTAACAGAGGAAATTGTTAAAGAAATTGTGTTTAATTCTGCTTTAAACTGTGAAGCAGCTGCACAGGTCGTGTTCTGCTGCTGGGGAGTGGGAAGGAATATGGCAGCTGCCCTGTTGTGATGTTCTCACCACCAAAGGAGTAGCATTAATGGGTTCAAAAATAAGTGTCACTCCTTGGGAAAGGCAGAAGTGAAAATACTTTCAGTGTTTGATGTGAGAGATGCTCATCATTTTGAAGAGAAATTAAAACTGAGTTAGTACCATGTTGGACACAGGGAACATAATTTCATGCTGAGTGTGGGAAGGCTTCTCGTGTACATGATCCTTAAGTGCGGTCATAAAATGTCCTTCGGTAATTCAGTCTGATTTGCCTTGCTGGGGTTGTTTGAAGTTATTCCATTGATTATTTTTTTTTTTGTTTCCTTTCCAAATGCTACAGCAACATGTAACATAGAAGGCTTTAATCTTTTATAAGCTCTTCACCCTCTGGCTCTGAAATATTGATTCTGGGAAGGCAACAATTTACCAGTATCTGCAATATAGTCTGCAAGTTCTGTGACATTTGTACATTTACTCACCATGGTTGTTGTTTCTTGTTCTACAGAAGCATTTTTCAACCACCCTTTCCTGGATCAGATTTCAACAGTCAAAAAGTGTAAGTAGTTTTGGTTTTCTACTTATTTGTGTAAGTGGTGAATGTTGGGAGCTGAAATGGAGAAAGATCTGCCAAATATCCCATGAAGTGTTTATGAGGCATTTTCCTGAGTCTGACTTGTGCTCTATTGTGAGGCTAAGTGTTGAATCCTTTTTTGTATTATGCTAGACGAAATGTGATACTTATTTACTAGTTCCTTTGGTGTTTCAACTAACTTAAATACCCTTGTGTGTTTAAGGATGTGCTGTGCTTATAAATTGTGTAAGGGTTTATGAATGAAAAGCAGTGAGGAAATGAATTTGTTTGAAATTCAGCCTTTCAAAATCTTAGTCCCCCCTCTTTTTTTTTTTTTTTTTTTTCCCCTTGGATTTTCCTCTTCTAGCTTGCCCTGTACCAGTGCCCACATATGCAGGCTCGGTCTCCGGCAGTTCTTGTGGTAGCTCTCCTTCATGCCGTTTTGCTTCTCCTCCAGTAAGTTCTCTATTTTACAGAACAATCTCCAGAAAATATTTTCTATAACGTTTACCCAAGAGTTACTGAATTTTAGATCTTCCAATTCATGAAAGTATAAACAATTGTGTTTACAACACAGGGAATATCCCTGTTTTCTGTTAGAAGAATGGCATTAACATTTTGGTTCTCTCTTGCTCCTTGTGTTGTACTTTGTGGGTTTTCTCTTGTCCTTCTTTGTTAAAAAAATACATGTCAAATGTTTAGAGTAGCTGCGTGGTCTTAATTGCTGGTTGGGGTTAAACCATAACATTGGCTAATGCCCCTTACACTGATACAAGCTGGTGACTTCGGCTTTACATGGCATTTTGAAGAGGTGCATCTGTATCACCAGGAATGATTAGATAATTTGTGATTGTTTAAATTCACAGCCTATTTAATATAGAACTGTCTAATTGCCACTACAGGGTTATCCAGTATTTGAAATTTCCAAATTCAAATACTTTTTGTATTTTTAAATACTTAAGAAACAAAAAAAAGCCCAAGATTTATCCTTTTTTTTGTGTCAAAGCTAGTGATGATTCTTACTTTAGAAGTGAAAAAGCGATTTTTGCATTCTGAATCACTGTATTTACAGTGGGTTTTTTTACTTCCTTTTTTCCGCCCCCCTCAGTCTCTCCCAGACATGCAGCATATTCAAGAAGAAAATTTGTCTTCCCCTCCATTGGGTCCTCCTAACTATCTTCAAGTCTCTAAAGACTCTGCCAGTACCAGTAGCAAGAATTCCTCTTGTGACACAGATGACTTTGTTCTTGTCCCACACAACATCTCTTCAGACCACTCATGTAAGAACCTTCCTTATTTTTATATTTTAAAACAATTTCCACTCGTAGCATACCTATATGTCCTGTTATTCTTTGACTCTCTTTTCTCTAAACGTGTCTCAATTTACATTGGAACTCATTTTGTTAGTTTGAGGGGAGCCTGTTTGGTATACCTGCATGTCCACCTGGGGTATTTTCATTTCCACTTGAGTAGCCAGATATGCCAAGGACACTAGGGTGATTTAAAGTCATGGAAAATACTGGGGTTTGGCAGTAGAAGAAGAGAGTCAGTTGTAAACAACTGATAAAAAGCCCAAGGATTCTCTTGGTGGAGACAGGCACGTTGGTACCTCCAGGCTAACTGAATGTTTATAGACCATGCTGTAGAGCTTTAGATAATAAACAAGTGTAGGTAAAAACATAATAAATGTTTAACATGAAAGGTAAGGCATGAGACTGGGCTTATACAGTCGAAGGACTGGGATGTAGCACATTGCTATTTTATGACATCATCCAAACCTGAATTTCCACTAGGAAGCCAATCAGCAGATTTCTGTACATGCCATCAATTCATGTTAAATATTTGACCAAATTAGTACCTTGATGTTTTGAAGGGGTTTTGTCATTCATTATTTTAATTTTCTCAATGCTGGTACCTTGTTCTCTTAAACAATGAATTTTATTTCAAAATTGTTACAATTGGTATAAAAAAATCCAAAAAAACACAACAAAAGCAAACAGCAAAGCTCATTAAAGAACTGCTTTCCCCAGTAACATTGTTGCTGTTGATCACATTTGAGGTATTATTATACACAGGACAATTTGTGGAAAACTTATATGTTCACAGAAATTTATCAGAAGTGATTATTTCTACAACAGTAATACTGGAGATGTGGGGTTTTTTTTAAGGTTCTGCTTCATGATGTGGGTTTTCAGTGTGTTCTTCTGCTTACTGTAGATGACATGCCATTGGGAGCAGCTGGCAGGCGGGCTTCGAGCGAGTTCTTGATGTGTGGAGGGTAGGTGTGCTGAGCTTTATCCAAAAGAAGTCTCATGTTCTAAAATTGATACTGCAGCTGTAGGAGTTGCTGGGGTTTTGGCAGTGATGGGTTTGCATAGCTGTATGTGGACTTAAAGATTAATATGCCAAGTTGAATTTAATATGAATATGTAAACAGCTTGAATTCAGAAAGTTTTGCTGTGAAGTAGATCATTTCTCTGCTGTGAAGACCTGCCTTTTGACAATGTTTTTGTTTCCACAGGCAGTCACCGTTAACTATTTCTGGAAGCTCAGGAACTGTACAGAAACCATCCTCAGCCTCTTCTCGAAGTACTGCTTCTGGTACAGCTAACAGGTGCGTGATGCAGGCTTAGTATTTCCTCTCTTCTAAAAAGGTTTTCTGCTACTATTTTTTTTTTCTTTTTAAATTGTGGGTGGCTACTGGAAACTGAATTGCACTAGGAACCAGACCTGTTTTTTTCCAGGCTCTCTACACTTAATTCTAATAGCTGATAGTTGTGTAGCTAATTTCTGGTTCTGATGCATCGCCAAAAGATTTCCATAAGAAAAGAGAGCATGCTTTGGTCTGTTTAAAGTTGAAAGCATAAGCTTCAGAGACAAAACTGACTTGTCCTTTCTGGTGTTACGAAGCACAGCACAGTCTTCATTTAGTGATTCAAGACGTTGAATGCAATATAGATTTTAAGAAGTAGTTGTGAGAGAAGAGGAACTTACAAAGCCTAGATTGCTATGGATTTGTGTCTCGTGGCTGGATTATCTTGTGTCTGGTAACTGGGTGTGGTTTCTGTGCAAGCAATTGCTGTGAATTTCATCTTTGTGTCTCACAAGATACCAAAGAAGTCACATGAAAGAGGTAAACATGTATTGCAGCTTTTACATCAGCAGGATTATTAATAAGTCCTCTTTTTACCACATGATTGCAGGCGAAGTTTATGCTAGTTTGAAATAGCACTGATATGTCAGTGCTGCCTGAAATCTTCCCTGTATTATATTGGAAAATGTAAAGCTTAATCATGCTGTTTAACTACTCCTGTAATATGTAAACAGAAGGGTTAGATTTGTTATTTGACCAAGTAATGAATTTCATAATGTTTTCAGTACAAACAGAAAGAGGATGAGTGGCTAAATGGGGAATAAAGCTATTATGTTGGATGTATTCTTGGCTTATGCTAATACTGCAGTCAGCATTATTTGTTTAGAAATGCTTGTCACAAGAAAAGTTTGCTACTTTGTGCTGATCTTTGTGCAGTTTGTGAAATCTGCTGACATGGGCTGTCAATACAGCTTTAGTCTTACATTTTATGTTTAAGGGCAGATAATGGGGATGGTTTGTCTGTAAAGATCCATTTGCTTTATATTGGCCTTGTACAACATATTATAAATGCATTGTAATTTCCTATTCTATATTGTGTCAGGCATCACAATTTTTAGTTACAGGTTTTATGAAAATATGCCAGTTATGTTATCTGTACATTACTAAGTTAAGACCTAAACAGTCGTGTGATTAGAAACTTTCAGTGTCTGTATTATAATACAGATATTTATTAATACAAGTTATTATTGGTTGAGTAAATTTAGTAACCATCTGGCTGCTTGGGGCGTGGTCTGAAGAAAGCAGAGTGTGTGTCTTGATACTGTATGAGATGCTGCTTTTGGGTTTTGGTTTTGGTTTTTTATTTCCTGAGGAACATTCTTTCATAGTGTGTGGTTATTTGTTTTTTTTTTACCAAAGATTATGTCCTATGAATATTTCTGATTAACTAATCAAATGGAATTAATTGTATCCATAGTTATGCTGCTTTATGTCAGGTGTAAGAAGCTCTAACACTTCTCAGACTCCAGCCAGAATAGACGGAATAGGTAGAGATGGTTCACTCTCCTGTGTTTAATTGCTAATTTTATTCTCTGGACCTCAGAGAAACAAGATTTGCATGCAGCTCTGCACACATCTGTATGACAGCTTCTCAAACTAGTAACAAACCACGTCAGACTCAAGGATGCCTAACCAGAGATTAGCTTTGCTGAGCTGTGGTTAGCCCACGGCTTGCACTGCTGTACCTGCAAGAGTGTGTGAGAGCAAGGGAAGGCATTTTCCATGCTGAGAACTTTAAAAGTTGAGGTGCCTGTTGTGTTACCCCTAGCAGCTGCCACTGCCTTTCTCTGGTTCCCACTTGAGACCTTCTCCTCCCATGGAGGCTTTCAGGCTTTTCCACCAACTGTGTTTGGAAGTCACAGCTGACTTCCAAATTACTTGGTAGTATCTAAAAATGGTGTGGCAATAAAAAGGACAAACTTCTTTTCTTTTGCTAAGGAAGCTCTGTGCATATTAGGAAGTAATATTTCATTCTCGGGGGCAGTAAAGAGAACAGGATAAATACAATCAGAAACTCAGATTTCTGTTTGGCTGTAGCCTCGCAGTGACTGCTGTAACTGCTTGTTTTTTCGTGGCAGAACTTTTTTCACATTTCCTGTAAGTATTTCTAATCTTTCTCTGAAGAGGTGGTCAGTAAAGGACCAGATACTAAACTGATTATCTTCCAAAAAGCCCATTAGTTTGAAATTCTTTCCGTTGAATTCTGTCTTGTTTTAAAAGCGTTGGTAACTGATTACGTTGCAGTGGTTTGATTCCCTTATCAGATAGTACACCGAGGTAAGCCAGGTCACTGACACTTCAGTTGAACTTGGGTGAAGCTAATCTGCAGTTGGAGTCTGTGGATTAATGTTCAGGTGTGTGGTTTTGGTCGTTTTGTCAGGGGTTGCTTACATAATGTGTTTTCCTTTTGCAAGTTCACGGTGTCTCTGGGGATATCTCTTGAGTGTGCTTTTAGTGGCTTTTGTACACATTCCAGCCCTGCCGCTGAACTTCCTGTTCTTAGCGCAATGGGTTTTCCTAGAACGCTATTTTGAAGCGTGGTAAACAGAGCGGGCTGATTGGCAGGAAGCTGGAGGGACCTGTAGATCGCCGTGGTGCGTGACGAAGGGCTCCAGCTGGTACTGCTGTCTCAGCTCAGTCTGGTACTGGTCAGTCTAAGAAAGGTAGTTAGTAACAAACAGCTCCTCATCGTCCTCCGTGAAGTGTTAGAGCTAGATTAGGACAAACTGAGATCCCATTGCATGCAGGGAGTGCAGAAGCAGTTTATTTGCCTGTTTCCTAGATTTTTCCTGAAATTTCAACAATGGTGCAATTCAGTGAGAGGCCTGTCTACCTATATTCAACTCCTGTCTCCGCACCTTCCAACTTCAGGCATTGTCAGCCTTCGGTGTCCCCCCGCAGTGAAACAGCACCTATCCCTGTTCCCACTCAGCTACGGAATTACCAGCGCATAGAACAGAACCTCTCCTCTACTGCCAGCCCCGTCTCAAACCCCCACGGATCACCAAGGTGAGTTTGGGTTTTCTTAACTCCCTTTTCTGGTTCTAGTTTGTGTTTGTACCCTGACAGGTGTCCATGTCTTCTTGCTGATGTCATATTTTTTTCTGCACAAAAACATACTAGAGAGACATTTTAATGATAACAAGTAATAGTCCTTCACAGTCTCAAGACTGTTGGATGGGCACTTGAAATTTTTCATGAAAACAAAATGAGCTTGTTCTTTCACTCAAACGCAAGCCAGGAAGGTGAAAAGATGAAGTCTTTCTTTTTTATTCCTCTTTGTGTATTATATGGCATTACATCATAAACTAGAAAGTCAGTAATAAGTTATGTTTTGTTTTCACACATGTAGTGATGAAATGAATGCATTGTTCCGTAGAATATCAAGGAAGCAATTTTTGGCTTGCTAGTTACCAGCTTGTCTTATTACAAAGCTCTAGTGTGCCAGACTTAGTCTCTGCCTTGTGGTCTGCAGGATCCAGATGATGAAGGTCAAAGACTCAGAAACAGACTACTTGGAATTCTTGAGTTCTTCCCAAAAGCAAAATCCATGGTTCCTTGCGTATCTTTTTTTTTCCAGGATCTCTGATTTTATTATAGGTGCTATAACTGGGGAAGTACCTTTCCGTTAAATAGCCTGTTTTCAGTTATCTGACCTGTATAGCAGTCTCAGTATGAAAACTTTGTCATACTCTTCATTGACATAAAACTGGGCATTTGCAGCAATACATTTAATATTCAAAATGTGACGATCAAGTTGTTTGAAGATTAGGAATCTGTTTTAGTTTTCTCCAGCTAACAGACTGTTATGACATTGAAAGTTAAAAAGTCAACATGAACCACAGGAATTAAATCTTGTTTCTTTTCAGTGTTGGAAGCTTAGCTTAAGTTACTAGCTTAATAAGCATCAATATCATAGCTTTCTCTTTAAATATCAGTATTTTCTTTAACTGATCACTGTACTCCTTAGGGAATTCTGAAGCTTATTTCCAGGAACCACAGTTACTGTAGCGTATGTAACCATTCTTTTCACCTTGTTAGAGCTGGAGTTGTGAGACGCTCAAATACCAGCCCAATGGGCTTCATGAAGATGGGCTCCTGTTCTCCAATACCAGGGGACACTGTGCAGGGCGTTGGGCGCAGGTTATCCACAGGATCTTCTAGACCATATTCTCCTTCACCACTAGGTAAGCCCATACATTCTTAGCAATTAGTAAAGGTTTATCTGGCACAGTAATTCAGAACAGTAATTCTTGCTTGAAATTATCTTAAACCGAGATCTGCCGAACTGGGTCATGCTTGCAGAAATAATTTCTGCTAAACGACTCGCAGAAGTAAACTAACTAGTTTTGCTTTATCTTCATGTGTAGGTAAAGCATAAAGTGTAAATTCACATTTTGATTTTGTTTGCATAGTTGGAACCATACCTGAGCAGCTTGGACACTGTTGTTGCGGACAACTTCAAGGACATGACTCAAGGAGTAGAAACTTCTCAGGTGAGTGACTCTGGACAATGCAACCAGCTCTATTTTGATAGAGCTTCTACAGTGTTTTGTGATGGGGGAAGAGAGCCAACGCTGCATTAGTATGGGTTAATAGGAGGCACTGGGTAAGTGTTGCACTGAGTTTCTGTAGAAACTGTGCCCAGTTGTGGCTGTATCAGACACCTTTCCCCATAATTAATTCCCTACACAGTAAAAGAGCAACTGAAGTTTCTTCTTCTCAAGATGAAAAAGCAACTCTGATAATGCCCGTCTTTAAACAGGGATGGAAGTGGATGGATTATTATGAATGGTAGTAACATGCTTCTTAGAATCTGGTTTCGATAGACCAGCTCTGTCATGCCAGCCCTCAGAAAAGGGAGAAAGAACTGCCAGTGTACAGCTTGCAGCACGTTTTCATCATTCCCTTAGGAAATTGACTGGAATCTGATGCTAGCGTTGCTAAGCATTCAGTAAGCTTTGCAAATCATAAATCATTATGACATGCCAGCAGGGGGAAAAAGAAAAGATCAGGGAGAAATAGAACTTGAAGATGTTTTGAGACTGTTAAAGATGGAATTGCACTGTAATGCCAGAAGGATTAGGCATAAGAATATGCAATTCAGCAACATGTTCTTTTGCTCTATGCACATTTTGGGGTACAGTTTCTTCTTTATCTAAAATACTAGTTATGCTCTTTATTTTGACTCTTCAAGAGGTGGTGTTGAAACTGCATTTTGGGGTTTTCCTCCTATTTAAACACTTTCCAAAATAATCTGGAGAAGATGGAGCCTTTATTTGTTGGAGTAGCCATATTTCAAATACCTGGGAATGATTTCATCCAGATGAAATTAATTCTGTAACATGTCTTAAAAGTTACCTTCATAATTGCTATGCCATTGGCAGTCTCAACAAAAGACAAGGAACGAGTGAATCCTCAGAATTGAAATAGTCTCTTAAAAAACCCAAAAAGGGTGTGTGTGAAGAGATTACGAAGCAGTGTGTATGCTTGTGTTGTTGCATCTTTCGATATAATTTTATTGAGCTGTTGGTTTATTGCCTTTTGCCAGTGTCAAAGTGACTTGTAGTTGTAACATACCACAGCTGTTATACTGTTTTTATGGCTGTAAAGGTTTTTAATGTTTAATTTCTTCATCTGTTTCCTGCATTCTTTCCCTACTTGACTTTATTTCTTAATTTCAAATGAATGCTGTGGTATTTCTATTTGTAAAATACCACAAATTGCAGCAAGTCTGTTTCTCAGCATTAGAGTGGGTATGGGAAGCTGGCTTTTGCTTCTGGGTGAAGTGAGGTCATCTGTACTGAGATCTTCTAAGGACTGAAGACGTCTGTCGTAATGTAGCTTCTAAACTAATTGAGCTGTTCTTGTTGCCACTGGCAGCAGAGGACAAACTTCTAATTCAGATGCCATCCCTGTGGTGGCAGTGCCACTAGAACAGTAACCAGTGAGATTTAAGAGTAGTTTCTGAAACGACAGGTGAGGACTCTCAATGCTATGAGACAGATGAGCAGAGGGATTTCAAACAAGCAAATTCTCGGCTGGGAAGTTAATGAGAAATGGACTTGATCTCCCTGCTGGAGCTGGAGGCAGAAAGGCTATTCTAAAACATACTGTTTAATGGAGTGGAATGAAATCAAGATGAAGTAGCTCATATTCAAAATCTAACTAGCAAAAGCATGGGCTTAAGAAGGTTGAAAGATGTATCTTAACAGCTGGGCACTGCACTGAGCAAACTGCAAGAAGTTTGTGATGGTTTTTCAGCTTACATTTGTGAAATGGAGTCTGTCTCAGAAAATTGTCTTGACCAGCACTGAAAAATCTTAACCTAGTTAGTATGGTTCTTATTAAGTTTTGCCTTTTTTTTTTTTTTATCTGGGAAGCTGTGGCCACAAAGTTGAAGTCTTATGTACTGTTTGTAACTTTGCGCAGTTCCTCATCATGAGACATAAAAACACCATAAGGAAGAGACTGTTTCATCAAATTTCAGGTTCCTTATTTTGAAAGAGGAAGGGCACCTTTGAGTAGGTGAGACATTCATGAGATGTTTTCTCAAAGCACTCTGTTTAAATGACTCCTTATAGCTCTTCCCTTTCCATTTGCTTGAGGAGAAGCTTTGCACTCATACTTAAGTGTGGACTTCCTTTGTACATAGTAAGCTTTAGTAAGCTTTAGAAAAAGATTCACTCTGACAGACTAAAAAAAAAAAAAAGACTGCCCAAAGTTATGATCCCATACAGTTCCCTCTGAATAATTTGGTTATTTTTAGGACCTAGTTTTCTTGCAGGAACCATGAGATGAGCTGCAGACACAAATGTCTGCAAATGAAATCATTAGGTACCAAACAAGTCATTAAAATGCAACGTCACATTCATACTCTTGTTTGCAAGAATATAATTCCAGTACTTGGAACCTCTATTCAACCTGCAGTCTTGGCGGCTGTACTTGAAACTTCAGTGTTGGTTTTGCCACTCCTGCTGAATCCAACCACTTTATTTGTCTTGATGCAGGCTACCAGAGGTACTGCAGCTGCCACTACAGCTGTCGCCCTGAAATCTTGCCTATTTGGCAGCTTGAACGTCTTGTGAATGTAACGTAGCCTTAGTCCAAATAGCCGGCAGGCTAAGTCCATTCTCTTTGCCATCTAGTGAGTTGATGATCAAACATATCTCACAATGTTTGCAGTCCTATCTTCTTTCAGCTCAATGTTGATCTCTGGAATTTTGGGCTTCATTGATACATTTTTCCAAGCACTACAAGTAGAATTTTACCTTATTGTGTTTCGCCCGCACAGGTTCTCCGATACCACCATCTCAATCTCCACAGTCACTTTTGATGGGAGCGAGGTTACAGAGCGCTCCTACTCTCACAGATATTTACCAAAACAAGCAGAAGCTCAGAAAGCAACATTCAGACCCGGTATGCCCATCCTATGCTGGGTATGGATACAGTCATTCTCCACAACCAAGTAGGCCAGGTAGCCTGGGAACATCACCTACCAAACACATGGGATCATCACCTAGAAGTTCAGACTGGCTGTTCAAAACTCCGTTACCAACCATCATTGGCTCTCCTACTAAGGTTTGTTAAGTTTGCCACTATCAGTAAAATATGAAGTGATAACACACCACCTGAAACCATCCCTGAGAATATTTTGAAGTGCTAACTTTATTTTTTCTATGTTCTTGGTCTTGATTCTTAAAGGCAACAGCTCCTTTCAAAATACCTAAAACTCAAGCGTCCTCGAACTTGCTGGCCCTGGCAAATCGCCAGGGCACAGCAGATACCCCATTGCAGCCTAAAGACATCGCTGACCCAAGGGATTTCACGCATTTCCACTCGACCCAAGGAGGTGAAAAGCAGGCAGGAGAACAGCACAGTAAAACTACGTTTGGCAGGTAAGCATTTTGCAGTATTTATAACCTGTAAAGCTGGGTAGGTAACTTGGCAGAACTTGGCAGACACAGCAACTTGGAGAGGAAGAATATGCAAAAAGTGAGCTGTGAGGAGATGCTGAGGTTTGGTGTACACGACAAGAACATTTTGTACTGTGTATAAATATAGCGTGGACTTCCTGAAGTGCTTTGTGTTGCTATCTAGTTCCCTTTTGTTTTGATTATCTGAATATGGAATTTCATTGCCTCTCTGAAGCCTGTTCAGTTTTTGCTTGAGAATCTATATGACAAAACTTACAATATAAATTTTTAAGACAAAAAGGTCTGTTTATTTTTATGGTTGGCTCTGTTTCAGTTAGGTCCATGATAAGCAGTGAGATTTCTAGACTTTCTGTACTTTTGTTGGAGAATTCTTTGTAAGAAATACCAAGAAGCTGAAAGTCATCCTTAGTTGCAAGTTAGAGAGGAAGATCTTACTGAAGAACTTTGTTCTGAAGTCGTATGTTTTTCTGTCTAGGTCTGTTAGTACTGGGAAGCTCTCAGATCAACAGGTAAAGACAACCCTTGGTGGCCAGTTGTACCAAGGCAGTACAGACAGCCTCAATACAGAGCGACCCATGGACACAGGTAAGGAACAGCGTGGTACATCCAGGCTGTCTTTATGTGCTAGGTTTTTTTTATGGAGTGCCAACTAGATACAGTTCTGCTTCTAACTTTGATAATTGGTTCTGACAATTTTTAGCCTTACTGCAGAAAGCTTTTTTTAATCTTTAAAGGGAATACGTTCCATTTCTTTATCATAGCTTTAAAAAGAACTGAGACAGGAAAATATCTATTTCTGTGCTAAACACAGAAATATCTCATCTGCCTATACTGGCTAGAGGGGTTTGGTTTTATTTTTATACAACAGTTGTGGCTGTTTCATTTCCTAATTGCACCTCACTTTCATATGAAAGCCACTTTATGTAATTCTGGGTCATTTTTTTTCTCCTCCCTCCCCAACCTTGTCCCTTGCCACAGGTGGCCACCAGGAGTTCTCATCTTGCTTTTGAGCAGATGGGAGGAGTTCTGCAGGCAGGGCTGGTCTTCAGCCTCCAGACTTGCCATGGTGTGCCTGGAAAATTTTTCTGTCGAATCTTTTGGTGCAGGACTGGTGTCATCCTCAGGCTTTCAGAGAGAGTCTCTGTTGCTATTTTCTAGGTGAGGGTAGAGCAGAGAGAGAGATTGAAAGTAAAAAGATACATGAAGACTGTGTCTTCATTCTTTTTGTGTCTTGCCATACACTCAGCTTGTTTTGTTGGCTGACACAACTTCTCACTAGTTCAAGTCTTGGGTCTACATCAAAACATGTTGTGTTGCAGTGCTGCAATTTGCTGCATGTAATTACTTATTGGTATGATTATATGTAATAGGGACTAACTTGCTGAAATTTTCTGTTCCAGCTCCAGCAGGGGCCTATGGAATTGCGATGGCACCTCCTTCCATGGCAAGCGGGGCGAGTTCTCGGGCTGTCATGTTTACTGTTGGGTCCCCTCCAAGCAGCGCCACCCCTCCTACCTGCACCCATATGGTCCTCAGAACAAGAACCACCTCAGGTAAGACTTTCCTTACCACTGTGGACTGTTGTCATATGCAATATTTAGGCTTGCCCTTGCATTTTGGAGGTCAATAACCTGATTACTGCCTTGCACAGTAGGTCCTCTAGGTCATACAGTAAAAATGCTCTGTAAAGTAGAGATTGATATCAGACAACTTCTGCCTTGTCTCTCCGAGAGAGAGAGACAGAGACACAGATTTATAATACAGCAGTGTGTAACCTCCTGCGTAACACAGCTTTACTCCACCGCGGGGGGTATATAATAGATCTTTATGACAAAGGTGGAGAGGAAAAGTTAAATTTCTGATTCTGCATTTTTGCCTGCTGCTGTGCATTGTACCAGGAGCAACACACAAGGGGTGAGAGCTGACTGAGTTTTGGCATGTGTCGGCTATTTTGCTGATTATCAAAGATGTCAAGGTAGAGGCCTTCATCCCCTCAAGATGAGCGGGAGTCTGCAGCAGTGTGCTTTTGTGAACCATAGCACAACCTTTGGTCTGTACAGTTGGAGACTCTGCCTTGGAATCCTTGTCATCCAATTCGCAGAGTCTGTGTTACGAGCTGTCACTGTTCGTTACGGTGTAGCCTATGCATTCTCTACAGAGCGATGCAAGGAACGATGAGGAGAGCCTCCCAAGAGTGAATCTGTGATGACTACTGATTTATCATTTGCTATCATCCGCAGCCCCAGCGCTGCGAGATGGAACAACCTATTAGACTGAATGTGTGTGTTATTTTTCTTGTAGTTGGATCAAACAGTTCTGGAGGGTCTCTCTGCTCTACTAGTGGCCGTGTATATATGGGCTCTCCTCCTGGTATTTATATGGGTTCTTCTCCTCCGGGAGCCGAGGCAGCTCCGAGTCTGAAGTACATGCCTTATGGTACTTCGCCTCCCAGCTTAGAGGGCTTTATCACTTTTGAAGCTCCCGAATTGCCTGAGGAAACTTTAATGGAGGTATAGAAAAAATAATTTAATGTTTTATAATGTATAATGCTGCTAAAACAGAGACATGGTGAAAACAGGACTGCTCGGTGTGCTTCATAGTTTCCTCTTCACTATCTCACGTATTCCTTGTTAAGATTTTGAAAATATTCCTGTACTGATTGCTGCCAATTTCTCTTTGGTAGCTATTCCTGGCATTTCATGTATTTGAATAGGTAACCAAAGGAACATGACTGCTTTTGTTCACCAGAGTCTTCCAAAGAGGCCTCTGTTTTAATGCCAAGTCTCTGGGTGTGGGTGCTGACAGTAGCAATGTCCCTCTGGGCATTGTTTTTAACTGCTTCTTCACAGTCACTGGATGACGTTAAATCCTACTTGTGGGAAGAGTGTCCTATTTTTTTTTTTTTTTAAATGTGTGGAGGAGTGACACTTTAAAAACACAAATTGGGGTGGTCTTTCACCAGAATGCTATCCTTGGACTGTAAATTTCTCAAGACAGATTGCTGTTCTGTTTTCTCAGTCACATCTTGCTGGAAGGTGTTTGGATCCCTATTGACTGGATCTATATGTTAGAACATGAATGTTTGACAGTACACTGTATTCTTCCCACAGATAGAGTTTAAAATGTATTGGAACCTGCATTACTAATGAAAAAAATTATAAATATTGCTGAGATATGTTTGATTAATTTTGAAGACTAACTTTTTTCTGAGCAGAGACTATGCATGTAGCGTCTGTTTTAGTCACCAAGAAGCAGTGAGTTGTTAGCTCCAATTGAAGTTGTTTAGTTTAAATTATATAAACTTTGTCAACAGCTGCCTTTTAACACAAAATAATTCTAGCTCTAAGTGTAAATTAGAGCGAAGCACCTAAGTATGAAGCTTTAGCTGGGTTCTCTTGTAGGTATCAAGTCTGTTATATAATAAAAGCCAAATGTTCCTTCTGGCTTCTCACACAAGTGCCAAGCATACTTTTGGGTTGCTGATAATATAATAACAAGTAATATGTCCCACTTGTGATTCCTTTAGTTGCTCAGGTTTCAACAAACATAGAACTTCATGTCCCAATTCCTTTGGCTTTGTTGAAAGACACTTAGGATTTTAGTGTATCTTGAAATCGTTAATGAAGAGAGAACAAGTTAATACCTGTTGATCTGGTTGGACCCATTTGGTTTTGCAGTCCCTAGTGCTGGCTCTACTCCAATGTGATTTCTATATAGAATTGACATACCAAGAAATCCTCAAATGGTTAGCAAGAGTTTTAAGTGTACTTGTTTGCTGTGAGGCTTATAATGGTTAAAATGTTGTCATCTTTCCCTCTGACAGAGAGAACATACAGATACACTGCGTCATCTAAACATGATGCTGACGTTTACAGAATGCGTTCTGGATCTGACAGCAGTACGAGGAGGAAACCCAGACCTGTGCACTTCTGCAGTGTCACTGTACCAAATCCAAGAGAGCATAGTTGTTGATCAGATCAGCCAGCTAAGCAAAGAATGGGGGTAAGTATGCGGTCAAACAGTATCAAGAGAATTAGTGAATATCGAACACTTCAAAAATGCATTCAAACTGTGCTTTTTTTGTTGGGAGTGATTGTTTCCTGTATAGAATCTTTTATAGGAGTAAGTTTTTAACAGCTGAAGACAGATCAGAAAGAGCAAAGGACAGAGAGATTTTTGCTAGCAGGCAAATAAAAGGACAGTGTTTTCTGGACTGCTATGAAAGTTGGGGAGAGTGGTGAGGAGTTCAGACTTGAGGGGCAGCAGTGCAGTTCTAACCCTGGAAATACATTTACCAGCTTCTGTCAGATCTCAGCTCTCATCTGTTCCTGTGGGCCAGGCTGAAGCAGTAGCACTGAGGTGGAGATTGGGTAGGGGGAAGGAGTGTCCAGATTTGGCTTTTTTTCAGTGGAAACGATCAGCCCTAATACAAAATGAAAAGCAAAGAGAAATACGACAAATTTGGAGTGGTGGGAAAGGGCAGTTCCACTTCCTGCCTTCTTCATGAAAAAAACAACATAAAAAACCCCAAAAAATACCCATCAAAGTGTTTGCTTTTCACAACTGAGAATTCCAGGGGCATAGGAAATGACTGTAAGAGAAAAGTACACCCAGTCGCCTGTGGTAAGACATTGACCTCGGGCACTTAGTCCCCACAAATAAGTGTTCCTTTTTAAAATGTCTGCATTAAAGCAGTTTGTATTTGCTGCTGCAGCTCCTACGAGCAGATGTGCTCTCAACCCGTGACACAGTGTTTGTGAAGGGAAGGGAGGGGTGGAGTTGCATTTTAAACATCTGTCTTCCTTTTCTGCTGCTGCTGGGTCCTGCATAGGGTTGTGAATAAAAAGTGGTGTTTGCCCATGGCTTGAAAGTGTTCAAGAAAGTTGTTCTAATACATAACTGCCTTTTTTTTTTTTTTTCCCCTCCCTAGACAAGTAGAGCAGCTGGTGTTATACATGAAAGCCGCCCAGTTGCTCGCATCTTCTCTGCATCTTGCCAAAGCACAGGTCAAATCGGGGAAACTGAACCCATCCACTGCTGTTAAGCAAGGTAGATGCAATTTGCTTGGTTTGTGAAATTTCTTTGCTGATACATCACCAAAAAGCTGAAGTTGCAACACTTGTTTGTTTTCTTCTGTACAAGAGAATTGTAGATGTGTACAGTTGCACAATTCTGAAGGTAAACAAAGATACAGGTAGAAACTGTTAAGAAATGGGCCATTATTAACTTGAAATGGGATTTTTTTTTATATATACTTAATTCACAGAAGTGGCAGAGTGAGTAAACATTGAAAGTACAAGTTTAAATGGATAAACTTTGCTAGTGCTGGGAAAAACTAAACTTAGGTTGTATTGTTTGGTTGTGTGGGGTGTTTTGGTTGCTTGGTGGGTTTTTTTGGTTTGGTTTTGTGTTGTTTGGTTGGGGTTGGTTTGTTTGTTTGTTTTTAATTTCTTCTTAACTTCCTTCCAGTTGTGAAAAACCTCAATGAGAGATACAAATTCTGTATTGGCATGTGCAAGAAATTGACGGAAAAGTTGAACCGTTTCTTTTCGGACAAGCAGAGGTTCATAGATGAAATCAACAGTGTAACTGCAGAGAAACTGATCTACAGCTGTGCTGTAGAAATGGTAAGTCACTCCTTTCACCTGAACGATAGGACATTGAGATGCATTGCTTCCTTGCCTTGAAGAAATTGATTCCTATCTCTTTTAAATAACCAGAAAACATAATGTATGTTTCCAGAATTCTGTTCATGGTATTTTTGTTAGTCTTTCATTCTCTTTCCTGCCCTGCCTTAACTGTGGCTAAAGTTCCTGGCAGATGGTGTTCCTCAGGGATGTTTCCCCTACATCAGCACATTTGGTACATAAACACAGGGAAATGAATTCCAAAGCCACGCAGCCCTGGGCACCAAAGTCTCATGCAGTAAAGCTTACTAAAGTATAGGAGCAACAGAAGTGGCTTCATCAATCTGCCGCTTCAATTGGAGGAACATCAGCCTGTCCACACAAAGCAAAAACATGTGGAAGCATTTTCATGCAATGGATAAATTTTGTCTGCCATGGAGCAGATGCAGTAACCATTCGGGAAACTTAACAGCATTTTTGATGAGAAGAAAGTCTTTTTAACATAGATGTCACACAAGATGCTGGCAAATACTCTGTTTAACCCTCATAATTGTGTAGTCATGCATAATTAATTTGTCTTTACAAGAGATTGTAGGTATAAGAGGCATATTTATTCATATGTTGTTGTAACACATGTAAATACAAAAGATAAAAGAAGTGCTTTTATAGCTTATATGTGCAGAATATCCTCAGTTAATACAGCACAGGCACTGTATTCTCTCAAACTTTGTTTTGTTGCTTACAGTTATAAAACCAGATCAACTAAATTAAGGGTCAAAAATAGTTTCTTAATCACACTTTTATATAATTCATTTTGAATTTTTCATTTCATTACTTGCCTAATGCAGTTGATGTAACTGAATCTCCTGAATGATTCCAGGTTCAGTCGGCAGCTCTGGATGAGATGTTTCAGCAAACTGAAGATATTACATATCGATATCACAAAGCAGCCTTGCTGCTGGAAGGACTGACTAAAATCCTGCAAGATCCTGCAGATATAGAAAATGTACACAAGTGTAAGTTTGTTGAATAATGAAAATCCTGAAAATTACGTGGAATTAAACCTGGTGTAGTGGTTGATGTCCCTGCCCATGGCAGGGGGGGGTGGAACAAGATGATCTTTAACGCCCCTTCCAACCCAAACCATTCTATGATTTTATGATTAATGCATTATAAAATAATACTGAAGTCCTCACCTGTTTTACCTCTCTCTGTTTTCAGATAAATCTAGCATCGAGCGAAGGCTTTCCGCACTTTGCTATAGCACAGTGGCTGTATATGAGCAGTAGGAATATCCCGAGGACCAGATGGTGTGAACATAAGGGACCACATCAGTGATACTGCACTTTTTTCACTACAGCTTAATTGTTGTCCTTGTTCTGCCCCATGTGGAAGATGATTCTTACATTTCTGTGGTGACTACCAAAGAAACAGCAGCATATTCAAAGAGGAGAAATTCCAAAAGTACACTTGCCTTACTGATCCAGCAGCTCCTTTTTCTTCCTATCAACAGAATTTAAAAGAATCTCTCTTCACATTTCAAACTGATCCTTGTACGTGTGCTTTGACTTGAATGATCAGGGTGTTTTTTTTCCTCGTGAGGTTTATAGAGAGAGGATTCTTCTGCATCAGGTACAAAAAGACATTTCCCTCAGAAGATTCCCTCAGAAGTTCGTGGAAAAAATATTTTAAGTTGTCATTAAAACATGGCAGAGTGAATTTGGGGAAACCCTAACCATGTGCAAGTGCTGTTTGAAGCTTTCAGGGCTGAGCTGGCTCATGTCAGAGCTCATATGTTGTAAACATGGCTCAGCTTGTCATATGAAGGGATGGCAAGAAAAAACTCTTTGACACGGGGGAGAGATGGTAATGGAAGAAATTGTGCTCCATCTGTGCAAAATCCCCAGTGGGTTTTCAGCTGATGTGGATACAATTCGATGATCTTCTTCCAAAATATTTTGTTTTGCACTAATTTACTAAAGCAACTGTATATTCATTTTTGAAGAACTATATAAAAAAAAAAGAGAAGGCACAATGAACTTGGCTGAATTTCATTTCAGTGTACATAAAATTTTTTTCAGAATTTCAAATGTAGCTTCTAGAAGACTTTCAAACAAACTGTAAAAACTTGTATTCATGTGAACCTTTCCATTTTATACCTATTTGTCTAATACTTGAGTAACTACTGCTCTGGACTTTCTCAGTAATAGCTATGTTGAGTTGCTGGTTGTTTGCTTTTTATATAGATTCGATTGCATCTTTTGTTGTGCATGCGATACGTGCATTAATGCCTGCAGTCTCTAGGGGTGTAATGACAGTTCTCTGTAGTTTGTTTCTTGGGCAGTATTACAATAAATACTGTAAGCTGAAAGGTTCTGCATAAGGAACCATACAAAACCAGAAAATAATGTTGGGGTTTGAGATGCCGATAAGTTGATGTAGAATATCTACATACAGTGTGTGAAAAATCAGGATTATTTTGTGTGCATTTAGGGGGAGAGGTGGGAAGCTTCATTTAGCCTTATAGGCATTATCATTTCAAGCATCCCATGAGATCACCAGGACACCGATTTGCAAAGTATTTAGGCAGATCAGCTTCTCTGGAAATGGTTCCTATACTTTATTTTTGGGACTTTTTTTTGTTACTCAACTGCTTGAATACTTGAATAAACCATTCTCCAGGACAAAATCATTTTAATCCTCTTAAACACAGTGGTCTGAACTATTTGACAAAGTTGTACAGGGCTTACACATCAAAATATTGTTTCAGTGTTCGGATAACCATGTGTTTCCTTTTACTTTGACAGAGTAATGTACTTTTTACCTTATTTATCTGTATGAAATTCCAACAGTTAATTTGAAAGTGTTTGTTTATATAATGTTTGTATTTTTAGGTCTTTAATACGGTGTTTCTACCTCTCCTTTGTAATTGCATGCATTATTCTTGAAACTAGGTAATAACTCACTGAACTGTTGCGTAATAGCCTTTTTATTATGGCCTGTATAAATGTATATTAAGGTAAAAATAAATACTGACACTAGAAGTGTTTCTATGGTAAAAGCGAGTTTGTGTCTCTGTAACCAAAGGCCAACAGTGTTAACTTCAAAGAAATGGTCTGTATCTGGCTGGTGAAACAAGTTGCTGAATGTTCCCTGCTTGGGTCAAGAGGTGCTCATCTCAGCTGCTGGACGTGCCACCAGGGCAGGATGGGGCAACTCGACTGAGTAGGTTATCTCTGGTTAGCTCTAGCACAAAGTGTCCCCGAGTTTATTTTCACTTACTTTAGGAAAACAATTTACCCTGCTTTGTTTTTTTAATTTTTTTTTTAAAACTTGGATTTGAAAACAAATATGCTAAATAGGTTTCTGGGTAACAGCTGTATGTTCTTCCAACAAGGTGCTTATTTGTTGCCTCCAGCAAAGAGGAGCTGTCTGGGCTGCCAGAACAGCATATACAGAGCTAATTGACAGAAATTGGCAGTATGTTACAATTTCTACCCAAACTTTATGGAAAAACAGGTTTTGTCCCCCTTGTAGCTAATATCTTCTCCCCAGCTGAGGTATGCTGTGCTGGCTGGTATGCAGCTGTTGCATTTTTTAGTTGTACTATCAAATTTTTCCCGATTTATTCTTTAAAAGAAACCCCAACGCTTGTGACTGGCACGTAACAATGAAAGAGGATGAGGAAGGAGTGAGCAGGGAATGCTAATGATATGTCTGAACACGAATCTAGGAACAAAGCAGAAGCCTTAGTGCACGAGTCTAGGAGATAGGCTGCTTTTCCCAGGAACTCACTGGTTTTTGTTGGTTGGTTGTTTTTTTTTCCTCAGGGTTCATGCTCATTCTCCTTCCACTCTTGCCAGCAAGACTACAGCTGCACAAACAGGAGGAGAAGAAAAGGGCTATTCTTGTTTGCTGTTTTCAGGAGGAGATGACCAATGTTCATGGCCTGTCTTTCTGCATAAAATCATTCCACAGAGATCCTGAAGCTGTCCTCTGTCTTCAGCTCTCTGCGCCAAACAGCAGGTGCTTGTTTCTACTAAATACTTTTTTTTTTTTTAACTTTTTCAGCCTTTTGAAAGATAGAACTTGAAAGGAAGTATTTGATGTGCTGCTTTTCTAGTTCAGCTCTCTAGCATTTACCCAAGAGCACCATGTTCTGTACTTGTTCTACTTTCTCCATAGCATGTAATATCAACTGAGGAATCAAATCCACATTTTGATTCTGACATTTGCTGATATATTTATAAGAAGTTGAAATCTGAGCCCATCCTCTGATAAGAGAAGATACAATCTTGTTGACTTAACTCGCGACTGAGATACTACGCGATACTCTGAGAGGCATTTTTCAGTTGAGAGGTGTGAGTTGTGTGAGGTGTGAGTTGTGACTGCAAGGTTCTGCATAGTTCTTACTGCTGTCTCGGACAGCAACGTCAAGGTGGCATTACTGTTGTCACCTCTGGCTACAGCGGCTGTTGTTGTGATCTACTGCTGTCACAACGCTGTGCAGCGCACAGCCCAGCTGCACCAAAAAGGAAAGCTTGGTTTTGTTTTTTTTTCATGTAGAGTGAGTAAAGGTGGATACTGCTGCTTTCAAAGCTGCTTGGGGCTTTGAAATGCCAATAGGCTAGCTTGTGACCTGCCTCCTTTTTTGACTTCTGCTTCCTCTCCTTTTTTTTTTTTTGTGGCTTTTTTTTTTTTTGATCTTTTGACTTTTTTGCCTGCTCAGATCTCTGCTTGCCACTGTTTTTTTGACTGTCCAGGATGGTTTGAAGTCGTCAAGCATATCTCCTTTTATGCTGAACTTCCCTGTCCAACCTGAACTGTAGCCCTGGCTGTGGCCACGCAGCTCCTCCTTTCTGCGGATGAGGGAAGTAAGAGCTCAGTAACCTCTCTCTCTTAAGGTTTTTAAGTCAGCTGGAGCCCGGTCTAACTAAGTCTTGGCACTGCTTCTTGGGACAAACACCTTTTCAATAGGCTTTTGTATGTAGCAGGCTACCCCCCTCCTCTTGAGCTGAAAGCAAACTAAATGCCAGTGGTGCTGTTGAGTCTTGTTGCAGTCTTTGTGCCAATCACTTTCATTGTCTCTTTGTGTCCCTTTCACATTTTCCATGGCCCCAGCTATGTCTACAATGCAGCCCACAGACCAGGGCTCAGTGCTACGCAGTATCTTGTTCTTGAAAATGTGAGATCAGCCACAGCTTTCAAAACAAGTGATGCCATAAATGAACTGAGCTGCATTTATTCCTGTAGGTTGTTTTTTTTTTAAATTTCTCCCAGTTGTTAATCTTCTGTACCCACTTCTATGATTGAGTGCTGTTTGGGCTTCTGTATCTGCCCATCTTGTGCTGCTGGCTGGACTGTGTGACTTGTAGAAAACACTTAGAACTCAAGACTGAGCAGACATTTCAGCAGAAATTGAGGACTGTCAGCCTAGCTAAAAACTTGTGAATTCTGTGAGCGCGGTGCGTGAGCTAAAGAAACACTTATTGATCAGCTGTGCTATTTGATGGACTCTTGAAACCAAACACTGCACAGCTTATCTTCTAAACCAAAGTCCTCCTTCCCCAGGCACTGCTGGATGGATGCTTTTGTGAGCAGGACAAGGAACGGCAGGGCAGGGGCCTGGCTCACTGGTGCCTCGCTCTAATGGACTGCAAGGGGGGAGTGAGAGCAAGGGGCCGCGGGGAACGGAGGGGAGAGGGGGGGAGTTTCAAGCTCAGCTTCTTCATAAAGCGTCTCTTGCTGCTGTAAGTCTGGCCCTGGGGAATAGAGCATCCCCAGCACTGCTTACCTCCCAGTTCCTCTGGAGTTCAGTTACTTTCCCCATAAATAATTCCTTTCATTGTTTCTTAGTGACTGAATAAAAATAGAAAATCCTGTCAGCTCCTAGGCGTGGGGAGCGTGCCGCAGACCGTGCGTTTCACTGGGTGCTGGTGGGGGTATTCTTCCATCTCACTCGAGATCCCACGCTTCCCTGAAATCCACGTGTCTCGCCCAGCCGCTCCAGGGAGACTCAAGTGATATTTTGCAATGCTTAAAACACCCTCAGCCTTGTCTCCTGTCCATAATTGGCTAGAAGATGTCCCTGACGAGGATGGAACGGGACCGTTTCCCAGGATGCAGCATACTGCTGCTGTCTCATTTCTGCGAATACCGAGGAGTCTTAAGACCAGGTTTCTGCGAAAGCGTGGCACGGTCCCAGCCAGCTGGCCACTGGGATGAACTGGGACGTTTGCCTCCTGCGTGTGACGCCAAGCACAAGCAGCACTGCTGTGGCACGAAAAACCCTCAGGCGAAAGGGTGAGAATTCTACAGACTGGAGAATGGCTGCTCTGGAAAATGCAGGTAAATAACATCTCCCCCCTCCTGCAGACATCCCCTGGTGGGTGCTGCCTGCGGAGGATGCACTGCAGCACCATTTCCCCAGGCACAATGCAGTGCTCCACGCTGACAGCTCAAAGATTTTTACTCTTGATTGCCGTAGCATTAACTCCTTATCTAATTTCCCTTGGACCTTCAGACAGCGCGGTGCCTGGACAGAGCTCCAGCCTGCCCTGCCTGAGTGATGTGAACAGGATCAAGGACAGAGTGTTTGCATCAAGTAATGCTCCCGCCAGGGAAATTCCCACTTCTCACTGAATGCAAACAGGGCTCTTTTTTACGTAGGGCAGTGTAGGGGCTCTGACAAGCCCAGCTTGTTTTTCTCTCACAGGTTGTCACCTGCCCACAAGTATTGGCAGCTCCTCTAGCCATTCTTCTGCGTGGCAGACTGTTCACTGCTGAGATTTGTGCAATAACTTGTGAAATGTCCACATGCTGGCTCAGCCGCAGCCTGGGAGTTGTCACTGAAGCCAACAGAGCTCAGGAAAGCCAGGGTTTGTGTCTGGGGGAAGCCGTGGCTCAAGCACAGCCTCCCAGAGCCACGCTGGTCTGGGGAAATGTCATAAAATTTGGGGTGGGGGGGTGGGGGGAAGTGTGCTGCTCATCTCCTGGGCACGAGCAGTGGGGTGGCAGCCCTGTGTGTGTGACCGAAGTGTGACGGGCAGGGCTTTAGACGGGCATCCTTTTGGCTGAGGAGCGTTAGCAACAAATGTACGGCCCTTGTAAGGTCACAAATGGGGAGTAATTTTCAAATAATCCCCTTTGCATTTCTTAGAACAAGTTGGGGCAGGACTATTTTTAACAGCTCCTTTCCCTGCTTTTTTTTTTTTTTTTTTTTTGGCTTGTTTCCCACGCCGGGGCTCTATCAAGGTTAACTCCACTGTCCTGGCCCGGTTCTTCCCGGCGCTTGCGTTGCCTCCTACAAACCACCACCTGCGCTTTTGGCACTTGCCAAACTCCCAGTTTTCCCAGTCTATCCCTCCCAGTGCCGCGGGAGGCTGCTGGGCGGGCACCGCCGTCCCTTTTTGCGTCCGGTGAGTTCGTGCCGGGGAGAAACCGAGGGGCCGGAGCTCCCGGTGGCATTTGCCCTCCTCCGATAAGGAGCCCCGAGCCGGGACTTTGTCCCCCCTCCCTCCCCCAGCTCTCACCCGCCGCGGCTCTCCGCCACCCTTTCACAACCCGGCCGGGCTCCGCTGGGTTCCAGACCCAGGGCAGATCCCGGGGGGAACCCACGGCGGGACCGGCAGCACCTTCCAGCCGGCGGCGGGAGGAGGAGGAGGAGGACGTGAAGGTACCGGCCGCGCTCCCCGGGGGCCGTGCCCGCCTCGCCTTCTTCGCCCCGCTCTGCTCTTTCTCTCTTTTCTCTCTCCCCTCTTCCCGAGCCCCCAGGACCCCGCCGGTCCCCGCCGCTCCCACCGGGGCGGTCGCACCGGGCCGGCCGCTTCCATTCCGCTCCGGCGCGGGGGGATGCGGGGGGGAGGAGGCCCCGTGGCCTGTCCCATTCCGCCTGGCGGGGGGGGGGAAAGGGGAGGGGGCCGGAGAGGGCGGTGCCGTCACGCGAGCGGAAGGCGGAAGCGGCTGAGGCGAGCGGGGCCCGGGGGGCGGCGGGGCCCTTCCCGGCGGGGGGCGGGAGGGAGGTAGGCCCGCGGTCGGGGAGGCGGCCACCTCAGCCCTGGTCGCTGCGGTTCCTCGGAGGTCGCCGTGGCCTTGGTGCGTGGTGCTCGGTGCTGGGCTTGCGGGGAAAGGTTGCCGCCTTTAACCCACACCCCTGCCCTTCCGTCCCCTGCGGGTCTCCCGTGCTGTTGGGCCGGCGTTTGTTCCCGGTGCTCCTTTTCAGGCTTTTCCTAAATCACAAATTGTTTAAGATTTCGGAAAGTTACGGTGGAATTAGGACCGAAGGGTAGCGGCTGTCAGTCCTCCAGATGGGGAGGTGGGATGGCAGCTGGTGGCTTGAGAGGGTGCCCAAGGCCTGTGGGTCGCTTGTCCCAGGTAATTAGTGATAGAACAAGAGGGAATGGCTTCAAGCTCCAACAGGGTAGGTTTAAACTGAACATTAGGAAAGAATTTTTCACAGAAAGAGTGGTCAGGCATGGAAATAGGCTGCCCAGGGAGGTGGTTGAGTCACCATCATTGGATGTGTTTAAGGGTCGTTTAGATGTGGTGTTGGGGGATATGGTGTAGGGGAGAACTTTGTAGAGTAGGGTAGATGTTTGGGCTCAGTGATCCTAAGGGTCTTTTCCAACCAAAATGATTCTGTGATTCAAGTCACCTTCCATCTGGAAGGAGGGAGGCCCTGCAGTGAGCTGGGTCCTGCTGCTCTCTCCCCGCAGCGCTGAGCAGCCATGGAGAAGATGCAGCAGGTCGTCGGGCGGGCGAGAGCCGCCTTCAACTCGGGCCGGTGCCGCTCGCTGGAGTTCCGGCTGCAGCAGCTGAAGGCCCTGGAGCGGATGGTGCAGGAGAAGGAGAAGGAGATCCTGGCAGCCATCAAGGCGGATCTGCACAAGGTCTGGGTTGGGGGATTTCTCCTATGCATGGATGGCGGTCAACTGAGAACGTGCCTCCCTGGTCCCAGCTCTCACTGTAGCTTGCCAAGGTTTGCTGCCACCGTTCCTAAGAAGGAACTAGTTTGAAGAAGGGCAGTGAAAGCAGGTCCTGGCTATCAGGTTTTGGCTTCTGCTGCACACTGAGCCCTATGCACCCAGGCTCAAGCGTCTTTTCTCAGGGATCCTTTGAGGCAGCACCATCAGTAACTGCCCTGGCAGACACTCCAAGCCAGCCGAATTTACCTTGCTTCCCTGGATTCTTTGCCATCCGCTCCCCAAGCTTTCTGTCATTCCAGAGTGGGCACAATGCATACAGCCATGAGATCCTGGGCGTGCTGGGGGAGCTGGCCCTGACCATGGACAAGCTGCCATCCTGGGCAGCCCCGCAGCCTGTGAAGAAGAACCTACTGACGATGCGGGACGAGGCCTACATCTGCCCCGAGCCGCTGGGGGTGGTGCTGATCATCGGGGCCTGGAACTACCCCTTTGTCCTGGTCATGCAGCCTTTGATTGGGGCCATTGCAGCAGGTGGGGACCCAACACAGCCCCTGTCCTTCCTGGGGCCTTGGGCGGGTGCTGCAGGAGGCAGGAGAGAAGCTCAAGGGCTCAGTGTCCATGCTGCATTTGTGTTGTAGGTAATGCCGTGGTGGTGAAGCCATCAGAGATCAGCGAGAACACAGCTCAGCTGGTGGCTGATCTTCTCCCCCAATACCTTGACCGGGTGAGTGTGGCCTCATGCCTGGCATAATTGTCTCGAGGAGGTATCTGTCATGATTTTGAGTGGTTCCTGTAGATTAGAGTCAGATCAGTTGTCTACTCTCTCCAAAGGAGCATAAGCGGGATATATAGAAATGATTGAATTGCTCTTAGAGTACAGAGACACTTTGACGTATTCCTCCTGAGTTTGTGTAATTTAATGCCTACATAAGGTTGCTGCAACATGACAGCTTTTTTGACATTCACGACCCTGTAAAGAGGGATGTGTGTGTAATTCTCACTGCAATAATTGCTCTCGGACACTTCTGGGGTTGCCTCTGGGTAAGCACAAGTTTGTGTTGGATGCTGGCTGTGCCTGGCTCTTCCTGAGAACTGGGTGCCATTTGCTCAGTAGCAATATGTCCCGGGTTTTCATGTCCTTTTGAACCATGCTTGTAGAGAGAGATGTTTTTCTTCTACTTGTTTGGCAGTTCTGACATCCATTGCGCTGTTGCTCTGACAGCAGGGCCCCGCTGTGCAGTTTCCTCTAGGCAGTTAGTGCTTTCTGTAAGCAAGGGTTGAGAGCTGAGGAAGGAGACAGCCCTCAGGAGAGTCTGGCAGTTATATGTACTCTTGGTCTTAATATGTGGGAGTGGATTCCACAGCCTGACTCAGTCCTGGCCCCAACTTCCATTTCGTATAGTTCATGTGGCACAATACTGCAGGTGAAACCTCATTTCAGGGGAAGGAGCAGAGCTTGTCTCTGTAACTGCCGTCCTTTGTCCAGATCCTAATGTAGCTCATAAGCGAGTCTGCCCATGCAGAGCTGCTGCCTTCATATATTTTACTTTGCTTTCAACCAAAATAACTGTAAGGCTCCTGTTTGCCCTGCAGGAGCTGTACCCCGTGGTCACCGGAGGAGTAGCCGAGACAACAGAGCTGCTGACCCAGAGGTTCGATCACA
>JAOTQQ010000006.1:7030061-7064766 GCA_026546715.1 Gallinago undulata | reverse complement strand
TGAATCCTTTTAAATCACAGCATTTGTCTCTCAGGGGACCACGAGTGTCCCCAGAGCTGCTGGATTCTCCCAGTCTCTTGCTGCAGGACTTTGGGCTTGCACAGCTTCCTGTGTGCCTCAGCTGGCCAGCCCACGCTCATGGATGCTGGTTCCTTGCATGTCTTCTGCCCCCGCTCCATGCTCTGTCATGCCAGCTCAGGAATTTAGGTCAGGGCTCTGCTGTGACACAACAGCCCCGGGTGGTTTGGGCGGGAGGGCTGAGGAGCACCCCAGGCTCTGGCTGATGCACTGCTGGCTCTGACCTCTCCTTTTTGGATGGACCCTCTTCATCTTGTGGCTGTTCCAGCAAGGCAGATCTTGTGCTAAAGTTATATAAACCCAGCCTCTCTCAAGGAACAGGGCACAGCATGCCCCTCACAAAGGGAGACGCAAGCATCACCTTGACACCCACCTCCTCTGCTGAAGGCCATGGTGTTTGTGGCCCATCTTGATTTGTCTCTGTCCTGTGCCATCTCTCATTCTGGGTAGCTGATCAGACGGGTGATATCGGAGACCTCCAGCGGCGGCGTGACAGCCAACGACGTCTTCATGCATGCTTTGGTTTTGGATCTGCCCTTCGGCGGTGTGGGTAAGTCCCTGTTCCAGCCTGTAGGTCTGGTCTCAGTCTCCCAGAAGCAGCCTCTGACCCAGATGCCATCATCCGTGTTTGGCAATTCAGGAAAACTTTCAGCTTCATTTTGCCATTAATATTATTTTCACTGGCATTGAAAGGCTTTGTAGAAAGGCTCGTTAGTGGTCGGAGCAGTGTTGATGCCAGTGGAAAGGAAAACCCTCTGGCACATCTGTCTGTGGCTCTGGTCCTCCTCTTACCTGGCTATGGGGTGAAGTTGCCTGTGGGCAAGCAGATGGTTGAGTTTCCACGGTCACTGTTAGGCTCATGATTTTGTGGCAGAGACCACCTGGCTGTGGGTGGAGGGCTGAGGTCTTGGGTGTTTCTGATGGTAGGTTGCTGAATGTCCTCCTGATGGTCCACTGCTTGTTCCTCCTGTCCCCAACCCCAGTGCAAATTTTGTGGGAGAAGCAGGACTGGCCCTGGAGAGGAGAGGCCTGGTGCCATTAACATTCCAAGGCTGGGTTCACACAACTGGCCTGAGCACCAGTTCCAGGCAGTGAGCAGGTCCTCGCTTATTTCTGGGTAGTTATTAAAGCTGCTTTTTGCTTCTCTACCCTTGGGGAGCAGGGTGGCTGCTCCAGGTGTGAGAAGCACCACGACCAACCTTTTCCTGTGTCTTGGGCGCTGACAAATAGAATTTATTTAGGAAATGCCACTGTCGCTGTGCATGGTGTGACCTGGGTGGGTTGTGTCCCTCAGGTAACAGCGGGATGGGCGCCTACCACGGCAAGCACAGCTTTGATACCTTCTCCCATCACCGCGCCTGCTTGATCAAGGACCTGAAGATGGAGGTTGTGAACAAACTCCGGTACCCACCTGGCAGCCAGAAGAAGGTGGATTGGGCCAAGCTCTTCCTCTTGACGCAGTTTAACAAGGGCCGAGTGGGTCTGGTCATGTTGGCCCTGCTGGGGATTGTGGCAGCGGTGGTGGCAAAGGTGAGCTTTGGTTATCTGCTGTCTGTGTGAGTGTGTGTTCCCAGCTCTGTCCCCTGAGCCCCTGCTGGGTCTCAGCCTCCATCTCCCTGTTTCCTCGGGCTCTGCTCCCTCCCTGTGGACTCAGCCTTGTTTCTGTGCCTCTCCAGATGGTGTCCTGCGGGCGAAGCGGGTGACCAACAGTCAGCGACACACCAGCCACTCACTCCCTGCAGTCCTAGTGCTGAGCTCTTTTCTGCTGCAATTTCTTTTCTTCCAAGTCAGCCAAAGCACTGAAGAGGTAGAAGCAAGTGAAACCCACCGAATGCAGAGAAGCCCCGAGCAGAAGGCCCCAGCTCCTGCTGAAACACAGGAATTGGTTCAGACCTCGGCAGTGAATGGTGGCAGATGGAAGGAGGCAGCATCTGCCCTGCTTTGCAAACAGGATCCCATCTAAAAGTTCTGGGGAATGGAGGAATCATTTGTCACAAGGGTATTGAAACAAAACCAGTTGCCACTGAGCCTGTTGTCTATGGAACACATGGCGTGATCCCCGTAGCAAGCTGTCTCGTACCAGCAATAAGCCTGACAAAATGTGGGTCTTACTGAAGGGGACAGCCCAGGCTGGTTGTCCCCAGCAGCCTGCCAAGAGTAGAGGGAAAGAACCTCCAAGAACCTGCTGCATCCTGTCCTCCAAAGGACGCACGACCAAACAGGTGATGTCTCATGCAGGGGGAAACCACCTTTAGCCCTCCAAGGTGCACAAAGGCTACCTGAGGTGTCAGTAAGGGCTTTGGGAGCTGTGCCCATGCTCTGCCCAAGGACTCGAGGAGCACCAGGGACCACCACACTTCATCTGGGGCTGTGTGCTGACAGCAACATTGCTGCCACCAGAGTCCCAGGTCTGGGGAAGTCCTTGGCCTCGGCTGAGCAGCCAGCCATCTCACATGTAATTGAATTTCCACTTTTTATTGGTTTACTGGGAGTCTTTTACCTCCAAGCTTGTAACTGGAAGCTGCCTTGCTGAATAAAACCTTTGTTTTACTGCAAAGGTCACTTTGGGGCTGGGGCAAGACCCACAAGCCCCCCGGGCTCGCTGCAGCCCCCAGCGTCGGACGTTCCCCTGCCCTCAGCCCCCTCCCAAAGGAGCCAGCCCGAGTTCCAGCTGGGTTTATTCTTTATTTGGCGTTTTTTTGCAGAGCAGCGGTGCGAGCCGGGCTGTGCTCGGCTCCGGTCGGCAGGTGATAGCCAGCAGCGTGGGCAGGAGAGGGCTACCCGCACCCCCCAGACAGCATTTTGGGGATCAGAGCAGCCACAGGGCCTGTTCCCGAGTGGTGGCTGAGCAGATGCCACCAAATGCTGCCAGGGAGCCCTTTGGCTCCCGTGGGACAGGCGTGTGCTGGGTTCTCTCGCTGGCTGGTCTGTGCTTTGTACGTCCATCCATCAGGAGGGGCTTTTGCCCCCAAAGCAAAGTCCCCACAGTCCCTGGCACAAGTCAGTGTTTGCTGGTCACCAGCTTTATGACAACGCCAAGTGCAAGCACTGAGATGGCTGCGGCAACTGCCAGCCCTCGCCGGATGATCAGCTCCTTGGTGACCACTGTGGTGGCCAGAGGGGAGGTGACAGGAGTGGCTTCCTGTGTCTCCAGCTGGTACGTGAGTCCCTCCGTCCTGGTGATGGCCGTGAGCACCACGCCATTGTGTGCATCCACTCCCGCTGCAAGGAGAACAGGGCAGGGTCACTGAGAGCTTTTTGGGGGGGATTGAGGGGTGTCTTGGGAGAGTTTTGTCTGAGGTCTGGAAGTGCTTTACAAGCAGCCCAGAGTGTGGAGATCTCCAGCCCTCGGTGGAGCTTCGGTGGGACCTGGTGTCTGCAAGGTGAGAACTGCCCCAGCGTGCCCCATCCCTCCAAGTTGTCCCCCTGGCAGCTTCCATCACCCTCCCGAACCCACCCTTGTAATTATTGTTACTGGGGCCATCGCCAGCACTAGGATGCACCCCCATTTTGTGGGCTTGACCCTTCCTGGACCCAAACTCACCACCCCATGCAGTGCCCAGCTCCTGGCCATACCTATGCACCCCCTCACCGCCGTGGCAGGGGGGTATGTATGGGGTGGTGGGGCTGGCCCCACACCAGAGGGAAGTGCCTTGCAGGAGGGATCAGGGCCTGGGTTCAGCTCCTCTGGCGGTGGCTGGGTCACTCCTGCGCGACGCTGAGCCTGGGGGAGGGAACGTGATGGGTTTAGCTGGTGGCACATGGTGTGGGAAGTCCCCACCGAGCAAAGCCAATGTGTCGCCTCTCGCGGGGTTTGTCTGGCTGGAAATGGCACCGTGCTGCAGCTGAAAGGTGCCCAAAATGCCCAAGCGATGCTGGCTGGTGGGAACCCTGGAGTTGTTGGGGCCCAAGAACAATCTCAGGACTGTAGGGTTGAGGTACACCTCGGTCAGCCCGTCTGCTTTGTGCTTCATGTGCCCAGCCAAGGGTGGCACAAGGGAAACCTTGAGGCCATGGAGTTCATGGGTGGGAGGGAGCTGAATACGGGGACGTGGCCACAGTCCCAAACACGGGAGCACTGGCTTTTGCCGGGGGCACCAGGAGGGATCAAGCTCACGATGCTGTCTTATCCCACTGTGATCCCAGCCAAGCTGCTGGGGACCTTCCTTCCGGCAGGCTGCCATGCGGTGGGTGCCCAGGTTACCTCCTCGGCCGCCGTCCTCCAGTCCATGCGGCAGATGTAGGCGACGAAGCAGGTGCAGAGGAAGGAGACGGAGACCAGCATGCTGAGCCACAGGCCTGCAGAGGGCACGCTGGTGTCAGTCAGGCACCATGGCTGGACCAAACCCAACCCAGATGGCATCTCGGGACAGCAAGACGTCACCAAGGTTAGCAGGGACATGGGGATGGGGTGGCTGTGGGTGTTTGCTATGGGGCTGCCTGGCAGACCTGGCAGCACTTGTGTTTTTCCCAGTACAATTAAAAGCTCTCAGTAGTTGCAGGGTTCACCCCGGTGTGCCCAGTCCCCAGCCAGGTAGGGGGAAGCAGATCCAGGCAGGAGGGTCATGGTGAGCCATCAGTGGAGGTGGGGGGATCCCCCCACAGGGGATGTGGGGACACGCAGAGCTGTGTGCCGGGGGGTCGGTACCTATGACGCCGATCCTGGCCACGAAGAGCAGCACTGCTCCCAGGGGCAGGCCCACCCCGTAGTAGCTGACGGCGTTGAGGATGGCACCAAATTTCTGCTTGCCTATGCCTCTGAGCACCCCGCTGCAGGCACCCTGCCGGGGAGAAGGAGAGGGGCTGGGGCCAGGAGCGCCGCCTTGGCCAAATTCAGGGCTCTGACGCCGCCTTTGAGGGGGCTGGTGGACCATCCTGGTGATGAACCAGCTCCCCAGCCTCTGCCCGGTTATTTCTGCGTCCCTCCCTGGTCCTGTGGGTTGGCAGCTTCTTGTGCGCTTGGTGTTTTCTAAGGGGTGACCCCAGCAGCTCTGCAGGGTCCCAGTGTCCATGCTCACCCACGGCCTCAGGGACCCTCGACCACCGAGGTCCTGTATGAAAAGCAGCAGCACCCCAAGAGACTTACACACATGGCTTCGAACAAGTGGAAGACAACGTAGACAGGCATGACCCAGGCCACCAAGTCAACAATTTCCCTGGGGGCAGAGAAGAGCCAACAATTGCTTTTAGGAACCAACGTCTACGCACTGAAGGCTGGGAGCTGGTGGTACTCACTTTTCAGGGGTGAAGATGTATCCCAGCATGTTCTTCGTGGCGACTAAAATGGCCCCCATGGCTATGCTAAACGCCCCTGAAAAACACAGCAAAGCGCTGAGCCCGGCTGTGATGGGGAGCTTGGGGACAGCCGACGGGAGAGAGCAGGGGACACCAGCGTGTGCCGCAGCCAGGGGACTTCCAAGGCTCCTGCCGCGCCTAGGAGAAGCCTGGGTGAAGGCTTCCCATCGCGCTGGTGGCCTGACCTGTGCAGAGCAGGCTGGTAGAGGAGGATCTCTTGGCCGTCTCGATGTCGCCGGCGCCCAACGCGTTCCCCACCTGCACGCTGGCGGCCGTGCCCAGCCCCAGGGGGATCTGTAACCACAGGGCTCAGGCTCGCGTGTGCGTCCGGGCAATGGGGCCATCGCAGCGACAGCAGGATAACCACCCGGCAGAGACAGGGATGGAGTTCAGGATTTAATTCAAAACATCTCCATAGGAGATGCAGGGAGAGGCTTAAGGGCAGAGGGGGAAGACCGAGATTTGCTGGAGCTGATTTTTGTTGGGTGTCTGTCCCGGGGCTGTCCCGTGGGAACCCTGGTCTGAAATAATAACCCCCAGCCCTTACCATGAAAGCCACAACGGACACCTCGTAGATGATGGACTGGGCAGAGAGCTCTATGACGCTCAGCAGGCCTGGGGGAGAGGAGAAGGTCGGTGCTGTGGGCGAGAGCCGCTCTCGGCCCCTGCGACTGCTGCAGATGCCACTCTGGGTCTGTCCACCTCCTTGCAGCTTCCCCCTCTCCGCTCACCTATCAAGAAGCTCCCGATTTCGTAGGTCCACCACTCGATGCATATCATGAGCATGCTGGGGACAGCCAGAGAGGTGAAGCTGTCCCACTCCAGCAGGCACTCACTGGACCAGCCTGCAGAGAGGAGAAACATCAGCTGATGGATGCCCAGACTGGCCACAATGTCCTCAAGAGCACCTGAGGCAGGTGGAGGTGCTGTTCCTCTTTGCAGAGCCACCAGGACAATGCTCCTCAGCTCCTAGGACCTCCAGCAGCAGAGCTTGCAGGTACAATGCCTTCCTACAGGCCTAGGAGTGCAACCCTCAACTCATCCCTGCCAGAGCAGAGCATCTGAGGACAACCTCATGCTTACGTCTGTGCTCATCCAGCTTTGGGGCTGAACCCTACAAAGCCTCAGCAGAAAGTATCATTTCTCCAGAATTAATGTTTACTGCCCAGCTCAGTGCCCTGCCAACCCTCGCACATGATGCCACCGAAGCAGCACCACATTCCTGGGGTGTACCAGGCTGAGGTTAATATTTCACCCTCAGGACTAACAGAATTGGTCCTGATAGAAGAATTCCTGGTAGAAGTGGTGAAAGATTCACACATAGTTGTGTAAGGCAGAAGCCAGAGGGAGCTGGGGAGATGCTCTTACCTCCCCAGGTCTTCACGTGGAGTTTCCTTCCAATAATATACAGGAACAAGAAGATGGTTTGCGAATACTGAGCAACGGTGTTGGCCCAGGCTGAGCCCCTGCAAAGGAAATGAGAAAGGTCATTGTCATCCTACTCACGCCTTGCCGGCCACGGGGTGCCAGAGAGTAACGTCCTCCTGTGCCCCCGTGAGTGCCGGATGCTCAGCCATGCCTAGTGGAGCCAACATCCCTGAAAAGTTCCTTGCTGTTGCCAGGTGGTGTGTTTTCCCCGCCGCGGGATGCGGGCGCTACTCACGAAATGCCCAAGTCGAGCACGTAGAGGAAGATGCAGTTTGCGATGACGTTGACGACATTGCCAACAATCCCGCTCAGCACCAGCGGCCACATGATCATCTGCGAAGAGGGAGGAGAATGGGGGCTGCAGCGCCTTCACCAAAGCTTTGGGAGAGAGATGAGAAGGTGCCCGCCAGCCCCCCTGCTCAGCAGCATTCCCAGACAAAAAAAAAGAAACTTCTGATGGCATTGCCTGCTTGGAAAATGAGCGTGTTGGAGGTAAATCCCTGATTTGGGGAAGTATGATGGGACGTCCACCAGGCAGATGGATACAACTGGGGATGAGGTGGGATGGGATGGGGTGATCTCCAGGGTCAGAGCTGTTCCAGGGCACCCAGGCAGTGGTGGGGAAAAGCGCTGCCTCACCACTGGGAACAGCAAGTGTGAAAGCTCTGGGTGCATGGTTAAGGGGAGACCTGAGCCAGGACTAACCCTCTGTGGGTGTAAGGGCTGTGGGACCTACCTGGTTCTGCAGGTATTTTGTCTCCAGGCTATACATAAAAACCGCCTGAAAAGGAAATTGGTGGATGAGATGAGGCCAGCGCTGAGCAGGGGCTCTGCTGCTGTGGTGGAAAATAAGGAGCAGGAAGGCCGGTCCCTGCGCATAACCAGGATCCAGGGTGCCCACAGGGACTTACTGGGAGAGCAGGGACAAATGCCATCACGTAGCGCTGGGTTAACCTGGGGGGAGAGGAGAGGCACAGTTAGTGAGGGACCACGGCCATAGCCTCCCCCTTTTATTGCAGCCCCAGCACAACGGGGAAGGACGAGGCGGCGGTGTCTGGGCCACCCGACCTGGAGACCTCGGGATCCTGGCCGATGAGGAGCAGGAGCTGCTCGATGTTGATGAGGATGGCGCAGCAGGGGAAGCAGCAGAGCAGGAGGATGAGGGTGGCACGCTGCAGGATCACTCCCACACGCAGCAGGTTCTTGCTGCCGTAGGTCTGCAAGGCGAGAGGAGGGTGGGTTCTGCACACCAGGGCTGGGGGGATGGGGACCCCATGGAGCATGGAGCCCCTGACCACCCCGGGAAAGGATTTGGTATTTCAAGGGGAGCATGGAGCTCCATGTTATGGGATTGCTGCTCGGGGACAAGCTTCCCCAGCTCGCAGGTGGAGCCAGGGCTGTGTGTAGTGTCTGGGCAGCATCAGCCGATGCTGGAAAAGCCCATGTCTCCAGGACAAGTGCCAGCAGCTCTTACCCACCTGTGATATCAAAGTGTCACATGCCGAAGACAAACCATAACCTACAGAGATGGCAGTAACATTTATAACCTGGAAACAGGAGTTAAAAAAGCAAAGAGCGGATGTGAGTATTTAGGATTTTTAGGTAGGGAGAGGAGCTAAAAGGAAAAATGGGAGACTGAAATCTCCTCTGTCCTTGTCTGTATCCCATCCCAGTGTCAGCAGGTGGGAGTTGGTGCCCAGCACGGGGGCAGCCCCCTGGAATGCTTACAGCGATGGCCAGCGTGACGGAAGCCAGCTCAACCTTGCCCAGGTGGCCACAGAATATGGAGCTGACAAGGTGTATCAGGAAGATCAGCAGCTGGATCAGGATCTGCGTGAAGAGGAGATGGAGGTGAGCAGGGGTGGCCGTGCTGGGGGGAGCAGTCTCCTACCGAGGTTCTCACCAGCGGCCCCGCCAGCACGAGCAGCTTCTTCGTGTCCTCCCAGAAGTTGTCCGGGACCACGCACCGAAGCCAGCGGCGTTTCTTCCCGCAGCTGTTGGGTGTGAGATCGTGCTGGCCGGTGGCCATCGCCTCGCTGAAGCCGTTCTCCTCGGGGAGGTCCACCTGCTTCTTCATGCTGCCGCTCTGCCCGGGGAGGGGGGGGAGAGTGAAAGAATCCTCTTCCTCCGCGCTCGGTTAAAAACCACCTCCTCAGGGTGAGCAATGTGTAACCACCAGTGGGGGTGAACTTCAGCCGGGGCCAGGGTGCCGGGGCGGCGATGGGAAGTGCGGGCAGCGGGGCAGGACAGGGCAGCGAGGCTCCCGTGCACCACGGAAGAGCCCGGACGTCGGGTGCAAGGGGCCGAGACTTCCCAAATCGCTCCCATTGAACCCTCCTACCTCTCTCCTGCTTCGCCGTGGCTCGGCCGGCCGGGGGGCTGGAGGGTTGTCTGCCTCTTCCACCGGCGACGGAGGGTCCGTGGGTCCGTGTGCGGTCTCTGCGAGTGGCTGCTGGCAGTGGTGGGGGCCGCTGCCGGTCTCGGCCCCTCTCATCACGGCGCGGCGGTGGCCAAGACAAGCCGGCCCCATTGGCTCCAGCTGTCGGCCTCGCACGGCACGGCCGCGTCGGGTTTCACCGGCACCGCTCCGCCAGGCCAAATATAGCGTCCTGCCTTGGCAGGAGAGGTGGAGGGGACCTGCCACCAGACCCTCACGAGGTGGGCACCGGTGCGATGGGGTAGCCCATGGGGCTGAGCGAGGCAGGCTCCCTCCTCCCCACAGGGTCACATCCCAAATCTGGAAGGTGGGGGGGATTCTGAGCAGGACAGAGCCTGCCACATCCTCCCCCCACCTGGGCAGAGGCTGCTGAGGTGGGGGGGGGCTGGTGGGGGCTGTTTCAAGGTCCTTTATGGTCACGTCTTTCCCTTGCCAGCCCCGTGTGCCAGGAGAGTTGTGAGGTGGCAGGGAGGTGCCGTGTCCCAATCGTACATGGGATTTGTCGCCCCCACCTTGGCTAGCATGCGGCCATAAGGCAGTGGCCTCGCTGCTGTCACACAGCTGCAGGTAAGAGCCTGGGGCTGGTCCCGAAGGGCTCAGCGCTGAGGGCAGGGGTGGGCCTTGGCAGACCTGTAGGGTTGTGCCCCACACCACCCTCTCCCACGCAGCTCAGCAATGGCAAGGGAGCAGCCGAGGTGCACAAAGCCCTGCTTGTACCTCTGTGAGCCCAGCTCAAACAAGCCCCTGGCTGCCCTTGCACCCAGGGCCAGCTCCAAAGCGCAGGTTAGACCCTGGGCAAGCCCACCATGGTGCAGGAACCAGTCCCAGGTCTTTCCTCTCAGGGCTTAGTCCTGCCAACAACCCGGGGTCAGGCTCACACCACCGTAACAGCCCAACGTTTACTCAGAAAACTTTATTGTATCAAAATCCCACCTTACAAAAGCGCAAAGAAGAGTTGCTTTAGGCCCCATGCCCGCCCCGCAGCAGGGAGAGCAGGGCTGGCAGCCAGCCCCCGCAGCAGTTGGAGAAGACTCAGCCATCTTCTAAGGAGATCAGCCTTGCCCTGTGCTGCCATGGAGGCGGCGAGTGGGCTCTGCTGTGCCGAGACGATGGCCCAGACCTGGTGACATCACGATGTGGACAGCGAGAACCTCTGCCATTTGCAAATGCCATGGACAAATGCTCCCAGGGAGTAGAAAGCAGGATGAGGTCCTTGTCTCCTTCCCGGGCCAGCCCCAGGATAGACTCCCGCCCGTCACCAGTGCCATCCCAGTGCGGTGCAGGACAGACCAGCTCTCAAGCACTTTCTTCCCAGGTGCTGCGCCCTCACCCCCTTTAAGAACTCCACGTGTGGGATAAAACATTGTGAGTTAATCAGAAACTGAGCAAAGTGACTCTTTACAAGGAACTGAAGGGGGAACTCCATCCCCCACACCATCCTCCTGGGACGTGACCACGTGCCCTCCTGCTCTGTGCACAGCTCCCCAGTGTCACTGGTTCTAGCCGTTGCCGGTCAGGAGCCGGACCAGTATGCCCACCAGCAGGACAGCGACGGCGGTGGCAGCAGCCAACACACGACGGATGATCAGGGCCCTCCATACCAGAGCGGGAGGAGCAGGGACAACAGCAGGCTCCTCCTGCGTGATGAGCTGCTGGTCAGGTTGCCTCTCACCTCCCACGATGTTCTCAGGTAGGACCACGGTGTCCACAGTGTCCGTGTCAAGGGAGATGTAATCTGTGCGAGAGAGAGAGGTGAGGGCTGCAGGGAAGCTGAGCTGCAAAGTCAGGGGAACCCTGTCTGATGCTGCAGAAGCACCAGTGACAGTCAGTCACTCAGTGTCTGAGTGACAGTGTCACTCAGTGACAGTCCTGAGGGTCTTTTCCCAAGGCTCGGGGACACCAGGACATGCCATAAGCAGAGTGGCACGAGTTCCCAGGTAAGACAGACAGTGGCTGGCAGTTCAGGCTTTTCCCTGGAGCAGCCAGGGCGGTGATTTGGGTAACGTGTACCATAAGGTACCACAGGAGAAGTGCCACTGGCCTGGGACCGGGACCAGCACCAGACACTGTGCCCTTTCTAGCCACCCAGGCCTGCGGGACAGATAGGGCTGCCGTGACTGTGAAGGAAAGGAAGGGTTGGGTGGAGAATTTGGGCCTGGTTACGTACCCACAGCAGTTGTTTTGTTAGCAGCTGTGCCATTGGACTTCACATCTTCCAGTTGCTTTTTCCGTCCAGCTCGGACTTGAGCCTGAAAACACAGAGAAGAGTTGGTCTCAGAGCAAGGGTGTCCTGCCCAGCCAAGCAAACCTGAGCCTCCTCCCTCCACCCTCCCAAAGCAAGCACGGGCAGCACCAAATTGGTGCCTCAAGGACAGATCCCATTTCACTTTGGCCTCTCTCCACAGGGCTGTGGCGTTGTGATGGGGCAGGAACTCACCGAACATCTTTTAGGAGTTAGTGGAACACAAATCTCACCTCTTCTGCAGCTTTTTTCCAGTCCATGCGCATGACAAAAGCCGAGAAGGAAAGGGCTTGCAGAGAGATGCAAACGATCATCCCCACCCACAGGCCTGCAGGATGGAGAGTTACTTCAGGGGGGGCTTGAGGAATGTTTGCTCTTTTGCCAAGGACTTCAGTGGGGTCAGATTATCACCCCAGTCTTGATGGGAGAACTGCCCTGAGGGGCTTCAAGAAGAGACAGCTCCTGAGGCGGTCCCATGCTGGAACCAAACCTGGATTTACCCCCATTTGATGGAGGCTACTCAGAGCCTGCCTCAGAGAAGTGCTTCAGAGAGCAGTCCAGCCCCACCGATAGCAAGGAAGATCTGAGCACAAGTTCCAGGACTGAGACTTTACCCAAAGCACAGGGTCTGGCCCAGCAGAAGCAGTGCTGGCAGCTCACACAAAGCCAAGTGAAGGCCACACGTACCTACCACCCCCATCTTAGCCACAAACATCAGTGAGATGCCGATGGGGAGGCCAATGGCATAATAGCCGATGGCGTTGGCGATAGCACCCATCTTCTGCTTCCCCGTGCCTCGCAGCACGCCGCCACAGGTCGCCTAAGGAAAGCAGGCAAAGGGATCAATATATGGGACAGCATGTGCTACGGAAGGTACCACCCCAGGAACTCTGGGGACCAGCCCAGCCCTGTGCATGGGGAAGCCACAGCACGGTCCCACAGAGCCAAGAGGGACCAAAGCCACAGGAAGAGGAGAGCTGGGTTTGTCCTGCAGCAATGCCAGTGGGCGACTACAAGCACGGGGAGGGGGACATTGAGGTGCCACAGGGAATGCAAGCAGCTGCTTTCACAGTTTTTTGGTTTGCTTCTCCGTATCGTTTTAACAGATCAAGAAGCAGCTAGAGGCAGCTTTGCACTCTCCATTGCACCCCAGACCTGCAGAGAGGGAATCGCTCCACACGCTGGAATACTCACCGCTGCTGCATCAAACAAGTGGAACGGAGCAAAGATGATCATCACTTTGGACACCAAGATAACGATCTCCCTGTTGGGAAGATGTATGTACTGGTCAGGGAAAACAGCATGGCCTGGTCCCTCTGGTTCTGATGTATCTCCCTCAGCCTGATCCCAGCCCATGACGCTTGGGGGGATGCGTGCAGCCTGGGTACCACCATGGAAGTGTCCCAGTGTCAGCAGCATCCATGCTGCCCAGTGACACTGGGCAGTGGGGAGAAACCCTTGGGGAACAGGGTTGCCAGATGGAGGTTTATGAACTACATCAGCAGCTTCTGGGATAGAAATCACTCCCCTCAAGAAGCTAATAATACTCAAAAGAAAGCTGTTAACCCACTTGTCGTTGGTGAAGATGTATCCCACCACATCCTTTAGGGTTCCCAGTAACATTGCAACCACTACAGCAAAAATTCCTGAAAGAAAGAGAAATAGTCCACTTGCTGGCCTCAAGGGCAGCAAGTCCCGCTCCTTTATTCCCCTCTGCAGGACCTGGGCTGACCTGCACACAGCAGCGCAGTGATGCAGGAGGTCTTGGCTTGTGCCGCATCCCCTGATCCCAAGGCATTGCCCACTCTGACACTCACAGCCACGCTGAAGCCCAGAGGCACCTGAGTAGCAGGAGACAAGGAGGAGGTGAGGGGCAATGGAACCTGCAGCAATTTTCTTCTGCCCCAGCAGGGAATTTGAGGAAAATTGGCATTGCTGCAGGAAAGGGATTGTCCATCTGCAGCACGTTCCCTGGATGTGCAGCTGCAGAGCAGGCCTGAGAGTCATCACCTGTCAGGTACCAACTCCTGCTTCCCACCCTGGCTTCCCTCCCCAGCCTTGACCTGCAGGGCCATTGTTTGGGGGCTCCTCCCAGGCTGGTCTTGCTTTAATACGTCCGGGCCTTACCATGTACGCTGCAGAGGAGAGCTCATAGATGATAGACTGCGCGCCCAGCTCCACCACACTGAGCAGCCCTGGAAAAGATTCATCATTTCCTTCATTAGGCCAGAATTAAAAATGCTCCTTTTCTGACAAAGGGACAGTGACTACGTGGCTCCCATCTAACAGATGCAGCATCTACAGAACCAGCCCTACAGGCGAGGGGGCTGCTGGCAGGATATTCTCTTGGGGACACGCTCAAGAGGCAGCCACCAGAGCAGGCATGGCTGGAAGATGACCTCCTGAACCAGAGGGAAAAGAGGATTTGGGCTCACCTGCCAAGAAGCTCCCAATCTCATAGGTCCACCACTCAATACACATCATGAGCATGCCAGGCACTGCCAGCCGGATGAAGGAGCCCCAGTCGAGGAGGCAGTCCCTGGTCCAACCTGCAAAGAGGAAGTGAAGCAGAATGAACGTATGTTCTCCCTCTCCTCCCCCAAAGGGGAACCATGTGCTCTTCTGGACCCTGAGAACAACAACCACAAGCCACAGGTCACAGGACATAAGCCTAGTCTTGCTGTACCATGGTGCATTCCTGAGCCAGGATGATCAGCAAGAATGTACTTTGGGGGTCACAACTTACAGCATCTACTTGCTGTGAGGGGATGGTAGTCCCCTTGTCAGACCTACACCACGGGTGCTGGTGACAGGGCCAAATCTACAGGGCCAGACACTGGTATTTTGAAGGATTAAGCTATAAGCAGTACCTCCCCAGGTCTCCACATGGATCTTCTTCCACCACACATAAAGGAAGAGGAGAATTGCTTGGGTGTACTGAGAAACAGTGTTAGCCCAGGCAGAGCCCCTGGGGAGAGAAACAGGCAGATTACAAACAACATTCTGCTCCACCACCTCCTCAGCAACAGCAGGAGACAAGCCTTGCTGCAGGTATGGAGCAGATCCCTCCAGCTTTATCTTTTCAAGATGGTTGGCTAGGGTCAGACAGCGGCATAACTGGGCACCCAGGACACCACCACAGCCCCAAATCAACCCCTGCACCCACGGAGAGGCTGTCACCACCTCTGCTCACACTTACACCATGCCCAGCTTCAGCGCATATAGGAAGAAGGCGTTCATGGCCACGTTGATGATGTTGGCTGCAATCCCGGTCAATACCTGAGGCAAAATGATCGCCTGGAAGCCAAGGAAAGACTTTGGAGTCTGCTTCCCCGGTACCACCCAAGTCCCCATCAAGCCAACACAGAGGAAACCTTCATCAGTGCCCAGGGAGAAGGGCAAGAAGGCTGCTCCTGTTTCGGGTAAAGCTGGATTATGTTAGAGGTGCAGAAGGCAGCGTGCGGGGCTCGGGAGCTCGTGCAATCAACAAAGTGCAGAGCTGGGAGGTAGCAGGGGGGAAATGGAGGAAACTAAGAGTGGGTCCCATAAGCTCTTCCTGCCCTGCAGGTCTGGCTGAGGGCTGTTCCTCACACATTCCTCAGCCCAGCTCTCCCCAGGACAGGATGAACTTAGATCCCCAACTTTATCCATGTTCCTGGGAATACCTTTAATTTATGGCCCAGAACCTGGCTAGTTATACAATACCTGACTTAGTAAATATCTTGTCTGCAGCTGGTACAGAAACGCCGCCTGCAAGAACCAGGATTATTTCATCAGTGCTGCCACACTATGATTCAAGAGCCAGCCATCATTTAACCCTCACAGACAGGTCCTCCCCTCACCTCCCCATTGCCTTTTCAGCATGCCCCAGCCGGGCAAGCTGCCCGACACCTTGCTCCTCTACTCCAGGTGAAGCGTGGCCTCTGCCAGCACTGGCTGCACCCCAAGAATAAAAAAAGGCACCTCCCATTCCCCCTGGGGAAGAGAGATCCGTCTCCAAATGGGAAACGTCCTGTGCTTCCTCATCAGCACAAGAGAGCCTGGAAACCTTGGAAGAAAACATTAACCTACAGACACTCATTCCCCAGGTGTCTCAGAGGAGACTTTCCAGACAGAGCCACGAGCCCAGCAGCTACGAGTGCGTGTGAACAGCGAGCTGCAGCCTTTATCTCAGGGCTAAGAGGGAGCCCTGGAGCCCCTGGTTCCAATGTCCACCACCAGTCATGTGTTGTGCAGAGACGTGGCCTGCAGTAAAAGCCTTTGCACCGTAAGATGGATGTTTGCTGGTCCAGCAGCTGCTGGCCAATACACATCTGTTAAGGCCCAAGATCAAGGGGCACGTTGTAAAGCCCTAAACCTTGCTGCCCTGGGGTCTGCAGAGCAAAGACTCTCCCTCCTTTCCCTTAATGTTACTGAGAAATGTAGAGCTTCTAACAGCTTTAACAGCAACTTACAGGAAGTGCTGGAATAAAGATCATCACGTAGACCTGAGTTAATCTGGAAAGAGAGTTGTTTCCCCAATTAATGAAACAGCAAAGTGAGAGCCAAGCCAAGCAGCCTTGTGCTCAAGCTCCACGGAGCCTTGATTTCAACGCTGCGTGGCAACCCAGCCACAGCCAAACGGCCGATCCAGAAGGGCTCGATCTCCCCTCTGACCTGGAGACCTCGGGATCCTGTCGGATGAGCAGGAGGATCCGCTCGGTGTTGATGAAGACTGCCCAGCACGGGAAGCAGCACAGCAGCAGGATGAGGATCCCCCGCTGCAGGATGGTGCCCACCTGCTTCAGGTTCTTGCCGCCGTACGTCTGAGTCAGGAGAGAGGACCTAGGTGAGCGTTACAGGGAACCAAAGGGCAGCAACGGGCTGATTAAATGCATTTCCCACACCCTGCAGTGGCTAGTGGCCAGACTGGTTGGGTGGATTGTACATCCCTTTGCTACCCAGGCATGACCCAAGGTTCCCTTGGGGAGCTGCAGGGAGGGAGCAGGCTCCAGTCGCTGCATCTGTAGCCCTGTGCTGGCTGGAAGCTGCCATCCTCCCGCTCTCTGTGCCCAGACCACACCACACAGGAGGTGAGACACCACCACTCGAACCCTGCCGGGCACAAGGAAAAGGGGAGCTGCTACCGACCTGGGACATCAGGGTGTCACACGCTGAGGCTAAACCAGAACCGATGGAGATGCCCGTCACATTGATAACCTGAAAGAGAGACAAAGGGACTTGAGTTGCAAGGCAGTGTGACAGGGGACCTGGCCAAAAGCACTGTGTCCCTCCCAGCCGGGTGGGGAGGCAGTTCTGCTACGAGTTTTTTGGGAGGTTTCCAGCCCTTCTCTATTTCTCAGAATAACATATTCTGGTTAAGCTAAACAGCCTCTTCTCTCGTTCGGTGTGGAAAAGGATCCTCTAGCACGGGGTGAATATCTAAAGGACCACAAACAGTGCTGCTCCTAGCCACATGCACAGCCCCAGGTCTGGTGGGTCCAGAGAGCTGGTCACAAGCTCCAGGTCCCTGCCCAGACGCTGGCCTTGCACTGGCACAGCCACTGACTGCTCAGTTCCTGTCTCCTGCCTGTGCTTGGGGTGAAAGAAGGAAGGGTTTTTGGTGGATGTGATGTTTGCATTGCATCAGGCTGTGTTTGCATGCAGAGTCCTCACACATACATTCCTACAGGCTTTGGGTTTTGTTTTTTTTTCTCCTTCTTTTAGCGACATAGAACTTGTGTGATTTAAATCACAGCAGAATCAATAATACATACGGAGACGGCCAGCGTCACAGCATCCAGCTCGGCTTTCCCCAGGTGACCACAGAAGATGGAGCTGACCACGCTGATCAGGAACCCCAGCAGCTGGGCGACAAACTAGGATGGGAGGAGGAGGAGGAGAAGGTGAGATGAGGACCAATTAGGACTCGAGAAACACCACCCTTCCCCCAGGAGTCGGACTATGGACAGTGGTGTTTCCTGGTGTCAATGCAGCTCCTCGCCTCAAGGCCAGGGCTCTGGGAACCCATCCCTGCTCACCAGCTCCGCGGGGGCAGAGGAGCCAGCTCTAGGACTCACAGGCTCTCCGTGGCCTTGTCTTTCAAAGCAGGTTCCTACCTGCCCTGTGGTAGTTTGGTGTTACACAGCCAATCTGGCAGACGACCTTGTCTGTGTGTAGCTTAACGGCTCCACTAGAAATCTTCCTTTCCAAGTTGAAAGATGCACAGACAGGGAAAAATCAAAAATCCCAATGCTTTTTCCCACACTTTTTTTTTTGTTGTTGTTTTTGCATCTGGGGAAAAATTTCCTCCCAAACCACAGTGTCCTCTCCTCCTGGAGAGATGCCAAGTCCAGCCCGCTTGTTCCTCGCCAGAGGCTACAGCAAGACTTTAATAGGATGCTGTAGCAGAGATTGCACTCCAGACCTCGTTTTCCCTTGGCAAGAGGATGGCCCCTCTACAGGCGTCTGAGGCAGGGAGTCCTGGCACAGCTAGACCCAGATGGTAGGAGTCAGAGACATTTTTACCCGCTGAGGGGTAGGCACATCTGGGGACCATGCTCAGGGTCTGCTCATGCTCCTTTCCACCCAGCAGATGGCAAGCCAAGAGCCCAGCACTGCTGGGTCAGAGGAAGAACAGAACAAAACCTTCTCCTCTCCAGACCTCCCACCACTGCCTGCAGATGCAGTCCTCCTGCCAGGCCCGGGCACGTTTGACCTGCTGTGAGTAATCCTGGCAGGAGGGTCCATACCTCCATGATTGTTTCAGTGTTTTGCCATGAAGTGAGAATTAACTAATGACAGCTGTGGGTTTGGTTTTGAGGTTATGTGGGCACACAGAGAAGCAAGCTGTGTCACAGGTGGAATGGCTGAGGGGACTGAGCTGGGACTGATGTACTCAGCTACAGAAACTGAAACCCTTCTATACTTCCTCCGCTGCCAGATCACAGCAGGCCAGTGATTTGATGTCGGGGGGGGGCAATCTATGAGAAGTTCATCGGTTACATAGAATCACAGAATGGTCAGAGTTGGAAGGGACCGTAAAGACCATCTAGTTCCAACCCCCCTGCCCTGGGCAGGGACACCTCCCACCAGACCAGGTTGCTCCAAGCCCCATCCAACCTGCCCTTGAACCCCTCCAGGGATGGGGCAGCCACTGGCAACTTCCCTGGGCAACCTGTTCCATAGTAAGTTGCTACTTATTTACTGGATGGAGTAGAAGATTCAAAGCACAGAACTTCACGTGTGATGGATCCAGACCAGGGCTGTGATGAGGGCTCCCCTTCGCAGCAGGGGCAGTGCTGGACCTGCAGACTGGTCTCCCAGACCAATTTAACAACTTGTCCCTCCCCAAGCCCAGCTCTTCTTTTCACAGCCAGCTGCCAGGCTCTGATGGAGCGGGGGCCACGGAGCGGGCTGGACAGCACCAGGAATTCCGGTGGCAGAGAATAAGCACGTGGGTGACAAGAAAGGAACGGTGGCCGTTTAAATCCTAGCTGGGACTTCAGCAGACATGGAGGGCACGGGAAGCCCCGGGACCAAGCGGCGGCAGGGCTCAGCCGGCCGCGGAGCCGCTCCCGGTGCCAGCCGGGGCCCGAGGGCACCTCCACAGCCCGGGGTGACCGGGACACGCTGCCAGGCTCCGGTCGCCCGAGCCCCGGGGCGATCCCCGGCCCCTCATCTCAACGCCGCGGCCGTCCCTTCCCGTCCCCCTCCCTTCCCAAACCGGTCCCCGTCCCCCTCTCACCACGGGCCCCGCCAGCCGGGCCAGCTCGCAGCTCTCCCGCCGTGTCCCCGCGGGCAGGAGGCGGCGGGCGCCCCGCAAGCACCGCGCTACCGCTCCGCCCGCCGCCGCCATGGGCCCCGCCGCCGCCGCCGCCGCTACGGCCGCCCCCGCCGCCTCCCGCACGCCTTATGGGGACGGCCGGGGCCGCCTCCCCGCCCCCGGGGCCGCGGTGCTGCCGGCCGTGGGCGGTGCGGGCCGGTACTGCACCGGAGGGCACGGTCCCTTCCCTGCACCGGCTTAGGGCTGGGGGCCCCTCCGCCCACCCCCCAGCATCCGTGGGCTTGGGACCACCCCCCCCCCCCCCCCGTGGGTTGGCAGGAGCTGGGGATCCTCTCCCCACGTGTTGGCCAGAGCCCACCCTGAGTTTTGGGGGACACGGACCGGGCTGGACAGCAAAAGGCAGGGGGAAGGGGGGTTTGGGGACCCTCCTCTATATGTGCTGCTGAGGGACTTGGATCCCTGCTGTGTAGGGAGCAGGGGGACCCCCTGTTCGTTAACCAAGAGAGAGCCCTCCTGCATGTTGGTTACGGGATGGAGACCCCCCTCTGGAGATCATCTAGTCCAACCCCCCTGCCAAAGCGCATCCACCCAGAGCAGGTTGCACAGGAACGTGCCCAGGTGGGGTTTGAATGTCTCCAGAGAAGGAGACTCCACCACCTCTCTGGGCAGCCTGTTCCAGGGCTCTGCCACCCTCAAAGTAAAGAACTGAGGATCCCACACACATTGACCAGGGTCACCAGTGGTCAAGAGAACCACATGCCAGGTGCCAACTACGGACTGGGGACCTCCTTGTCCAGCAACGGCTTGGGACCCACCATGTGCTGGCTGTGGGCTGGGTCCCCCACCATAGGGACCTGTCAAAGGCAGGGACATCTCAGCACATTCTCCAGGACCAAAGGCATGTCCCCTCTGCTATCAGTCTGTGAAAATGTTGGGAGGCAACATCCCTGCCTCCTCCAGCACCTCATGAACAGGGTGACCTGGGGATCGCCCCCTAAATCAGCCATTCCCACCCCACAGGCTGGATCCCAGCTGCCAGGGTGTGAAGGTTTGAAGAGGGGTTGCTGGACCCCACATTTGGCTGGGGTGGCCATGGCCATGTTTGCCTGGCACCTGGCAAGAGGGAGCTTTGGTTTGGGTGGGAGCTTGGGTTGTTCCAGGAGTGAAATTCTACCTAAGTGCAGGTGCTTGTAACCAAGTAGCTGTAACCAAATCTATTCCTGATGCATGGAAAATTGCAGTGGAAAGTGGGGCTTGGTTTTACAGCTGTTTAAATGCTGCCTCAGTGCCTTATAGCTGTGGTGTCACCACTCAGAAATGTAAAGTCTTGTTAATGTTTCACTTACCCCCTTGCCCCTTCAGGTATAACATGACATCATGAAAAATTGTGTAGTAGCAGTCGTGAGTCATGGCCACTCTGATTTTATGTGCCATGATGAAATCAGGGTATTTCAGGCCAAAAGGGTGCCTGCTGCTGCTGCAGTCTGGTCTTGAGTTCCTCCTGATTCTGGCAGTAGTCAAGGGAGAAAGAGTGACTGGCAAAATTTACCTGAAGGTGTTTCTTCAAGAAACGCGTGTTTCAGCGTAGGCAAAGGATTTTATTCACAGATCACTAAAATCTTTTTACAAATGAGGAAAGAGCAATGTTAAAGTTCAACATAAAGTTTGGGAGCATATTTTAAATTCAGAACAGCTTCTTCTTCCTTCGGTGTGTTCCCATCACCGTGGCCCGCCCTGGGTGGCTTGGGCCACCCTGGTGTCCTTCTCAGCGGGCACAGGCTGGGCTCAGGTAAACTCTGCTCCTCTCCAGTGAGGGAAAGGAGAGAAACAAACTGCGGAATGGAAATGTCCTGGGGCCAACGTTTTCAGTCCCAGACACTTCAAGCCAGACTCTTACACGAACGTTTCAGAGACTTGAGGCCTTTCTTGCCTTGGGTGCTCAGCACTCTCACCATCCCGTGCGCTCAGCTGCAGATGGGACTGCTCAGCACCACTGAAAAGAGGCTAAATGGGGATTTTTGTGCTGTTTTTAAGGCAGTCAGCGTGCAAACCTCCGCCACCGTCTTCTGAGGGTGGAAAACGGGGGGAAGAAATGAAAGAGAAAGTGTCACTCTGGTTTCGTGCTGGGTAAGAGGCAGCAAACGTCCCTGGCGTTTGCTCCAGATGGCATGGCTTTGTGCAGGGCTTGGTGAGCTGGGGCTGGGGCTTCTCTCTGTGACCCTTCTCTCCCCTGTGGCCTGTAGAGCAGCGGGTGTTTGGGTGACTGTGCTGACCGCAGGATGGGACTTTAGTGGCAGCTATGAAGAAGCAGAAGTAGTCAGCAGCGACCAGGGCACGTCCTGGCTGGTGGGGTGGCTGCTGTCACTAGCACGGCTGTGTGATGGCCAGGGCATTCCTGCAGTGCCATTATCTCACGTGGAAGCAGGAGGGGAAGTGACAAGGCTCAGATGGTGCCGTTCGGGGTCCTCAACAAGCACCACAAGTGACAGTCCCTTTGAAGTTTAGTTGTGACCCTGCTGAGATCAATACCCTGGGCTGGCAAAGAGGTGGCGGAGAATCAGGCAGAAACCTGGGGAAAAGGACTTTGAAAAGAACAGGGGGAACTTTAAAAAGGTTTAGGGGAGAAATGTTACCTCCCAGTCCCAGGACCCAGGTACTGGACTAGCCCAAACACACATAGATGGTCTGCGACTGAAACCCTCTTCTTGTGTTTTGCTGTTTGAAATCAACTGTATTTGCTTTCAGAAGAGCTGTTTTCTCTTTCTGTGATCACATGTGGGTTCCAGTCTTGCTGGGAAGTGGCTCGGGCACCCCAGGACCTGGTCTGATGAGTGTGGGGTTGCCCTGAGGTCTCCCTTGGTCACTGGCACGACAGATGGGGACTTTGCCAAGTCTTTGCCCTGCAAGATTTGGCAGGGCTCGTCTGCCGGAGCCCCCCGACAGATGGGGAGGGTCAAAGGTACCACTAAGCCTCGCACCAAGCTGCCCTCAGCCATCCGGATATTAACAGTATTGCAACATCAGCTGGAAGAATTTGAAGGGTCAAATTCCTTCGGAGCATAACATCAGTCATTGCAGACCTCTGGCAAATTTGGAGCAGCATTTTGGAAGGCTCATACCTTAACGCAGACCTGTTTAAAGGAGTTAATGTGTGACCAGCTACAAACCATCTGGAGCAGACAGATGGCCTGCCCTGTGCAGTTCTCAGTGACGCTGATGGGAATCCAGAAGAAGGCAGAGGAGGGGAGAAGGGCTGCAGTCGCTCGCATCATCTGTTGAGCAGAATTAGGCCTTTTCTTCTGTGGATTTCCAGCAGGATGACTACCCAGGGCTTTCTCTAGATATGTATGGCCATATTCTGAAACGCAGCCAACATCCCGTTACTAAAATAAACCCCACAAATGTACCGTGTCTGGAACCATTGCGATTAAGAGCTACCAAATAAGAAAAATGTCAGAACACAATGGATTTATGTCAAACACTCGACTGTTTGAAGAGTGTCCCTTTCTTTTACGAGTCCTTACTGCTGGCTGATGGCCAGATACCATGGAAAATTCACTCCCCTCTCTGCAACGTGGAGTTCAGAATACAGCTAAATTAAAAAATAAAGAGCCTTTTGCAGCCAAATTAGTTTTTACTTAGGCAGCACAGCGTAGGATCAGATGATCAGAGCCACCAGTGGACACAGCACATGGATTTGGGGCTTGTCAACAGGGAGAACAAACCAGAAGAGCCATCTTCAGGCAGCTCCCCTTGCGTGATGGTCAGACTGCAAAGGAAGTTACTGTATTTTGGAAACATTAAGTATGTTAGCAAAACACGCTAACGAGCTTAGACTAGAGTGACCCTTACTGCAGGATAGCCTCTCTACTGGGTACACTGGGATGTCTTTTCCGCTTAACCCCATCTAAGTGTTCTGAAGTCCATCCTCCTGATTGATGTGGCTTCCTCAGACGCAGAAGGATCAGTGTTCTACTGCTCCTTGTGTCTCCGAAGTACGAGTGATGTTCAATAATGTCAAAAACCATAATGTCTAAAAATGTTTTAAGTGCTGCTGGCTGGTGGTACAGCTGCTGCACTGAAATGGTTAGAGGATCTGCGGTTACACAACGGCCAGAAAGGTTGAATTTGGGAGTGGGCAGCGATCTCTAATCATCCTGGGTGTCCTTATTGCCCATAACTGCTACTTTTTGGCACGGACAGTCACATAAACAGGACTTTTCACACCATTAAGTGTCCCAGCTTGCTAGTGCAGACATGTGTCTGTAAGAAGGGTTATAAAGAAGCTCAAACCCGGTATTTACAGCGGGTGGAATGTGTCCATAAGGCAGTTGCCTCTTTAAAAAAAAACCAAAAAGGCAACGAGAAATGTAGCATCTCACAGCCTTGGTGCCACCGCATGGCTGCCCATCCGGTGGCCCTGCCCGGCCCCGGTGGCCCCGAGGCTGCTGGCGACTAACGGGGGCTCCTTCCGTGCCCTGGAAAGCCCCAAGACGGCGAGGAGCCAGGCTGTTCTCTCTGCTGCTGCTCCAGGAGTTTTCTCTGCCGCTTCCCTGCCGCAGGCCCGGTGAGGGCTGGGGGTGCCTGTGTCCCCCCCCCGGCGATGGCAGCCCCGGTCCCCGGGAGGTGGCGCTGGAGCCCCGCGGGCGCGGCGCTAAAGGCTGAAAAATACAGTATCTCCGAGCCAAAGTGGGAAAAACAGCATTTGGGGAGGGGAAATAACAAAAATACAAACAAAAACCAAACACGAAGAGGAGTTAGGGAAATGCAGATTGGCGCTAACTCTCTACAGACAGCAAACTGCTTATTAAAAGCATCCTGGCTTTTTTAATGCCACCGTCTCAAGTTGGTTCCCCAACGGGCATCCCGAAAATCCACAGAGCCACCACCCGCAGCGGGAGCCCTGCCAGCGCTCCCAGGGTTTAGGCTCAGTTCAGTCACACCTCACGCAGGGGTGTCGTCCGGTAAGAACAGCTGTTTCCTCCTTTTATTTTAGTGTTCTTTAAGAGCGAGAAATGCTCTTTGTTTCTTCTCTCTTAACAGAGCATCTTGCTTCTGCTTTGTTCACTAAAAATGGGGCCACGCCAATGAACTGCAGCCATAAATATTATTTTTTACAACGGAATATTTATATCGCCGCATGGGTTGGTCGAGTTCAGGGCCGCAGACTTAAGAAAACAGCTTCCCTGCCCTGAAGAGCCCAAATACTTAATTAAGGCAGATAAGGCAGGACAAATAAAACCAAGACAAAACTCCTCTTGCTTTGAACCACCTCTAGGGAGCAGGTCTTGGCAAAAGAAAAGAGAGATTGTAAAGCTGTAATAATAATAATAATGATAATTAATTGTATTTATAAAGCATCCCCTAATGGCTCCGGATGCTATACAACGATTGTAAATGCAATTGGAAACATCAACAATAAGATGCCAAATGAGAAGCCAAATAAGGAAGTGTTGTACAAATAAAGGTGTCTTTTACAGTAGCTACCGAGATTTAAGAGGGCCTGTTTGGGGCTCTTTCCCAAAGTAAAGTGGAGGTGTCCAGCCTGGGCCCACACGCATTGTCACAGCCCCGGATGTCTCCGGGGACACGTGCGGATGCTCCAAACCAAACCCCTCAAACTTCATCCCCCCAAATCCATCCTCTGCTCTCAGCCTCGTGCTCACTTACACATTTATTTCGCTCGACCCGGTGTGTGAGGACAGAGGGTGCGTGTTTTCTGGTGGGGGCAAGCGGGTCAGGCCCTGCGGCGTGGACAGAGGGAGGGATGTCAGTCCGGAGGGGCTGAGGATCCCTGCTGCGGTGGATTCTGCGGGTTTGCAGGTTACGGGCTGCGACTGCAAAGAGCAAATGCACTTTAAAGCCTGGTTTGCATCTCACTGTTTACGCTTTATTTCCTTTCTGTATCCCAGCCAGCCAGCCAGGGTAATTCACTGCAGCCGAATTTACTTGTGTTTACACTTTCTGGATCGGCTTTCAGGTTTTTCCGCTCGCCATTGATAAGGGTAAACACCTATTTACCTTAGATTTTGGAAACAAAAGACAAGACTGGGGGGCTCTCCTTCTGTAGGTTTAGTGAAACCCAGCGCTGCCCCAACCCAGGGGCCCTTCTCCGGGCAGGGATTTAAAGGAGGGGTGTCCCACGAGTGTCCCACGGGTGTCCCAAGAGCATCCCACAAGTGTCCCAGGGGTTTCCCACGAGTATCCCAAGAGCATCCCACAAGTGTCCCAGGGGTTTCCCACGAGTATCCCAAGAGTGTCCCACGAGTGTCCCAAGGGTTTCCCACAAGTGTCCCATGGGTGTCCCACGAGTGTCCCAGCTGGGTGCGCCTATCGCACAGGGAGCTGGGGGGAGAGGGGGGGGTTGCAGGACGGGCATCTCGGGGTGAAGGCGAGCTGGTCCCCAGCAGCCACCGCCTCCCGGCAGCGGGGACAGAGCGGTGGGGACAAGGCCAGCGGCAGTGCGGTGGCCACCGGCCATCCTTCCTTCTCTTCTGCCGGGGGAAGCGGGGCCCGGCGGGGTGCGGGGGTGGGAGGAACTGAGTCCCGGAGGAGGCTTTCCCCACGCGTGGGGAGGGGACACACCGTGGGAGGTGACCGCCGGTGCCCGCGGGGAGCGGAGGGGGCCGGGCCGGGCCGGGCCGGGCCGTGCGGGAGGCGGGCGCCGTGCGGCAGCGCCCCCTGGCGGGGCGGGGCGGGGGCGGGCGTCGGTCGGCGCGGGGCGGCTGCGGCGGCGGCGGAGCGGAGCGGAGCGGGGCGGGATGGCGGGCGCCCTGTCGGAGGTGCTGGGCGAGGTGCTGGTGTCGGCGGAGGGGGAGGAGGTGGCCGTGTCGGCCTTGGCCGCCCGCGGGGTCTCCTTGGTGGGGCTTTACTTCGGCTGCAGCCTCGGCGGCTCCTGCGCCCAGCTCGGCGCCAGCCTGGCCGCCTTCTACGGGCGCTTCAGGGGGGAGGTGGCGGCGGCCGGCGGGCAGCGCCTGGAGATCGTCTTCGTGTCGGCGGAGCAGGAGCAGCAGCAGTGGCAGGAGGCCGTGCGGGCCATGCCCTGGCTGGCGCTGCCCTTCGCCGACAAGCACCGCAAGGTGAGACCGGGGAGCCGGCGGGGGAAGAGGGAAGGGGGGGGGGCGCGCCCCGGGCTTTGTCTGGGGGCGGCGGGGTTTGGCCGGGCCTCCCCCCACACACACACACCCCGGGCTCCTCGGGGCGGGTCCCTTGGGGTGCGGGGTGGGCGCCTTCCAGAAAGTTCCCGGGGGGAACTGAGGGGAAGGGGCGCGGGGGGGGTTGTGTCGGGTGCTCGTCCCGCGGGGCGACGCCGCCTCGCCCCGCTCCTCCGGTCGGGGAAAGCCCGCAGGCTCCGGCCCCCTTCCCCGGGTGGGGGGGAGCCCGGCCCGGGAGGTGTGTGGGGGGGGGTCCCTCGGAGGAGCGGGACGAGCGGGCGAGGCGCGTCGGTGGCCTCCCCTCCGAGCCCAGAGCCGGGACCCCCCGGCTCCGCTCGGGCTGAGGGGCGCAGGCCTCGGGGCGGGCCGTGGACGGGGGGCCCCGGGGGGTGCTCCTGCGTGGGTTTGGGGACAGAAAAGGGGCCGCGGCTTCCAGTAGCCGCGGGGAGGGCATTTTGGTGGTTGAGGAGGGAGTTGGGAGCCCGGTTCGGGAGCTGCCGGGCGAGTCGGTGCGATGGCGTTCGTTAGCCCTCCCGGTTGGGCAGCTGGCGCAGCCGGGACTCGGCAACTTCCAGCCCCTCGTCCCGGGAGTTTAATTGGAAAGACAGAGATGAGACAAAAAGCGCTCTGTGAGACGCTGACAGGGAATGCTGTGAGGGACAGGAAGGCGAAGGTTGGGCTTCCAGATCCCAACCAGCTCCCAGCATTGGGAGTTTTTTTGGGTTTTTTTGTTGTGTTTTTTTTTTTTTAAAGAGGGATTAAAAAAAAAAAAACCTTTACAAATCTAATCTCTGGAAGCTATTGAGTAAGAATGAAAAAGATGGTGCCCCACTGTGCCATTTCTAAACATCTTTCCGGTGGGGAGGCAGCTTTGGCTCGGCTCTCGGCGAGGTGCCTTCTCCGCTTCGCCGGGGATTGGGGTAACGCCGGGACCCGCGAGCCCCCTCAGGCATCCCCCGTGTCCGTGTCTGGCTCTGCGCTGGGACAAGAGGGACCATTTCTTCCTGCATAGGTCTCCAGACCCACCTCTGCCAGCACTTCCTGCCGTTCGTTAGGCAAAGGAGTCGTTTAAGGAGAAGTTGGCCACGCCGTGTAGTGTCCCCTCTGCTGAGAAGATGCCTGGCTGTTTTGCAAACCCAGGCTCAGCGTTTTGGCTGGTTTGCCACAGATTTTTGCCACTAAACCCCCCCTGGTTCTGCAAAAGCTGGTGTGTTTAATGCCGTGCACCTGGGTGGTGCTGCTGAAGGCCCCCAGTTTTCCCCTTTGAAGTCCAGGGACTGGGAGCTTCAGGAATCATCCCAGCTCAGGGTCTGCAGTCAGTTTCATCAACATGGGGAGATGTAACAGAAGCTTCATCCTTCAGAGAAATGACAGTTTAATTTTGGTGCCCTAAAACCCAAACCTTCTTCCTATAGGGACGTGGAATGATTGCGGTTCCAATTAGTAGCTGGCCATTTCCCTCCAGAACACTGCACATTATTTAGGTGTGTGTGGGGGTATTTTTGCTTGCCGTATTTGCTTTAAAAATTCCTCTGCAGTGTAGTTAAATGGTTGGGAAATTGTAGAAGTGGAAGGTGGCATTAATTTTACATGCCAGCCAATACTTCCATCTCTTAGATTGCAAGAAAACCTGAAATAAAAAGATTATGGGGGTCTTAAATTCTTATTCCAAGAAACCCTGAGTTAAATTCAGGATTATTTTTGCGCAGAGTGTAAAATAATTGAAGCTCATGCTGTATATTTTCAAAACTAAGCAGATGTGATGTGGCTTTGGAGGAAGCTTAATCTATGGATAACAGAGAACCTATTTGTAAGTTATAAAGGGCAATTATGTCAGGATATCAGATTTCTAAACAGGAGATTTATAACCTGTAGTTCAGGCAGTTAGAAGTTTCCATCTATAATAGGCTGATTTTTAAATAGTCAGGTTAATGACCTGACTCTCCAGAAATGCACAAACTTCGTATTTTTCAAAAACATGCCAGCAGGAGCTGGGGACGGCTCGCATATGTTCAGTACCTCGCGGGCTTAATTTGTTTAAAAACAAAAGCATTAGAAAAATGTAGGCAGTCCTTTTGAGTTATGGTTCCTTTGCACTAAAGGCTACTCCGATGTGAGGCGAGCCTCAGAGAATTATATAGATTTATGGGAAGGAATGGATCTTATAAACGCAGGGTAGAGATAACAGAGAGAGAGAGAGAGAGGTGGGAACATGGGGCTGGGAGCTGGGCTCCATCCCCGAGCTCTCAGCCTGAGTCCCTGGAGAGGCTGTGGAGCCTGGCCCTGGGAGGTTGCAGGGTTTGGCTGGGTGAAGCTGTGGCCAACGAGGTCTTGTGTTGGTGACTGCAGGCTCAAAGAGCTCCAGAGGTCCCTTCCAGCCGGCGCTTCCCCATGGAGACTCGGTTAATTTATCTACTGAGGTCATGCAAGCTTTGGAGAGAGGTGACTTCCTATCCCACGTCGGTTGTAGCATCATTTTTGTTGCTCAGATTCATTGAATAATAGAGCTATTACAGTCCTGGTTTCCTGCCGAACCCTTTAGCAGTGTGTGCCTTGCCTGTCTTTGGTGTGCTCTGTGTTTTCTTTACATTTCTCTCCCTTTCCAAGCGCTGAAGGTTGAGAGGTCTTAAAAAGCAGGCTCCTTTCTGGGCTTACAGGGAAAACCAAAAATAATTCCCACAGTCCTAAAAGTAAAACGGCATGGCTCTCTCATGGTTATTGGTGAAAGCAGCATGGGTTGTCAAAGCAAACAGCCACTCTTTGCTGAATGCCTCAGTAACTCAATAGTGCAGTTACCGAGGGCGTACAGCCTGTGGGTCTCACACCAACCAGCTGAATTTGGGTAACTTCAGCGTGTATAGCGATCCCCGTCTCCAAACCAGTAATAAAAGCAAGCCGTACAAGTCAGCAAACATCTGGAGGTGGGGAAAGCCTTTGATTAATGAGGAGGATGGCATAATGCCTCTTGTCTGAGCCGCGGCCAGCCATATTACTGGGGTTTCTTTCAAGAAGCAAAAACCGTAACGAGCCAAATGAGATTGGAGGCCTTTAACTCGCGATACACATCCCTCAATTAAGCTGTTCAGCCCCGGATTCGGGTAGCTCTCTGCAGCTGTTGATAATTGATTTGTCTTCCGATAATGCCTGGCGTTGCTGAGCCGAACATGGGGGAGAGATGTTGCTCCGTGCCTTTGTTTCGTTTGGGGTTTTGGGTTTAACGTCACCCTGTTGTTATCTGTTTGCATGAACAGCTGCTCAAGTTCTGGAGGGTTTGATTTAATAACAGCTTTAATTCCCGATCGCTACTGGGAACCTCGGAAATGTAAACAGCCCCCATCTGTCTACGTGCCCTGATGTCTGCTGGCGCCGGCTGTCAGGAGGACCCCAGACTTCTCCTGGTGACCTCCAGACCATCTCAGCTACAGAGTCCACCTACCCTTGGAGTGAATTTGGGTGTTCTTCAAGGGCTTATGGCACGTGGGCTTTTGGAGGAGGGCAGGAGCGTGCTCTCCTGCTGCACTGTGTTGCTGTGGGATGTCTTGGTCATTGCTGCTAAAAAAAAATTAAAATAAAAATGGGGCACGTTCTCTGTTGAGTAGGTCTTTTCACATGGGTCCGCGGAGGAGTGGGAGAAGGAAGGGTCACGGTGCTGGAGGAGAACAGGCTGTTTGTGGGTCTGTGCTGTGAGGGAAGCAGCTTATCTTTTGCTGTTGTTTATCTGCCCTTGCTTTTGTTTTTACTTGTCACTTACTTGGCCCAATTGTCTTCCTCATTCGTTTTCATCTGGACTTTTCTAATTACCCTTCCTTGGCGGTGGTGCAGGGTCTGTGCTTTGCCTCTTGTTTTGTGTTTGCTTTCCACTGTATTTACACATCCGCTTGAGCGTTGCCCAGATTCTTCTTGGGAAGGCAAATCCCTTTCCACTGGAGCTGGAAGACGTTCTGGTTTTAAATAAATGCAAAACACATTGATGATGTTTCTGTGATTATTCAGTCAAGTATCTGAAAACAGTTTGAGGATCTCTCCTTGTTTACGCTGGTAAATACGTTTCAGTTGGGAGGGAGTGGTTTTTCTTGATCTTAAAAGCAGGATTTGTGTACCCTCGCGTATTTTCTCCCATTTTCACATGAAATGTGTCTCTTGCTGGATGGTGTGGCAGAGGCACATGATCTTTCCCCGCCTGTGAAGATGAGGGCTGTTGTGTCTCGCCCTAAGGAGGGGGATAGGAGCAAGTTGGTAGCTTTGGATTTTATTGTTTTAGTGGCCTGACTGCTCCGGTGGGCGATCCGAGTTGGACACGAATAGAGCACCCCTTCTGTGTCGGGGGCACGTCTTCCTCGGCACCACAAATAAAACGATGCTCTTAAGGTCAGTGGGTAAAACGTGACCAACCTCTTGTTTATTTGCAGATGTCTCTTTGTGAAGTCTTTTACAACAAATATCCACTCATTCTTTTATTTATATTTGTTTTTACTTACTATGTTTTCTATTCCCTCCTCACCTTCCCAAGAAAAGGGCTTTTTCTTTTCCCTCTGCTTAAAAAGATCACCTACTGTAGGAGCCTTTCCTAACAAGACAGCAGATACTACTTTTGTAGGTAGAGTTTGTGCAAGAAATGGTGGGGAGGAGGTAGAAACGTTATTAAATTAGACTGTACACAAGGGTTTTTTTTGGGAAAAAAACCCAAACCTCAAACCCTTGATTACAGCTTAAGATACACCCCAATTTTTAGGGACTCATAACTTTTGTTTTTGAGATTGCCATCTGCTGAGATCTGGGAGGCAAGTGGTCAGCACAGATGTGGGATTTGTCTAACAGAGAATTTTGTAAATCACTTGAAGCAGCTTTTGAGTTTCATCATATAAAAATATCTAGGTAATCACTTTCAGCTGTATTCCTGACTTTGTATTTCTGGGGTGGGAATGTATATGAAGTCTTTGGCTCACGGAGATGTAGATTTGAAAAATATGGTCTTTTCATGACATAAGGCTATTGAGTAAGAAGCAAGGCATTAGCAGCACCAACTGATTCTTTGTTTGCTTTGAAACTCGCTGGTTCTGAAACATAAGAATGGGAGATCTATGAAAGGAGCGGAGAGAAGCCTGTGTGCTGTTTTTCATTGTGGCATCTTAATCCAGATGTTGAAATGAAAATGTTATTTAAAAATGCATGGTTGACTTTCATTTGTTACTCTCAGGTTGCAGAACTAAGCAAAGCGACTTTACTTTTTAAAGTAATCGGTACAGTTTTCTCCAAAAAATGCATTCTTTTAGGAGCTGAACATGTAACAGCTTCACAAAAGAAGGTACAAAACAATGGAGTGTTTTTCTGTGAGATTTTGGAGAAATAGAGCAGCGAACTTCAATTATGGCTGAGGAATAAGCTGTTCGGTATTTCTACATCGTGCAGACGGCGTTGAAGCCAAAACATTCTCTAATTCTTGTTGTTGTTGACGCTGCTTTTCTAAATAATTTCCGAGTGTGTTCTACACAGCTTTGCAGTGACCCTCCATACAATTAGCAGTCGTCTCTCGTGCCAAAACGCTAATCCTTCGGTGAAATCCCCGTCAGCATTCACCGCTACCAGCGCACGGCAAGTCTGGGGGCTGGGGATAAAATCCAGGTCCCACACTAGTTGCGAAAACATCCCTGGCGTCCTCGGAGGTTGGATTTCCCCAAACTGTGTCCTGCCTGAGCGCTTTCCCCGGGGGAGAATTAGTATTTTAAATGTCTTGCTGGTGTGTCATCTGCCGTGTTGTTTATTGCATCCTTCCGTCAGTAATTGCCCGTGCGTGAGGGCCAGCTCTGAAAGTCCTTGGACGTCTTTCCATCATCAGGGCCAGCTCTGAAAGTCCTTGGACATCTTTCCATCATCATCAAATGCTCCTGGCTCCGCAGTGGAGAGGAGCAGCGGGAGGGTTTGCTGATCACACACCATTGGGTCTTGGACTGGACTCTACAAGCCCTGTCCCAAAAACTGACCATCAGGTTTGTGTTGCCTTCGGATGGTGGCTTCTTCAAGCGGTTTGGTGATGTTTTGGTTTGAAGTGCAGTGGGCTGTGGTCTTGTTTAATACACGAAACGACCCTTTTTGCACCATTGCCTGTGGGTATTTCTTAGGTCTGAGAGAGCTTGCGTGAAATTCACTGTGAGATCATTGGTGGCAGTTACGGGTTTTGGGAGAGTCCAGGGGGTTTTGAAGTTGGGAGTTTTTTTGATCCTTTCCCATGGACATACTTTTTAACAGTGGGGTTAGCTCATGCGGACGGGGTAGGGTTTCACTTCTCCTCAACTGCATCTGGGTTGAGCGCTCTGTTTTGCATTCCTGGTTTGGTTTTTTTTTTTTCTTTTTTTTCGGCGACGCTCCCAGCGTGGAAGTTGGGGTATGGTTTTAATCTAAGTCGAGTCAGAAGATATTGCACTTCTTGGTGATCAGACCAGGGGGGATTCTTGCCCCAGCCCCACGCGCCCTCCTCCCCGGCAAAGCCACGTTCAACCTAGCCATGGTCTGCTCCTAATTGCTAGACTTTTGATGTGAAATGTGGGGATGTAGGGAAACTGGAAGCGTATGGGAGGCTGCGATACAGCAGCCTGAACTCTGAATTCAACAAAACAAGTTTGAGGGGCATTTGCCTGAGCCTTTCCTTGGTGAGAAGCTCGTTGGTGTGTGTGGATTGCTTCCTTTCCTCCTCTTCCTTCCCCTCCCCGTTTTTTGTTTTGTTGTTGTTTTTTTTTTTTTTTTTTTATCAGGGAAGCAAGTTCCAAGCAAAATATTCCAAAGTGATATTTAATTACTCTTTAAAATGAAACTATTTGCCTTATCAGCCATGTGGATTTCTCTTCGCTGCTTTGATTTGACAGTTGGTAGTTTGTCATTTTTAAAAAGCTTACACACTCCAGGAATCTGTGATTTTTCCGCTTTTGAAAGCAGAGATGTTGAATTAACTGCAGCTTTGAACTATTCGCGGATAATTTCGGGCCCCCCGCTTTCAGCAAATAACAAGCTGACTCCCGAGCTCTCAGCCTGGGTTGAAGGCTGAATAATCACAACTTCGTAGCTGTGTGTATGCTCTGAACTGGTTCCACAGCACATCACGGCGTAAGGCACGACGGATTTGAAACCTTTTTCTAGACAGAAAAACGCTTTGTGCTCGTGCCATCTCCAGATAATAATGATTGGGAAGGGGGGGAGTCATGCCAGCGTGGGGAGGGTGTTTGGGTTCATTAAGATTTGGGCTTTATGCCCATGAATTCCCCTCCGTTCCCGGGGGTAGGTGAGATGGGGAGAGGGCTTTCTCCTTGATGAACCTCTGCAGGGCAGCTTCTCTGCTGGCGAAGATGATGCTCTGTAAGCGAAAACCACAATTAGAGTTAATTCTGTGGGTCGCGAGGTAAAGGAATGGCCAGTGGACAAACTGGAAGCGGGATGAGTTGACAAGCAAGCAAACCGACGTGTTAAATTCTCTCACGGGAAAGTGAACTATGCGAGTATTTCAGATTACAACGTGAACATCTCCTGTGATAGCTTTCATCATCTCAGTTTTCCAAAGAAAATGTGCCGTCTTACTGATTTGGCTCAGAGTCCAGGCAATTAATGGCAGGGTGGAGCTAAAAAGATGCAGGAATGGTTTCTGCATACTCTCACGTCCGCCTTTCAACACCGTGAAAAATTGCAACCAACAATTAATATGTAAAGAATTTGCGGTCTTTATTTAGTGTGAGTGACTGACTGCTTCGGTTGCATCAGGGAGCTTGTGCAATCTGATGAACCCCCTGCCTGGAGCCCAGCGAGCCCCTCTGGCCTCTAAACAAAGCGAGGGGACCCCCCCCCCCAGGAGGCAGGGGGGACTCTTGAGGGGTGCTGGATCCCAGCCCGAGCCAGGAGGTGAGCGCTGGGCACAGAGCCTGAACGATGGGGAGAGTCTGCTCTGTAAAGGATGCTCCTGGGATAATTGGTGCCAGACTGGGAATGGTGCACGGGGAGGGGAGAGCATCTTCTGGGGCACAGAGTCCAGCTGGAAGTCTGTAACAAGTGGTGTTCTCCAGGAGTCACTACTGGGTCCAGTCCTCTTCAATATATTCGCCAATGACCTGGAGGAAGGGATGGAATGTACCCTCAGCAGGTTTGCTGGCTGACACCCCAGAAGGCTGTGCCGCCATCCAGAGAGACCTGGACAGGCTGGAGAGATGGGCAGAGAGAAACCTAATGGAATTTAACAAGGGCAAGTGCAGGGTGCTGCACCTGGGGAGGAATAACCCCAAGCACCAGGACAGGTTGGGAGCTGACCTGCTGGAGAGCAGCTCTGA
>JAOTQQ010000006.1:6958284-7029961 GCA_026546715.1 Gallinago undulata | reverse complement strand
GCAGGTGGAGGGAGGTCATCCTGCCCCTCTGCTCTGCCCTGGGGAGGCCCCATCTGGAGCACTGGGTCCAGTTCTGGCTTCCTCAGTTCCAGAAGGACAGGGAACTGCTGGAGAGGGTACAACAAAGGGCCACAAAGATGATTAAGGAGCATCTCTCCTATGAGGAAAGGCTGAGGGACTTGGGTCTTTTTAGTCTGGAGAAGATTTAGGGGGGATCTAATCAATGCTTACAAATACTTAAAGGGAGGGTGTCAGGAGGATGTGGCTGGTCTTTTCTCAGTGGTGCCCAGTGAGAGGACAAGAGGAAATGGGCACAAACTTGAATGTAAGAAGTTCCACCTAAACATGAGGAGAAACTTCTTTACTGTGAGGGTGGCAGAGCCCTGGAAGAGGCTGCCCAGAGAGGTGGTGGAGTCTCCTTCTCCGGAGACATTCAGACCCCACCTGAACAAGTTCCTGAGCAACATGCTCTAGGTAGACCTGCTCCGGCAGGGGGGTTGGACTAGATGAGGTCCCTTCCAACCCCATATGATTCTATTCTATGATTTTGGGAAGCAAGTCCAGGAAGCTGAAGGCTTGCAATGAGGAAGGCAGCGGGGCTACCGGGTGCTGCTGGGACACACACACACAAGGCTCGTCAGCCTCTTCAGGCAGACTCAGCGCTGTCGCAGCCGGGTGGTGTGAGACATTACTGTGGGTATTTTGCACCCGTGGCCATCTGCAGCAGTTGAAGCTGTTCCTGCCCACCCAAGGAGAGAAACTCCAGGGTCCTCTGGCAAGATTTTGTCTGTCTTTGCTTGCGTGTCTAAATCCAGCCTGACCTTAAAATATTTTAATGGAGAGAAGGTGCCAAGTCCCCTATTTAAAATGAATTTGCCAAGGTTTTTATGTCATGTCTGAAGCATAAAAAGTGGCTGGTGCCATCCTTGGATGCGAGAGGGGGCTCGGTGTGGCCAGCCCCAGGGAGGGGGTGGCAGCCAGCTCAGGGGGTCGGATCCCACCAGGAGGGATCTCTGCAAGGCTGGGCTTTGCCAGTCGAGAAGGGAGCGTTGTTTTACGTTCCAATGCAAGGATTTAAGAATCTGGGTGAGAATTAGGTAATGTTTGCAGAAGAGAGCAGAAGGCAACCGAAATGAATTGCAACTGCGCGAGCGAGCCGGAGAGAGAGAAATTCTACTTCTCCCTCCATCCCAAGAGATTCCCACTGGAGAGATGAAGTCATAGCCATTACTTCATTAGTGTTAACCGGCAGGATGCTGACAAATGAGCCCTCTTGAGTTTGTGCCGGGCTGGTTGAAAGGAATACTGCCCTGCCTCTCGCCCCGTGCCTCGGCCATCGCTGCCCTCGCCGTGGCGTTGGCAAGAAGCACATCCCAGCTCCCCAGCCCCGCTGATTCAGCTCGACGCTTTCTTTTCAGCTACCACCCCTTCCCTCCAGCGTGCCAGCTCCCAGCTAGCTGGCTTTTGGAAACCCTGCTGTGCCGGAGGTGGCTGCCAAGGGGTGGGCGGGCAGGCGAGTGCGAGCAGCCTCTCCGCTCGCCAGAACCTCTCCATCAACGCCCCTGCCCAGCGTGGGGGGCGTTAATGGTACCCAACGGCCCCGGCCCCGCTTCCAGAGCAAACAGAGGGGTGTAGGATCTCGCCCTCGCAGCCTTGCTGGGGGGAGTCCCCTTTGGAAAAAGTGTGAAATTTATTGTAATGCGTGCTGAGGATCTCGCGGCGGATCTGAGCTGCTAAATCCTCTAAACCTGAGCCTGCCGGCTCCATTGACAGGGCCTCTCACTTTGCTCTGCTCCAAGCTTATGGTTTCACTGCTCCAATATTTTTCCATACATGGAAGCATTCCTGCCCCAGCCTGGGCTAATCCTGACATGCCACTGCATCTGGATGTTAGCTCATTTCTCGCAGCTGACACTGTGTGAAGGCAGATGTCTGAACTTACTTTTGTTTAGATAGATTTAATTCAACCAGCAAAAGACTCACCCTGTAGGTAAGCACGGAAGGGGGTGGGGGGAACAAGTGTTTTTCCATTTTACCAACCTCCCAGGGCTGTTAGGTTGGATGAATTTGCCCCTAGTAATGCCATACGTTGGAAATGTATAGTATTTAAATTGCAGAGGGGTAACAAATCACCGTTCTGTCTCCGGCACAAGCTGGACTCCTCTCCTTGCTGTGGCTCGGTCGGCAGAGATGAGCCCCTGCCTGCCCATCTTGTCCTGTTGGAGCTTGCTCCCAGCCTCTTCCCTCTGCTCCGATGGCTTTCCGGAGGCTCCGTGCTGTTTGGGGGTAAATCCACCCCAATTTGGTGTAGCTCGGTGAGGCTGGGACCGCTGCGCTCTCCCAGCTGAGCTGAACGTCTCAGTCGTACCGGAGAAAGAGGTGCCTGTGCTGGCGAGCTGCTGGTGGAACTGGGGGCCTGTTCTTAATCCCTCCCTCGCCAGGGCGGGCTGTAAGTTTTAATTAAATGCCTTTAAGGCGCTCTGCGATCCTCTGCTGAAAGGCCCTGTTTGAGGGCAAAGCCTTCGAATAAAAGCTTAGAGACCTTTCCCACCCGTTGGGAAAGAGTTGGAGCTAAACCAGGGAGACCCGAGCAGCGGCATCCAAACGGATGCTGGTTCTCCCCCGCTTTGATAGTTCAAAAGGATTATTCTTCCTCTCCCCCAGTAAAGGAGAAACACGGTGATTTTATTAGCGTTGCCAGGGGTCTCGGCTCCATCCCCTCCTGCTCGCTGCTAGTGAAGAGGCTGGAGGTGGGCATGGAGAGTTTCGGTCGTGGGCTGCCCTGGTTCGTCTGCAGCTCAGCATCCACTTGCCCGGCCCTCGCTGGAGGTCCCAGGTGAGTCCCAGGTTGTCCTCTCCTCTCTTGGCTGCTGCGTGGAGGAACAAGACAACTTGAACTGAGCCAGGAGGAAGACAGCAAGGGAAAAACCATGTGGGATGGTGAGGGAAGGAGAAGACAGATTTCCAGGTGAAGCAGATGGAACTGCCCTTGCATGACTGTTTCCAACCCTGAGAAGCGAGTGAGTCCAAGAGCCCGCAGGTGCCTCCAGCCCCACCAGCAGACCCCCCTCCATTTGCCCTTCCAAACACAGCCTGGGTCCTGGGCAGGAGCAGCACTGTGATCCTTGCACGCATACGTGGGTCTGATGGGATGTGAGCATCAGACAGATCACCAGAGTGTTAGAAATTGGTCTTCCCCCCCACCCTCCAAGTTCTTGTGGCTGCTGTTTGTCACTCTCAGAGTGAATCCAAGGGCACCAGGCTACAAATCCTGCCTTGCAAGTACTGCCCTGACGTTTAGCTTGCAGGAATGCTCTTCTTTTATCAACTAGATAGGTGGTGTTTCGAGAGGGCAGGGAGCTGTGCTTATTTCCTTCTGGAAAGCTGATGACTCCACAACCTTATTTTTTAGGGTGCTCCCTTTTGTATCCTGGTTCATGGCCGTAAGGCAGAGGCTGCTTCGCTGTTACATTACAGGTGGCTTCTAACGAGCTCTTCCCTGTAATCCACGCTTGGCAGCTTTGCAAGTGGCTGCGTGCTCTATAGGCAAGTCCTGCTGCCTCCGTCCCACCGGCAGGAAAACCGAGGCGAGAAGGGTCTGGGGGCTGGATGAGTGAGCAGAACGGGGACCCTGCAGGTGACACCCCCAGGGTTCCTGGGTCCTGACACCCCATTCCCCCCGGAACAGCCCCGTCTCACCAGCCCCACGCAGCACCTGAGCTCCAGCTGGGCTTCCCTGCCCGCTCCAGCCGTTGCCCCCTGCTGCCGCCGCTGTTGTGCTTCCAAAATCGGTTCGTTCCAGGGTTAGAAAAGACCCATTTATTTTTTGTGTGTGTCCTAAGCGCTGGATTTCACAGATACAGAATGGGAAAGGTCTTTAACGCCTGGCAGCTTGATCTGCTAATCGGAAAGCACGGGAGGTTCTTCGTAGGAAGATTTCCTACCCGGCTTTCTCAATGCGAGTCTGCACAAATACATTTTATTCCTACAATGGGTTGTAGCAGCTGGATGCCTCCCACCACGATTCCTGATATTTAGCTCTTTGATTTTGGCGAAGACACACAGCAATAAATTAAATGAGCTGGGGAGTTTCAGAGAGCAGTACAGATGGTGGGAAACTGAGGGCAGGGACTGCTTAAGTGCTAGCGTATGGCACGGTTTTGACTCTTTTTTTTTTCTTCTTTTAAAGGGATGGAAAAAGCAATGGGCTGCTGTACCAGCAATTTTTCCTCCCCCTTGTCTTCGGAGACCTGCTGGCCACCTCTCTTGCAATTCTTTCTTGATGCTCAAGGCCCTCTGTGCCTTTCTGTCCTCTTGCTGGCCTGATCCCTGCTCGCTGCACACTTGGGCACTCTCTGTCTTCTTGGCACACACTGGAAAAGCTGTCTGTTAAATGAGGTTTCTTGAATGTTTATGATATAGGCTCTCGCTTTTTTCCTCCTTAGATGGGGACCTGCTTTAGGTTTCATTTAGCTGCGGAGATTCAAGTAGAAGGACTCCACTCCCTTACCCACCTCCGTCTGCGTTAATGCGCCCTGTCTTTGGCTGATGCTTTAATTATTGTGTGCGACGGGAGCGTCCAGGGCCCCACTTGGCAAAAGGTATTTATTTATCTCTTAGGTGGTGCACAAAGTAGATGTCTGCCACCCCGGTCGCTCCCAGGACAGGTTTTTTGCCTAGAGAAGCAGTTTTCAAGCCGGTTAATTGTCATGTTGTGAAGCAGAGGGGTAGGTGGCTGTCCCAGCCTTTCCCTGTGGGCATGTCCCTGCCGGCTGCGTGGGGCCGGTGGCTCCTGAGATGGAGATGATGATGTGGTTGGTTGGGGAGAGCCTTCTATGTTGGGAAGAGCCATCTCCTCGGCAGAGGGATGGTGAGCATGGGAGGAGCAGGCAGATGGATGGGATGGATGGATGGATGGATGGATGGATGGATGGATGGATGGATGGATGGATGGAGAGGGATGAGGACAAGGCTGGAGAGGGAAGCAATGCTTCTCCTGGAAAGTCACTTTGCTCCAGGCAGACTGGCTCCGAATCGAAGGAAGGCTCCAGATTTTGCTCCATTTTAAAAATGAAACGCCCTGTGAGCCCTGCGTGTTTTATGTTGCTTTTTGGCTCGGGCTGTCCGAGCAGCGGCCCTGTGTTGGGCCGCGTCCAGCGTCCTCTTTTTGATGTTTTTCTCCATGAGGATTTGCTGCAGTCTTCAGAGCTGAAAAAGTGGAGTCGTCTCCATAAACCCCAGTAACTCTCTGGGTTAAGAAGCCACAGAATACCACCTCTGTCTGTTGCCATCCCTCTAATTATTAAAATAATAACCCCAGGCAGAGCTTATGGCCCCACTGGTGGCTCAGGGTCTCTTGTGCTGGGCTTTGTTTGGACAACCTCATGAGAAAAAGTTGGTCTTTGCTGTGTTGTTATCTAAAGAAATGTCCCCCTCACCCTGTGGAGAGAGGGTGGGTGCCCATGGGCAGCAACAAGCCAGGCTGGCAGAGATGCCTCCTGCCTTGGGATCTGGAATGGAAAGTCAAGTGGAGACCTTCTCCAATGACAAGCCAGGCTGGCAGAGATGCCTCCTGCCTTGGCATCTGGAATGGAAAATCAAGTGGAGACCACCTCCATGGCTGTGCCTATGTGAGGTGATGCACTTTATGTGGCTGTGAGCTTGTAGAGCTCTTCCCTGCCAGCAGCTGGTCCTTAGTTTCATCCTTGTGGCTGCTCCTGCCCAGTAGCTTGGCTCCTTGCCCTGGCCATACTTGACTTCCCTGCAGCTTGCCACAGTTGCCCACCTCTTCGCCACTGCAGCCGGAGGTCTGTCCAAGCAATGTGAAACTGTGCTGCTGGCCTTCACGCTGAGATTTGAGAACCTCACTTCCTTTATACAAAGGCATTTATTTCGGCCAAGCTCATGCAGCTGGTATTTGGTAGGCTGTTCTGAGGAGAGAAGACCAAAGCAAACCAGGCAGGAGTTTGTCACTTTGGATTTGGTCGATGCCCCAAACCAACTGACCGGGTTGGGTTGGTGGGTCAAACGTGCGTTAAAACATGGTGAGAGCTCGGGGCCAGGCCTCTGACTGGTCAGTTACAGGGATGCCCATCACCCTGATGCCAGCGCCGAAAGTTCACGAGCCTCCTTTCTACCATCATGATGCTGCCTTTTCTTCTCGGGGCTTGAAAGTGGAGACCGGCACGTGGCTTGGGGGGAGAATGAGTTGTATAAAAGCCGGTTACTACGGTGGCTGCCATCTCTGGTCAAATGCATCTCCGTTTGCTTCCTCCCCTCGGCTCCCACGAGCCGGAGCAGGGATTATCCAGAGCAAATCCTGTTACCCGGCTGCTCCCGTGGCGGAGACCTGCTGGGCACTGGGATGAACCCCTCCTCACCCCAGCATCCCCAGCAGCAAAGGAATGGCAGGACAGGAGTGCCCCACGGGACGTAAGTCACATCGCTGTTTGCAGATGACATCACGGGTGAAGATCAGGGATTTTTAGGGTCCCTTTGCCAGAAAGTGGCAGTGTTGATTGCCAGGCTTAGTAATGAAGAATTTGAAGTTGTGATTCATCCCTCAATCCACGTCTTAAGTATGTGGTGGTAAAGCTTAGGAAAATCTGTGTATGTATAACTTTTTTTCCTCTTAGGGAGCTGCGAAACCCTTAGGTGCAGCAATTATTATTCTACTTAATTGGGATTGAAATACCGAACACTCCGAATGTGCCAGTTCGTGTCTGTTGTGGGGAAAACTCAATTGCTTAATAGAAATGTCTTTTCAGCCTGCCATGCTGAAGAGAAAATGAGGTGAAATCTATTGGAAAGGAAAATTCCTGACATTTTTTATTTTACTTTATTTTATTTTTTTTTCTGTCATCTGCTCAAGCGGTTGTTCAGGCCCGTGGAGGTGGCTCAGCAGAGGTGGTTCTTGGTGAGGACGTACCTGTGAGAGGCAGCTCCCGAGAAGGAGAGTGGTTCTTTGCTGATGCTCAGGCTTCTGGTATTTAGTTTGATTTTTTTTTTCCTTTTTAATTACTCCAGCAATTAGCGCAGTTAGACGTCGTGCCTTGCCTTTGCTGGTCTGTGAGTGCTTCCTGCGCGGCGTTCGCTGGCCCCTGAGGATAACCCAGCCTCGTGCAGAAGCACAGAAGAAGCATCGAGGTGTGTGTATGTGAATCATCATCCACGTGGATGCTCTGCAGCCGGTGGGACGGTGCCTGGCTCCCAGCAGCTCGTGCACAGGATGGTGCTTAGCCCTTACAGCTCCTTAGTGACAAACCAACGAGAGGCTTGTGAAATAATTACGATTAGCCTGGCAATCGTTATGGATGGGACCAGAGCCCACCGGTGACGCAGCAAGGGCACCGAGTTGGCTTGGTCAACGCTTGCCCATTGTGTTGGTCAAGGCTTGTTTGCCTGGCGGGGTTCACTGATCCTGCAGCGGCCATATGGAGAAAATAGGAAGAAAACAGCAAAATCCCAGTGGTCTGGCTGCTGTCCCTCCGCTCTCCTGCCTGGCACAGCCCCTCCAAGCCAAATTTCTGCTTAGGCATGAGCTCTTTCCTATTCTGTTTACGCTCCACTTACCAAAAGAGGTTGGAGCCAGATGATTTTTCTGCGGAGGATATAATTTCATCGGAGAGAAGCAGGAGTTTGTAAAACAATCTGTCGGATTAGTGGCACCTCGGCTCCTGCAGGATCTCCCCACCCCCTTCTTGAGTCTCATTTCTGTTCTTTAAAAGCTAAAATTTCCACTGCTGTTGATGCCCTGCCAGGCACTCTAGCAGTGTTACGTTCCCTTGGATGCAGTTCAAGAAACCATTGTTCCTTTTCTCTATCGTTTGTCATCAAAAGGAGGGGAGCGCCTTCCCTGCACTGCCCCGCTGCCTCCAGTGCTGGCAAGAGTAGAGGCCGTGGCTGCTCTTCAGACCCACCACGCTAGAAATGTGAATTAGAAAAGATTTTGGTGAGAGGGAAGCTGGAGCATTCGTGTCCTCAAGAAAATATGCTTCAACGTTTTGAAAAACCCAACACAAAATCTGTTCAGGGGACCAGCAGAGGTCTTGGTTAAAGCCTTTCTCCCACCAGTGCAGTGATCTGAAGGTGAAAGGCTCATCTTTGTCATGTGCTTCAGGTTTGTACATTTAGGTAGGGGTGGCCTAAGGACTTCTGAGAAACTCATAGCATGACATTTTTATTTTAGTAAAGACTGCTGAGGTCAGGGGTTCTAGGTTAAAAAAAACAAACTTGGGGCTGGGGTAACTTCAGAATTGGGGTGGTTTGGGTTCTGCCCAGACTGGACCCTGCAGGAAGTCCTGTCTTTGCCGTGCCCTGCTGGGTACACAGGGTGCCCAGGGAAGTTGTGGAAGCCCTATCCCTGGAGGTGTCCAAGGCCAGGCTGGATGGGGCTTTGAGCAACCTGGTCTGGTGGGAGGTGTCCCTGCCCAGGGCAGGGGGGTTGGAACTGGATGATCTTTAAGGTCCCTTCCAACCCAAACTATTCTACAATTCTAATATGGGATGTGGTTATCGAGAAGGAGGTGAGACGGGAGAGGAAACCCACCCTCCTGCATCCCGCAGCCATTCCTACCACCATCTGCTTCCTCTGGTGCAAGGGGATGCATTTCAGTTTTATCTTCCTTGCTTTTAGGATTTGGACTAAACCTTTAACATGATCATAGTGTATAGATAAAAATATAATTGTTAGAACTGAAAAAAAAAAAAAGAAATATGTTTAAGAATAAAAAGCAAGCCCAAGTGTAGCTTTCTGCTGCTTGTAGGAGGAGCTGGCTACAAGACAGGCTCTTTTCTGATTGCTCCTCCGTGCGTGTCAGTGTGATATCTTGCTGATGTGCATCATTTCTGTAGACTATAGGGTGAACTGGTGTGTCTGCTTCCTATACATCCACCTGATTTACCTGCCCTCTCCTTATCCCTGGCCTTGCCTTGCCATAATGAAACTACAACAGATTTTTAGGGCTGTGGGGGGAAAACCCATTTTCCTAGAGAGAATATAGAGGTTCGCTGGATTTTCAGAGAAAATGCATGAGCTTTGCCATCAAGAGAACTGGCTGAGCAGGTTAGTGGTGGGTTGGAGATGTTAGCTTTGTGGCTTTTGTTCACCAGAGCCTGAGCAGCATTTGATGTGCAGACATGTTTTCAGACATTTCTCCTAGAGAAGGTGTTGGCGGGCCTGTTGTTAACACCCTTGCCTTTAGGCCAAACTATTGAAAATTCAAGTTGAGCTCGAATCTCATTTCAATGGCTTGGAAGGCTGCAATCTGATGGGCTGAGAAATCTCGTCCAACTCCAGCCCTTATTAGGAGCTTAATCTGAAGTGCAGCCAAAGCCAAATAAGGGGGAGGGCAAAATAAAAAAAAAAAAAGGCAGTAAAATGGAACAAGAAATGTGCATCCAATTTACAGTATTCCTCTACAACCTTAATTCAGCCCCCTGTATACGTTACGATGCAGTTTCTCATTACAGGATCACATATGGGGTTTTTCCATGGCACCCCTGCCCTGGCTGCTGAGGGGTTGTGCGTGGAGGACCTCTGCCCTGCAGGGTGCCAGGGTTTGGGGGGCAGAGAGCGAGACAGGTTATGGAAAAATGGAAGGGGTGAAGTGATGGTGAAGGAGACGGGATTCCTGCTCTGCCTCTGCCGCGGGGCTGGTGTATGGCGCCGGGTAAATTGCTTTTCATGCCCAACAAGGGACTCGGTTCCCTGGGTCCCCAGGCTGAGGGTTGAGTTGCAGAAGCACCAAGTGCTCCTGCTGCAGATGATCTCTTGGGGAAGTTGTATGTCGAACGTGTAAAATGCCCCTCAGTGCTATTTATTTTTTAAAAAGGGAGCTGTTGGCTGACTCTGGAACTGGAAGCCCAGAGCTTCTCCGTGCCTCTTTTCTTCAGCTCTAAAGCAGAGGTGTTGTGAACTTAGTTCTCTAGGATTTTATGAAAATAAATTCACACAGCTGGTTGAGAAGTGTCCCAGTCTGCGGTGGCAGGACGCCTTCATTTCTGCCTTGGAGCAGCGCATGAAAAGCGTGAAGAGGGCTGAGTGCCGCGTGTGAGCAACCAGTCAAAACCCCAAAACTCAATAATTCCTCACTTGTTGAGCATCTTCTATTCTCGGTACTAACTGCGTCAGGACTGTGTGCACACGTGGTATGTGGCCGTGCTGTAAAGACCCTACGCAAGTGGACCAGATGAATGCTACAGAGAAAACTTATTTCCAGCACATCCTAGCTTTTCAGGGCTTGGCAACTGTAATATTTTCTTAATGCAGCCCTTCAGATGTAATATGGTATGAATTACGGGGCCGGGCGAGTGAGGGTTTGTGTGCAGAGGGTACAGGCACTGCTCTCTAGCAGATCTTACAGGGAGGATGTCGAACGGCTCGATCCTGAAGGTGGTCATTCGTTTGCTTTTCTGACCTATACCAGAAAGTGGGATGGGTTTGGACCATCCAGAAGGACTTTCCGTGTAGCTTGGGTTTCTAACACCAAATGTCTGCTTTTGGCTTATCTCCGCGTAGCTTGCATTTGATCTTTGGGTTGGACCGCTCTTGCGTGTTGGAGCCTCCCTTGCGAAACAGCTCCTTGTGTCCATCGAAGAAAGAGGTTGAGGAAGTTTTTTGTTTTTTTTTTCTGTGGTTTTATGGAACTCTATACCATCGTCTGTCTCTAAGGAAGATGTGACGCACGATGGCTTTGCAGCTATGCAGCTCGATGGAGAGGCGCACAGCTGCGGATGCTCTCACAGGGATGCTCCTGCAAGAGCTTCATGAACTCGAGAGGCAGCTAGCATCCCTCTCCCTTCTCCAGCACCCTTCAGACTTTGTTCCAGCTTATCTCCTTCCACTCAAAAAGTGGATTAGGAGCCGTAAAGCTCTCTGCAGGAGGAGCGGCGTGTTCCGTACAGGCTTGGCAAGAGGAGCCCCGTCAGCCGTGCCGTTGGAGGGGAGGAAGGGCTGCGCTCAGCCACCCTCTTCCAGGGCTCTGCAAGGTTTTTGAGCAGAGCTCGCTTAAATCAGCAGATGTTGTCAGGCATGCACAGGCAAAACCTTGCTCTAATTCACTAATTATAAAAATTCCTGGCAGAACCTCCGTGTGAGTCAGCTACAAAAAAATTACTTGGGGAAAAAAAATAAGTTTATGGTATAAGGCTGACTTTAGCAGACAAGAAGAAGGGAAGCTGGGGCTTCTTGTAAATCCAGTTGGTCATCCAGCTTTAGCCCACTGTGTTCTCGTCTGGAGAGAGTGGCAAGGAGAGAGCAACGAAAGCCCGGGGGCTTATCCCATTCTGCCCACAGCTCTCTGAAGCTGGTGCTGTGGCAGGGGATGGATGGAGAGTTTCCTTTCTGGACAAGTCTTGAATTATCTGCAAAGGGTATTCGCAACGCTGTCTCCTAGGGAAGCTGCCTTTTTTTTTTTTTTTTTTCCCTTTTTCTCCTTTATAAACGTTGGATTTTATTTTATTTTTGTTATAAAACCCACGTAACTAATTTCCCTTGGAATCTTTTGCAGGCGTCTGCTCTGAGTGTGTTTTGGCCTCGCTGCCCAGTGCTGGTTTTGAATCCCAGTCCCACTGGTGGGAAGTTTTTAGAATTAATGCCAGTTGTATTTTTTTAATAGAATCACAGTGTCCGCCTGTGGGTTTTAAACAAATATCCTTGGCTTTATGTTTTGCCTGCAAGTAGCGAGCATCCAAAGGGTGTGTAGCCAACAACAGCGATTCAGCAGGGATGCAGCATTTCCTCTCTGTAAAAAACGACTTTGTATTTTCTTTTTCTAACCTATTTTGCACCTCCTTGACCCAGCAGCTGTGCCTCACTCTTGGGATCCACTGCAGCAGGCAGGATCCGTGCCTTTGCACGGGGCTGTGGTGCAGGCTCCCATGGGAGGTGTGCGGCAGCCCCATCGGGGAGTAATTTAAAATTACACCTGGGGAAAATGGAATAGGAAACAATCCTGCCTGGTGCCTCTGGGGATGGACGCGTCTTTATAGGCTTGACTTTTCAGCCCAGCAAAATCTATTTGCTTGCACTTAGCACTCGCTTGCGCTGAGTTTTCTGCCTCCTGGACCGGCTCCCTTTTCACTTTGTACCAGGTTTCTAAGATGTGGCTCCCCCGAAGCAGAAGCTAATTTTTTCAGGATGTAGAGCTGATCCCGACTTTCCCTTTATTTCCTTTCGAGGATGGTTTTTTTGCAATAGAGCCTTGCAGCGCTGCCTCCGCAGCCGTTCCCCCCTCCCCGACCTGCCGGCGTGGGTTCCTGGCAGGAAGGTGAGCACCTCGGGGCTCTGCTCTGCCGCCGAGACCTGTCCCACGGATGCTGGCATCCCTCCCTTCGATGGAACACCCAGCACAACCTCTCCAAACTACTCCCAGGGATCCAGGAGGGCTGTTTTCCCAGGAAAAAAAACACCCATCTTTGCCGGTGTGGGCAGCAGGCTGTGGTCAGCCCCTCACAGCCACACATGACTGTTTTTTAGGTGCTTCTCAGCATTTTCGTGATGAAAACTAGTTTTGGCAGCGCTAAGTTGTTTGCAAATTTGCTGATGTTGGGGTTATAGTTTTTTGGGGTTTTTTTGGGAGGGTTTTTTTTTGATAGAGTGTTCTCTGAGGGGCTTCTAAGAACACACAACTCCCCAGTGTCCCCAGTGCGGCAGTGACGACTGTAGCGCTCGTCAGCTGTACTTTTTGTAGTCCTTTTCCCTGTGGTCAGCAGGTTTTATAGTTCTTTTCCCTTTGATGTTGGTTTCTGTCAGCAAAGAAGTTTGAAGCTGATTTGATAATTAATATCTGGTAGATAATCTTCAGTACCAGTAAAGAAATGAAGAGTGAGCAGAAGACCATGTGGTGGTGGGACCAGCAGGAACACCCAAAGTAAAGCAGTTGATTTTAGTATTGGGGAAGGTTGGTATAAACATACCTTTCGCCTGGGATGGGAGGAGGAGGCAGAAATCTTGTAAACAGGTTTGTATCTGCATGAAGCTTCCAAAACTGAAGAGCCATCTGTATTCTAGAAGAGGCTTTTATTTATTCCTTGGAATTTATTCCTTGGAATCCAGAGTTTGGAGAGCACGTGTTGGCTGTGCAAACTCGCAGCTTTGCCATAAATCTGCATTTTGGCAGTGCCTGTCCAAATGCCATATTATCCAGATAGGAGTAGATAGGGGAGTAAAGCAGAATCCCTTGCTATTTATGGACTCCCTCAGGAAATATTGTAATATTCTTTTGAATTGACTAAAAGGTAACCACAACAACCCAACGCTGCACGTGCTCAATCTTCCCTGTGGCCCTCCTGGAGACCTCCTGGAGACCTGCGGAGGGGGAAGAGGGGATGCTGTAGGATATTTCAGCTTGCAGATCCGAAATAGCGCTTTTTGGGCTTTAACGATCTGCCACCTGCTGATTCCTTGGGATTCAGAACAAAATCTGGGACACGTGCTTTTTTTTATTTTTATTTTTTTTACGAATGGGCTGGGTTTTGAGCTTTAAATCTCTCCTTTCATCAGCAGGCGCAGACTTGAGAAGTCTTGATTATTTTGTCTTATCTGTGGATGCATCTTTCTGTCGAATTTGCTGAGTCTTTCCCTCCTGCTCCGTAACTGTCTGTACAACCTCAGGTCCTGTGTACCAGGGTGTCCCTGCCGGCACGGCAGCGGAGGAGCGGGCTGGGTGCCTGCCTGCCGGAGCAGCTCTGGAACCCTTCAGTGAAGAGAGCAGCAAGAACTTACCAGGTAGAGGCTTTTCTCCTCTTTTTGAGATTGTCAGTAATCCAGAGGGCTGCATATTTCTGCACAGAGTTTAACCTTTCGGTTAAACTGCCCAGTGAAGAGAGGAGGTTCTCAACCCTCTTGGAGAAAACATAGAAGACAGAGTCCAGCTGTGCTTGAGTTTTACCCTGATGTATTTTGAGGCCCTGCAGAAGGCTCCGTGCAGGTGGATCTCTTCCTTCAGCTGTGTCCTGGCAAGCAGTACCACCGAGGACCAGGCACCGGGACCCTCCGACACCCCTTCGTTTGCCCACCGCCTTGCAAAACTCCGTGTGTAGTTCATAACGTGCCGAGGGAACGCCATGAACTTCACAAGCTGAAGGCAAGTGAAGTGTTTGTGCAGGGATGCAGCTTTATGGACCAGCTGGCTCCGGGTTTGGTTTCTCCAGGCTTGGGAATTTCCTGGGTTTGGGTGGTTTTTTTCCAGCTGCCCAGCCCCAAGCATCCCCGGGGCTGCGTGTCTGCAAGGGGGCTCATTGCCCGCTCCGTGGTGGGGGACAGTGACGCAAAGACACTGAAATGCCAGTTTCTCTTACAAAAGCCTCTTCCTTTTTCTTCAGCAGCAGCAGGTTTGTTGCCGGGGGAGTGGGGAGCACACCTCGCTCCCCACATTTCCCGCAGGGCTTAACGCAGCCCATTTTTGTCCGTCCTTGCTGAAAAACCATTAAAAATCAAGAGCAAGCAGCCGGACGGCGCTTTCTTTCTCCTTTATGTGCCTATTTACTTGGATAATACGCGTCGCCTTGCCTTCCTGTTTACCTTCAGGGTTTGTTATGACAAAGAAGACGGATTTTTCCTGGCTCTTGCACGGGCAGTGTGTAAACCAACAGGATGCAGTACACGCTCGGAGCGTGAAGGCTGCCCTGACCTGGGGGCTTGGGCTGTTCTTCGATGCCCCCCGTGGACCTCAGTTCATGGCTCGCGGTCGGTGCTGCACCTCTGCGACCAGGAAGCACATCCCTCCTTGTGCTTGCTGCCTCTGGGACTGCTTGCCAACACACAGAGGCTCCTTTCAGATTGCTTTTTCTGGAAATAGGGGCATTCGGAAGGAGAAGTTACCTTTGAGGTGTCTCTGTCTTAGTTTTTGGACCTGGTGAATTCTTGGAAACCACGAGGAGGGAGTCTGTCTGCACCTTCAGCTGTTTTCACTTTCCCTTTTTAATACAAATTGCCCCCTAATCTTGGGATGGATTCTGTATAGACTTTTCCTTGAGTTCTAGGTTTCTGAGCTGGTATTTCCCACCTAGGCAATTGGTTTTTTCCCCTGTGCCTTGTAATTCCTGGGTGATTTCTGTAATTCATCAATGCTAGCTTGTCAGCAGAGACTTGGAATAAAAGGCTTTGTAGTGTGCTGCTTAGCTGGCTGTATAAACATGAAAGTCCCAGGTTTTTAACTAGCTTGCTCACATGGCTTTCCTCTGCAAAGCTTTAGCCAAAACACTCTGCTAGATAAAAGAGATGCTGAGAAAGTCCAGGTCAGCCGGAGATTGTCTGAGAAGGGGTATAACATTGATCCTTGTTTTAGTTTTACTTTTATTTCTTGTAACTTCTCAGTAAGAGCAGGGAATGAGGATAAATTGTTTTCATCTCTTGGTGGTCAAAGATTAAGATGGATGAGGCAGTGGGCTGCCTGGAAGAAGGTGTTAAGTAAGAGCCCGGCTGCGTAGCCCCTCTCTTGCATCTTGGATGAAGTTGGCTTCATGCTTCCAGCTTCCCAGGCACCCTTCCCCGTGCTCCTCCTTAAATATCTGAGCTGGTGAGTGATTGCCTTGAGTTTTCTGAGCTCTTTGAACTGGAATAAAGGAGAAGGGCTCAGGGGATAAGGCCTCTCATCGGTCACTCGCCTTTCACCTCTGAGGGCAGGGGTTTGCATCAGGTGTGGCATTAAATGCACAGTGTTTAGTGTCCCTTACTTCTCCAAACCTAGCTAAGCTTGCCTGAGCTGCTGGGTGTTTGCCGTAGCTGGTGCAGATCCAAAAAACCCAAGAATTTTAGGTCCATGCATCATCCCATAGTTTAAGAGTAAAAAAAAAAAATAAATAAAAGAGAGGACAAAAGAAGCTTTGGGTAAGAGGCAGCGTGGTGTTTGGGTTCCACCTCTGGGGTTTCAGGGTCTTCATCTGCCGTTCTTTGTGTAGATTTTTGCAGAACAGGAATATATCTCATCTGCATCCCAGATTCAAATCTGCAGGAAGAAGTTTCCAGGAAACTTTGGACAATATTCATCCTGTTTTAGGAGGGGCGTACTGCTGGAAGGTGGGATTTTCGGACTGGCGTCTGTGGAAGCAAAGGCACCGCGTGCGTGGTGGTGCGTTTGCTGCAGCATCATCGCTTGTGGTGGTGGGTCTACTGCAGCATCATCACCTTGCTTTTGGTATTTAGTGAATTCTGTGGTGGAGCAGAGGGGGAGCTGGGGCTGGCTCTGCTTTGCCCAAAGCAGCTCCTGTCCCTGCCCCACAGCAGCCCTGTCTTGGCAAGTCCTCCCTCTCCTGCCTCTTGTCAGCCTCTCATGGATGCTCGAGAGGCTGCTGGCACCCACGTCCTTGCGCAATGCTCTCTTCATGTTGTCATTTGGTTAATGAGCGTCTGAAGAAGTTGCTGGCTGGATCTGGATTGCGGGGTCCCCCATGTCCTGCTTTTGCACGCTCAGGCGCCGGTGGGGAAGGAACGTTGGAGAAACGCTCAGCTTTACACCCGATGAACGGGGCTCCCTGGGGTGCTGCAGGTCCTGGGCTTGAGTTTTGAAGCATTAAGATGACTCCCTCCAAAAACACATCACTGCTCTTTGCTGCTGGAATAGCCCTGGCTGGTGTCCTTTGTAGTGTCACCAGGAGGGGACCGAAGCTGGAAGAGATGTTTTTACTCCCTACCCGAGCCACAAGCTTCGGGGTGGGTGCCGGCAGGTCGGGCAGACGCTGGGCACCGACGGCTGCCTTTCCTGCCCTTTGATGTGCTGCGGGGTATGCAATCAGCATCTGCCCTCTAAGAGAAAACAGATTTGTTTTTTAAAGTTGAAAAAAAAAAAAAAAAAAAGAGGGAGCAATTTTGCTTAATCATTTTCACACAGATCCACAGGCGTTCCTGTAAGAGCGAGCGGCATCTGGTTCAAGGGCAGCCTTGGCTGCTTTGAGCTCTCCTGCAGCTTCTGCAGTCTCGGGCAGAGATTGATGTTCCAGATGCTGTTCCCGGCAATTGGATCAATGGCATGCTTATTCAGACTTTTCAATTTTTAAGGGGGGGAGAAAAAAAAAAAAGAAAAGAGTCGATTATACTTTTTAAGATCATCTGAAGTATCGAGGATCTGTGAGTTTCTTTTTTTTTTTTTCCTCCCAGAGTAGGGCACTGCGAATTATTTCCCTATTTATGAACACCACGCAGAAAGCAGAGCTGCCTTTCTTAGTACCTTGATGTTCACCCCTTCCCTCCCTCCTTGCAGCTTCTAGCCACTGCAAGAAATACAGGGTTGTTTTATTCCGTTCATTTCAAGGAGAAAGAACTTAAACGTGGCAATGTCCCTGTGCCCTGCAAGCTGTGCAGGCTGTCCTGGTGTGCGCTTTCTGGGCGTCTCCAAACTTGTTTGTGGATGTGGGAAAATTACTGAGCGACAGGGAGAGTGGTGGAAAGCTTTGGGGATTTGATTTAAATCTGCTGAAAAGGCAAGGCTGCTGCCTGGTCGGCTTGTCAGCTGCCAGCACCTACTGAGGGGGCTACGAAGGTGGCCACTATGGTCACTGTTTATTTGCCTGTTTACCATCTATAGGGCTGTCAATGTTGCCCACCTCTGAGGGCCTCGTGGTGGTCAATGTATTGTTTTGGAGGTGGAGAGGCCTTGGGAGAGACTGATGTCACTTGCCAGAGTCCTTGGATTTGGCAGAAGCTCTCCCTGTGCCACCACAGTGAGTCCCGTGGGAACGAGAGTCTTTAAGCACAGCCCCAGCTCTCCTACCTGCAGCCGTGGCTGATGAGCTTTAATTATTACTGAGGTGAGAACTGCTGCCTTGTCCTTGTGATGCTGTGGCTTCGTTTGGCTCCTGGCGTACCTTTCAGCTGTCCTGGAATGAGAGTTTCTGATGGTGGTCCATAAAAGCTGCTCACCAAGAGAAGCGACAGCATCTTGTCCATCTCAGGAGGAGTTTTGCTGGCTGCTGGGACAGATCCCAAACTCCACACTTGGCTTTTGGTGGCAGGAGCACACGGTGTCTGAGCAGACCCGGAGACTTGGCCAGAGTAGATGTCACAGGTTAATTTTTGCCCATTCAGGGTCTGCACGCTGCATGAGATACAGAACAAAGTTCCACAAAGCATAGTGGAATTAAGCTACAGGTTTTGTTCTCATTAGTGTAAAATCATAAAATCTGGTGTTTCTGATGTCTCTAAGGAGAGAAGGAGAATTAACTCCTGGAGAATGTAACTAGAGGATACTTAAAAGGCAAATTGTTCACATACTTCCTTTAAAATTTGCATGAGTATAGTAAAAGGTCATCGTAACTGCAGAGTTTTCTCCTCAGATCCTTGCCTGCCGGTGGCTGATTGCAAGAGCCTGTTGCTAAGTGTTCCTGGAAACGGAATAAAGATGAAGCAAGATAATTGAAGAAGGAGGGAGAAGGGGGGGAAAAAATGCTTGGAGCTCGCAGCCGAACTGCAGAGCTGCCAAACGAGAGGAGTTTGCTGGAGTTTGACTCGGTGGCTGCATTTAATCAGTCCTGAACCAGGGGTGGGGAGAGGGTGACCGAGCCTGAAATTTCATGGCAGACCCTTGGAAAACCGCCGCTTGGATGCACGAGGATGATTTGCCTGCATTTCCCGTGGCTCATCCGACTCCAAACGCGCTGCTGCTTCCTAGCACCCAAGCTGGGGTGGGTTTGGGAAGGCAGACGGTGCTCCCACCGTGCTCTGTGCTCTTGTCCTGGATCAGGACAGTTTCGTTAGCGTGGGAGCTTCTTCTGGATGGTCAGTGACCACGGAAAGCAACAGGATAAAACAAGAACATAAACACACAAATCTAGAGCTTGACTAATGCAGAAAGCCTTCGTCTCCAGGTGACTCCTGAGGGTTATTTTCTGCCCACCTCGGGTCAGGCTGCCCTCTGAGGAAACAACTGATGGTTGGTTGGTGTGTGGCTGAATCAAATAAACCCCCGATGCAGCTCCTTTTTATTGCTGAAAAGACAGGGAAGCAAAACTTCCTCCTTAACTTTGGTCCTTCTCTGGTCAAAGCTCTTGAAAAAAAAAAACAAAACGGGCTTTCTCCGTCTTCGCGGGTCGATTTCCTGGAAACTGTTTTAATAACTGTTTCTGGAGTGATTTTTATCATACCTTAGCATTTTACAAACTCTGAATATAGTAACAGCTGAAATGCAGCCACATCTGAGGCAGGCTGCTGCCAGCGGCACAGCAGTCTTCGGCGTTTTATATAAAAGAACACAGGGTCAGCTCTTCCTTTTGCCCAGAACCTCTGTTATTCCCACCAAAAGAGACGAGGGAGCACCCCTGCCATCCAGCCCTCCGTGCCACCTCCTGCTTCAGCTCAGAGCGGGCGGCGGGCATCCTCTCCTGGCTGAAGCCTGCGATCTCCGAGCCGTCTCCTCCAGCTGGGGCTGGCTGTCAGCGGAGGGAATTAATGCGCCGCGTCTTATCTGACATTTCCAACGCCCCCGTGGGATTCTTGTTGTCATCGGCTCCTGGCAGCGGCCTCCCCTTTCCCCACGGCTGCCTTGGTGCCGTGCTCGGGGCAGAGGGAAGGGAGGCCGTGCCTGGGGCTCGGTCTTCCCTTTCCCGGTGCCGTATTTCATCCCTGAGCCCGTTCCCAGGCGCTCGCCCCTCCATGAAACTATATCCTTTGTGACTTCCATCAATCAAGTCAGGACATAGCTGGAGCTTTTGACCTTGCTCGTGATTTATCACCATCCCTGATCGTCTTTTTAATTGGCTCGGCCGTTGCAAGACACGCTGCCCAAGCCTTAAAATAAAGAAGAGGGAGCCCTTGTCTCCTTCCTCCCCAGTCGGTGGCTGTGGAGCCGGGGGCCTCCTGTGTCTTGGTGCTGGGTTTCGTGGGACAGATCGGGTTCCCTCGCTTGCCCTGCACCTGCCCCACCATGTGTCTGTGTCCTAAACCCTGTGTCCCCTCAGCCTGGTCCCCTCCGGGCTCACCCAGTGCTGGTTATCCCTCCCCATTCCAAACCACGTCTCTGCTCCTTCCCCCGTCCCTTCTTTCCTGGTCCCTCTGCCTTCTCCACGCCGGTCATGCTACCAGCACTGCAGGGTGGGAAAGACCTCTGCAAAGGAGGAGCCGGATGGGAAAAGGGCTTCTCCAGCCCCCCATCTGCTGGCTTCTCCAGCTGTTGTGGTGTCAGCATATCTGAGCTGTGGTCAGCGTTGTTCTGCTCCGGTTTTTAATGTGATTAATTGCAAACGCGGGACTTGGAGTGGCATTTTCTGGGGTGGACATCAGTGGCTCCGTGTTGTGGTTCGTGTTCCCAGCCCAGCGTGGGTCTGGGGAGCGGGAGGGAGAGAAGTGCTCGGCAGCAGAGTGTTTTCCAGGCAGCCTGACCCGTTACGTCCCTCCTGCCCGCATCACGAGTCCGTCTGATGGTCTTCCCCGCGGGGGAACCCGGCGCCAGCTCTGGGGCTCAGCTGTGCTTATGGAGTGTGTTAAGAGGACACGGAGGCCCTGAGGGCACGTCATCATCGGTGGTTTAACCCAGGGCAGTTTTGGTGGTGGGATGTTCACATAGGATGGGCTTTAATGGCTCAAGAGGAGAAATCTCCTGCAAGCACAGTGCTGGGTTGGCGTGGGCTGTGGGACCCTCTTCCACCCCAAGAGCCGAGGGGGAGCAGGGTATCTCCAAGCTCTTGCTGGTGGGGGTTGCTTTTCCCAGCCAGAGCTTGGGAGCACCTGGGTCTGGTTAAACTCTCGGTGTATTTTGAGCAGAGCACGATTAGGGAGTGAATCCCTCGAGCTGTGCAGCCCCTCCGAGGTGCCAGCAGAGCCCGTTGCCCGTCTCCCATGCAAAGCCCAGAGCTGCCCCAGCAGCCGGGGCCGTGAGCAGGAGCCGGGGCTGAGGTTATTGCCCTTCTCCCTCTGCAGCTGTGTAACCTTTGCGTGACACTTCTCCCTGGGTTGCAAACCAGGAGTGCTGCCAGACTGCGATTCAGCGCCGTCGGCTCCCAGACGCCAAGATGGATGTGGCCGTAGGGATGTGGCCAGAGCAACCCCTGCACCCTCTCCCTGACATCAACGGGAGGAAAGTAGTTGCTTTTAAATAGTCTTGAGCGTTTGGAGCGATGCGAGGGCTGTGTTGCGGGGAGGTTTCTGTAACGAAGCATCAGGGGCGATGAGTTACTGCGTTTCAAAGGACGCTGTGTAATGAGCAAGGCTTCCTGTCCAGGGGGTGTATTGGCATCGGTGGGCACGAGAAGGTGTTTGCAGATGTCGTGGTAGTTTTACGAGGGTCTCCTGTGTTTGGTGGTCTGGGGAGATGTCCTCTCCTGGAGAGGTCACAGCTCACGAGGCTCCTGGGGCTTGCAGCATCCTAAAGCCCTCGCTCCCCTGGGTGCATTACAACGCTAGCAAATACTGGTTTGTTTTCCATCTTTTTTTTTTGTCTGATTGTGTGAGGTTCCCTTTCAGATCAACCACTGAAAACAAAACAGAAATCACGCTAATACCTCATGGTGTGCATTGAACGAAACAAAACACCCCCATTTCCCCCTGCGGGTTTAAAAGGCTTTTTGTGTTTGGTGGGAACTCTGGTTTAAACTGGAGACTTTGCAGAAGTGTTTGCTTCTTGGCGAAGGGGGATCGCGAGGTGTTTGACCTCGAGATTACTGTCGGTGCTGGGTTCCAGCCGCCTTGGAGGGATGGGTGGTGGTGGTGGGTAGGAGACCCAGGCTGGGAGGTGCAGCGGTCCTGGCAGCCGCCCCGCTTCCAGTGATGGATGAGACTGGGGACCCGAGAGAGAGACCCTGAACTTGAGTTCCACGTCCCAGACTGCCACCCCCACCCCTCGCCTTTACTCTATAAACAGATGGGAAAAATATCCCTTCCCCACAGAGAGAGAGAAATTATTATTTTTTCTTATTACCTTTGTGTTTACATAGCTGTTTCTTACTCAGTGCTAGTCGTTTGGGGGCATAATTTATAGGGGCCACGTATAATGCACTTCTACATGTGTCTTAAATTTTTCCCACAAACACTTTAACTCCCTCTGTCCTCATTGCATTTTATGTGTTTGTCTTTGCTGTCTTACCTACCAGGAAAGCATGAAAAAATGCCAGTGAAAAGCAGGTGCCAGCGGCAGTTTGAGGGTGCTAGTGGACCCTCTGAGCTCCGCACCAAGCCCCAGGCCCCGCGTTCTCCTGGGGGTGAAGGGGGAGTGCTCGGCTCAAAGCAGACCTGCAGGGAGAAGAATTAATTTATGAAATCTCTCGAGGTATTCACATATGCAGGCCTCCTTCTGAGAGGTAAAGCAAGGCATGCACATAGAGAAAAAGAGGCGTTTCTAGGGAAGTGTATTTCTTAGTCCTGGGTATCCTTAAATTATGCATTACCTTCAGGCTGTTGAATACAATTTGATTGTCGGACACCTGGAGAAAGGAGGTCAATGGAAGATACTCCTTGTATGTTGGTAGACCAGCCTGTCCGTAGCATCCTCCCTGCATGTTTCGCTGCCTGCGTCGTTATCCGTACATTTAGACAAATGCTACTTTTGCCCTGATCCTGGGATCAACCCAAGCTGCCAGCCCAGTGCCTCTTTGAAACTCACCCGTATAAAATAACCAGGCCACCTCCGGTGTCAGCCACGGGCCCCGGGGGCTTTGCTCTCCCATACATCATCTTAAACCGCTCTTCAGTTCTGCTCAAATTAAATGCTTTCCTATCAGATGTGGGCTGCGGAGGATCCGGGCTGTCAGCCCGCGTGTGCGGCAGGAGGAGAGGAGGCAGCTTGTGCTCCCAGCCGGGCGTGCGTGCCAGCCATATGCCGCTCTGCCCTCAAATAAAATGCTCAGCTCGCAGTCGGATAGCCCGGGAAATCGGGAAGAGCAACGGTGCCAGCGCTGGGAGACCACGCCGGTAAGAGGAAGAAATCGGGAAGGAGGGAAGGGGAAGGGACGCGAGGTCGGGCTGGCCCGGGTTCCCTCACCCCAGGGCTTTGGCTGTGGAGCTCCTCGTGGGGGGGAACAAAAGAGCAGCCCTGCGCTGGCAGCCGCCTCGCCAGAAAACCCCGCAGAGAGGATTTCCTTCCTCTTCAGCTCCAAAGCCTTCGCCCTTGTGTTTGGCGGCAAGAACAAAAGCTCGGGGTTGCAGGCTGGCTCCAACCGGGGTCTCCCCTGTCCCCCCGCCGGCCACAAGCTGGTCCCTGCTGTGCCAGGCTCCTGCTGCGGAGACACGGCGAGGAGAGAGGGCAGAGGTGGACACGCAGGACTTCTGGGTTGATTTGTTTATTTTTTTGCTTGCACCAAGTCATATTTCTGGAACGTGACTGGCGGGGGGAGCATCCGCAGCAGTGCTGGGCCTAGCAGTGGGGGAAACTGGTCCTAAGGTTGGTTTTAACTGGGCTTTCTCCCACCGTAGAGGCAGAAGGGACTGATAAGGCAGTAGCCAGGCTGCCCACGGGTCCGTGTGTGCCAGCAGCCCCGGTGCCCTGCGCTGTCAGCCTCAGCCACGCACATCGATCTCCTTTATTGCAATTCCAAACCCTCCCTCCTCAGCCCATTAACGTTCTCGGGGCAGCCGTCTCTCTCACCATTGTATTTTGTAATTACATTTTGATTTGCTTTTCAGAGGGAAAACCAGCAGCACAATAGACATTAATTTATCCCAAGCCTCGCTCGCTCTCCTCCGCGTCGCGAGGTCAGACCTTGGTGTGCACCATCTGCCCTCCCTCTACGCCTCCCCCGCTGCTCCCGCGCTGCATCCCCTTTGATTGAAGGGGGGTCCCTCATGCAGGAAGGCAGAGGGGCAGCAAGGGAGGGCTGGAAGAGGAGCCTTCGCTCCAGCTGCTCAGCTTGAATCGCAGGGACAGGCGTGACCTGGGTTTAAACCGACAGGGCGAGGGAGCAGCCTGTTCTGCAGCCCCATGCCTGCTGTCTGCAGCGCCTGGGTGGCCCCTGGTGCTTGTAAACCCTTTAAGGCACGACGTAAAAGCCGCAGTTTACTATTGCGTGCGAGGGAGGATAGAGAAGTCCCCCCGCAGCGCCAGACTGTGGGACCAGCCTGGAGCCTGGTCTGCGTGGCAGAGAGCGGTGGAGGCAGAGCTGGGACACGGGCTCTGATGGCTCCCACAGCCCTGGACCAAAGGTGCTTTTCTACCTGAGTACTGCATGTGAGTTCCTGGAAACCCTGCTGTGTTCTTGCTCGTGGGGATGCTGGAAAGTGGAGTCTTTCAACGCCTCACCAGAGGAATTGCCCAGACTCCGAAGGTGTTGCCTCCAAGACTGGGTTTTTAGAAGAAAAGTGGCTTTGCATTTCATTTAGCAGAAAGCAGCAGCCATCCACATCGGGAACATGTCTGGTATTGCTGAGGGATCTGCTTTTGAGTTCTTAAATGGGCTTTATCTGGCTGTTGCTGGTCAGGGTGGAAGCAGGCGTTGCAAGATGAGCAGAGGCAGTGTCTGCCCTGCTGCTGGCACGGGAAGGTGCCTCCGAAACCTCAGCATCTCCCAGGCAGAAGCACCTCTGTATCCTATGGATGGATGGATGGATGGATGCAGAGGACCTTTTGTGGTCCAGCTTCACTCAACAGCAGAAGAACGCAGCCCCCAAGCAAGGGCAGGAGGACCACTTTCCCACTGGCCAGGGCTCTTTTCTCTCCAAGCAGTTGTGCTTTATCTTTGCCAGCATTAACTGCTGCAGCTCAGGATTTATGTTAGTGAGTTGAATGCGACCAAGGGCTGATAAATCAATCAGCACAACCAAAAATAGAGCCCGGCAGCTGGTGGGAGCCGGGGATCCCTTCCCCACCAGTATGTGTGGAGCAGGAGGGGATTTCATCCACCCCGGCTGGGTGCCAGCCCTGTGCAGAAACGCGGGCTGCTGGGGAGACCTCTCGTCTGACACCTTTATCTGGAAAAATTACTGTGGCTGCCTGCAAAACTTCTCTCCAACGAGCCTCTCGGCCAGGCTTTTCCCGGTCAGTGGGGTGGGGGAAATAACCGAGCCAGCCGCCGGCGCGGAGAGCAGCTTTGGGACCGATGCTGCGTGGCCTGACGTCTCGGGATTGCCTCAGACCTCAAATAATAAGCCATCGTTTCCAAGCCTCTCGCGGATGGAGTCGCAGAGGGAGCCAAGGGCTGCGGTTTCCAGGTCCTCCAGGACTGCGTGGTGATGCTCTGAGGAGGGATAAAGTTACCGGAGGAATCTGGTGAGTCTGGTTTTTCCACTGGGCTGCTGTGCTTCCCCACCTGCACGGGAGCCAGAGAGGTTTCTGTAAAGCTGATCAAGCCTGGTCGGCATCTTGCGAGGGGGTGTATTTCCTCGCTCCTGCTCCGGAGGCTGTTCTGGAGTGAGTGTGGAGTTTAGCAGGCACACAGCCTGAACCAGGAGCGAAGGGCGCTCCGAGAGGATCAGCTGCTCTCGGGCTGAATGGTCCGTAGATTATTTCCACATCTGTGTTAGCTTTGGCTTGATCCCACAGATTTGCAACAGCTGTTGGGAAGCGGAGCAGAGATCCCCTCTTTAAATGGACGATCAAATCCTCAGAGTGCGGAGTATGTTATTTCTATGTCATCCTCTTCACGGCAGGAAAAACAGCTTTTTAAAAGTTGCTGAGGCAGCACTCTGCCCTGCTGCCTGAGCTATCATCCCATCATCCTGCGGTTTCAGAGCAAGTCATAATTTGCTTTCCTCGTCCCACGCCCAGCCTGACACAGGATCCTTTGCGAGGTTCTGCAGGTACTCGTACAAGGGATGCTTTTTTTTTCCTCCTGGGCTCCCCTTCCTGCCTGGACCACAACCAGCAGGCGTACGCTGAGCAGGACCGAGGAGGAGCTCATCTCATTTCCAGACCCTGCGAGGGTGCAGACCGTCAGGATTTTACCCTGAGAAAGACTAACCGGTGGAACAGTTTGCCATGAGATGAGTTAGGTCATCCTGGTGTTCCAAGGTGTTAGGTGGAGATTGGATGTCTTCGCTTGAAGCTGCAGTCCAGCTGCAAAATAGCGGTGTGGGAATCCCATCATGAGCTATCATATCCAAAAAGCCCAGCTAAACTGAGCCAGGCCTGTTTCCTCTCAAGGTTCTGATCTTTCACTTCTGACCTGCAGAAAAAAAAGCAAGCCGTCAGGCTTCCTTCACAAGTGTCTGACAGGCTTCGGAAAGCCCAGTCTGGCTGAAGAGGACCCGGGCGGTGGGAATGGTGGTGGATCCTGGCACTCGTCCTGCAGCACGCGCGCGTGTTCCTCGTTCCCCATCGGCTTTCCCGGCGCACAGGAGGATCATCAGACCAAACTGCTCCCGCTTTAAACACCACATTCCTGTACTTTCTGATACAGACAGCAAAATTAATATGGTTAGCATGTTGAGACCACTAATTTGCAATTCAAGCCTTTTATAACCGGGCTTAAAATGGCAACCCAGTTCCAGTCGTCCTACGTACAATCTGTGTGTTAGTTCCTGGCTGTTGTGTGATGGGTTTCGGTGATAACCTGGCTCGCACATGTTAAGCACTGCTGAGCACGCACAAAGCTCTGAAAGGTTTGGGGTGACCCGTGCTGGCTGGGGGGGTGGTGTCTGGGAGCTGGGTGATGCTTGCAGCTGTGGCAGAGATGCAAGGTGAAGCCTGGCAGTTCTGGTTGCTTTTTCTTGTTCACCCATGGTGTGACTGAGCATGACATGATGTTCATTGGGTTCAAGCCTCAGAGCCCGGTGATGGATGCGCTTCCTCAGCAGCAGCAGATGTCATGTTGACCTTTTTTTGATGCTTTTTGACCCTTTCAACACGCGCCTAGCTTCAAGCTTGCTTGAAGCATTCTCCTGTGGACCCTCAATGATAAGTTAGAAGTGGCAACCTTCCATTTCATGGGGATGGAGAGTCTGCGTTGCAGATTACCCGTACCATAGATGTCTGGGCAGCCAAGACTAGTTTCTGCAAAGGCAGTTTGAGCCCAATGGGGCCTGATGGCAATACATGAGAAGACCCAGGGCCAGTTGTTGGTGAGAGCTGCCAGGTCTGCTGGAGCCCCATAGACTGCCAGTGCTTCCAGCAGATTTGGTTTGGTCTTATCCCCTTATCTGGGGTGTCTCAGCCCTGTCCCTCTGAGCACAGGCAGTGGATGCAGCCTCTTGGCTCTGAAGTGCAGACCCTGCCACTTCCTCAGCCAAGAAAAACTGCCAGGACTCGCCGTGATGCCCCTGGGGAGCTGCTGGCCCAGTGCAAAGGACTTCGCAAAAATAAAGTGAAACCTAAGCAACTTTTTAAAGAGAACAATCCAATTGCTAGTTGTAATTTCCTCATTGTTTGCAACACCCTTTTAAATGCCTGTGATCCTTACGAAGAGCTTTTCCCCACCCTTTAAACTTCACAGAAGTGGATTTTACCTTCTGTGGTTTGAAGGCTCTCATTGTGAGGGGGCTGGTTTGCATTTAGTATGGGGTTTTTTTTCTTTCCCTCCTTTTTTCATGCCCAAGGCCATTTGGTTTGTGAATCAGCATTTTGAATGAGTTAGCTCATCCCGAGAAATATGTCTATTGGAAATCGAAGGCTGGTGGGCAGGACACAAAGTATCACCTTTGTGTGGGTCCTGGTAGATGGAGGTTAATAATTAGTCTTCCTAGATCAGTATTAATGCTTTCCCTCAGACCCGAGGGTTTTGCTGATGCCTCCTTGCAAGCAGACTGGCTCATGTCACTCATCCAGGTGTATCTTTTATAAAAAGGTGTTGGAAGAAGTATTTAATACAGCGCCATTACATCCTGAATGTGGATGTGACTTTCCCCTCATCTACATCTCTGGTGAGCAAACCAAGGGATGCGGTTTGCTCTGCCTGCCCGTGGCATCCCATTCCTGCCCTCGTTTGCCTGGTTCCCCAGATCATTCCCATCTTGCGAAATGGGATTGCATCTGTTCGGAAATCAGGGATGTGGCCTTTTTCTCTGGGAAAGCACGTGGGTCCAGTTTCCGCTGGACCACTTCCAGGTACTGATGGAAGCAGCAGCACGTTGCGTGAGGGTTTCTCCAGGTCTTGTGCTCAAACCCTCACACTGGCGCTGGGTGGGATTCATGGTGATCCCCTCCTGCCCTTCTCCCTTGGCTGGGTTTTATTCTCCAAACCCAAGCGAGCTGTAAACAGCCGGAGCCCGAGAGGCTTTGCAGAGCGGCGCTTGACGTTAGAGGAAAGGTGGTGATTCATTTCCTTCCCCCTCTGGCTCTCGGCTATAGTTTGGCTTTTGTTTAAGAGTTTGATAATTCACCGCTGGGCTGTTTAGGTTGAAATGCTTGGAGAAATGTAAAATGTAAGTAAATGCAGCTCCTCTATGCAGGGTGGGGAGACCGGCTCCCCCAGCTGCAGGGGTAGGCTGTCTGTGGCCGTGCCAGCCGCTGTCATCTCGTTCCTCCTCATCCCTGTGAGCTTCTGTACGTGGGTTAAGCTCCAAATCATCCCGTGCCAGAAGCATAAGCTGAGAAACGTCAACCTGGGACTTTGTGACATTCCATCACCAATGTTGTGTGGAGCCAAGCTCGCTGCAGAGCGTAACGACCAGCAGACAGCATCATCTAGACCAGGATGCCCAAAACGTGGCCATCGCAGCCTGCATGGCTTCTGCCCGTGGTCGGAGGGGACCGCTGCGAGGCTGGCAGTGCAGGATGGATGGGCTGAGCTGGGCTACGTGGCCACCAGGCCCATGTAAGACCCGTTAATCAGCTCCTGGGAACAAACCCGGGAAGCCCCAATTGCAGAAAAATTGTGTTTCTGTGTGTTGGCCTTGTTTTCAGCGTGATTGTGCCTTGGCAGGGCTTGCTGGTTTGTTTAATGAACATTGAAATGGGAGGGGAGGAAGCAGCCAGGGAAGTATTACAAATTGCTTCAGAGGAGCGGCATTAAGAGTATTTGTGCTTACCATGTCTTCTAAACAAAGACCTCAAAGCATGGTAAATGTTGTCCCCATTTTACTTGCAAAGAGGCAAATGCAACAGGAGGAGAAGCTTTACCTGGGCTCACAGACAACCTCGCCACAGGCAGGAGACAAACACCAGTCTCGCCCACGGTACCGAGGGGATGGTGTTGGCAGATCGTGTCCAGGTTGGCCCAGCAGCTCTGGAGAGATGCCCTCACGTGCCTTCACATGCGTTACTGAAGCACCCAGCTCTGTTCCTGCGCTTGTCTCTGACCTCCAGTCCAAACGATGCTAACACCCCAAAATCTGCCTCTTCGTGCTGCTAAATTTCCCCTCTCCCACTCTCTTTTACAGCTGAAACTGTGGAACAAGTACAGAGTCTCCAACATTCCTTCCCTCATATTTATCGATGCCTCCACTGGGAAGGTGGTTTGCAGGAACGGGCTCCTGGTGATCCGAGATGACCCAGAAGGTGAGACCTGGAGTCCCGTGTGCCATAGGAACACACGGCTGCCTTTTAATTTCAGTTTTTTAATTGCCTTGGAAGCTGGGGGAGGGTGGGGGGAAGAAAAAAGGAAACAAACACCGGTTGTCATACTTAACTAATCAAGGCACTGTATTATTTTCAGCATAAAATTTTCTGCATTGTTCCTGCCAGATCTTGTGTTTTGGTTTTACTTGTTGAAAAGAACAAAGATTTCCCCTCCAGGATTTTTGTTTGAAGTGCTAATGAGGAAAAAGTTAGACTAACTGAAACATTAAGTTTGGATTTTTCCCTGATGGAGGCACATGGACAGGCAGACGGAGGGCCCAGACTTGCCGTTCCTTGGGAGTAGAATCCTCCCAAAATATACTGAGTGGGACTATCACTGACATCACATTTTTTTAGGCTAAATGAATTCCCCGTTATTTACAAATGCAACAGAAAAACGCTACCATTCTGTTTTTGAGGTTTACCGTACTGGAACTTGATGTTAAATCCATCTTATTCCAATTTGCAAAAACCAAAGCGAGCAAACCATCTGCCCTTCCTCATGGGATCTTCAAACCCATCTTTCACCTGCTAAGCTGCCCGCGCACACGGATCCCGACCGTTCCGTTCTTCAGGCGGTAGATACCGAGCGCGGTGACTGAGCCTTTAATTCAGGTGGCAGGAACTGTGCAGCAAGTAGACGTCGTGGCCTGAGCCATCTGTGATGTTTCCTCCTCCCTGGCTGAGAACTTGGATTGATTGCTCCGGGAGCTGGCAGCAGATGATTCAGAGCATGTGTTTGTGTGTAACTCACACATGCTTGCTTTGGGGTCCAGAGGGTTAGTCTCACTTTAGTTTATATATAGGGTTTTTTTGTCTCTTTATATATTTTTATAAACCATCTTTTACATATATATATATATAAGGTTTTATAAATAAATAAATATATGTGTATATATAAAATAGATGATCAGTATCAGCATAAGGCAAATAGTCTGACTGCATTCCTCAGCGTGTACCACCTTGCCTTCTCTTGTTAAAACAAACACTGTTGATAAGGAAAACATGCCTTTTGGGGCACAAAACCCGAACAGGCTTTGGCAAGCCAGAGGTGCTGGGACTGGAGCGAGGGTGCAGCCTTACCTGAGACAAGGAGGTGGCCCTGGCTCTGGTGCACAGCTTGGCTTTCCTGGCTCCCCCGTATCTTTTCAGGAGGTGGGATGTTTTTTTTGGTGGAACTTTTTGAAACTGTAAATGCCGTGTTGAGCATCTTGCTATCTTGTGTCTTCTTTCCACCCTCATCCCAACCCCTGTCCAGGTCTGGAGTTCCCCTGGGGGCCAAAACCCTTCAGTGAAGTTGTTGCTGGGCCTCTGCTAAGGAACAATGGCCAGACACTAGACAGCACCGCCCTGGAGGGCTCACACGTTGGGGTCTACTTCTCTGCGCACTGGGTGAGTAGGAGGAGTTTTGCAGAGCAATTGGAGTGAGCTTGGGAGGTTCTCTTGGGGGTTCCCTGCAGGTCTTGTTGCAGAGCTCTGTGGGAAGGTAAAGACCTCTGGCTTGTTGGTGTTGAACCAGTTAAGATGCTCTGGCCATTCTGGAAGAAGCCGCAGCGTTGCAGTGGCCTGTCTTCCTCAGCTGGTCCTTCAGAAGGGGCAGAGTGGTCACATTTTAAAAATGGAAGAGGTTTTGTTGGAAACTTACGGGCCGTAAACCTCAGCCAGGTTGAGGGCTGCTGCCCAGTACGCCATGAAGATGAGGTCACATCTGTCTTCTCATGGCCACTGGGTCATCTGGACCTGCTGGGTGTGGGTCTGGCCCTGTGGAGGAGACGAGACGATGTCCTGAGCACGTGTTGTGTTTTGCAGTGCCCGCCGTGCCGAAGTCTCACAAGGGTCCTGGTGGAGTCCTACCGGAAAATCAAGGAGGCAGGCCAGAAGTTTGAGATCCTCTTCGTTAGCGCAGACAGGTAAGGAAGCTCCAACAGCCTGTGCAGGCAGAGCTGGCTGCCCCCAAGCTGGGAAGCTACCGGAGCATCGTCGGTTCGATTTGAGGAGGAAATTAGATTTTGGGTAGAGCAGATCGGTCTGGTCCTCTGCCCAGCAGCCAAGTGCAGGGGTGGGCTGAGGTCTTGGTCCGTGGAGTGGCTCCATATTTTGCTTTGTGGCTCGTGGGCCTGAGGTCAGAGGGATGCTCGAGCTGCTGCTGCTCTCCCTGTGGGCATTTAGAATTTGAAATATTTTATCGGATAAAAAACACACCGTGGACCCCTTCTTGAAGGACCGAGGGACTTTTAAATCTGGTCTCGCTCTCCCTGGGTTGTGTCTGCCGGCAGCCCTTGCGGGTGGGCCTTGGTGGAAGGGGTGAAGGGCTTTGCAGACCAGGTTTTTAAAGAGGAGAGGAAGAAGGGGGTTTGCAGGCGGAGGAGCTGCACCCTGGGTCCCACGGCCTGTTCCCCTTGCGCAGGTCAGAGGACTCCTTCAAGCAGTATTTCAGCGAGATGCCCTGGGTAGCAGTGCCCTACGCCGACGAGGCCCGACGGTCGCGCCTGAATCGACTCTACGGCATTCAAGGTAGGGAAGGCCACGCTGATGCACAGCTCTCCTTTCTGCTCCTTGGTTTTTGGTTTTTTGTTTTTTTTTTTGAATACTTGTAATGTCTCCTCTAACTAAAACAAGAAAAATGGCAAAGCAAAGCAGAGTGCCCCAGGCAGAGCCGCTTCATGTTTCTGCTCTCCACAAACTCACATTCCTACCACCTGCCAGGCAGGCTGTTAGTTGAAACAGGACTTCCATAAACAACCTAATTCTTCCTGGAAACTTGGAAGCTGTTTTTGGCTTGGATGTTTTTTGCTTAATTACTGATTTATTTATTTGGCTTTTTCTTGAAGGCTTAAATTTCATTTTCTTGCTGTTTTATGTATCGCAGAGGCAGGCCATCGTTCTCTGCAGGGACTGAGGAAGATGGCATCTGGTTTATGTTAGTGACATGAACTACACAAGAGCGTGTGTTTGATGTAAACCATGGCTTCGCCTTTACTGTACGTGCCAGTGCCAGAATTCCAGCAGCCCTGGCTGCTCGGAGGGGCAGGGGAAAGGCTCTGTCTGGGTGGCTTCAAAGCGTCCCAGAGATGATAAAAGCTCACAGCACAGCCCTCCTGGGGACCGGCACCTTGTTCCTGCAGGGGACAAACTGCAGCGTCGAGATGTGTGAGGTGAACAGCTCACAAGGAGGTCTTGTTGTACGCACAGAAAGTTTCTCCCTGTTGTTAAAGCATCTTGCTGCAACGTACCTGTTTCTTTGCAGTTTCCATGTGGAATCAGTGGGGTGGGCACAGGCAGGCAGAGGGTTAATGCAGTCTGCAGAGGAGGAGGAGTGTTGCCAAAGGTGGCCTGGGGAGAGTGACAGGAGAAATAATCTCCCCTCGGGGTCCACTCCGAACACCCCTTCTGGGGCGACCTCAGGTGCTGTCCTCAGCTCTGTTCCCTGACCTTAAACCAAGAACAGCGATGTGCCTGCTTTAAATAGCCGTCAGTTTGCTGCCTAATTACCTTCCCGTGAGGTAAGAGCTTTCCAAATTCATCCGTCTTTTCCCCGGCCCGATCACAAACTTCTCCAGTGCCAGTTTCGGCCGAGCACTGCAGGATGGCTGCCAGTTTCGCTGGGGCTTTCTGTAAATAAGGTGTCCAGACATGGATACTTGAGCACTAGGCATGCTGTAGCCAGGGAAACGGTGACAACAGCTTTCCCTCTAGCTCCAGCCGCCGGCTCCTTAAATATCTCTTTTCATTGTGTGCTGACCTGAAAATGTAAATATTTGCTGTTTCCCTGCGCCCTGACCCCTTCCTCTGCCAGGGTGGCTCCCATACTACCCTTGCATTCAGCTGCTCTCCCAGAGATGCTGAGCCTGGGATTTGGGGCAGGTTTGAGCGTGAACCATTCTGCTCATCTATCGTGGTTTTCCTCTGAAGTGGGAACCTCTCCGCGAGGATGAACTGTGATCCCTGGAAGTCATGCTGAAATGGGGGAGGCAAGCTAAACTGCACCCCTGCGTGGGAGGCATCACCGTCCCACCTCCCTTCTGCCCCAGCACCGCACGGGCTTTGCAAGGCTGGGCTGGGCTCTGTTTACCCACCGTGGTCCAGGCTAGGGGAGGGTGCCAGGAGAAAAGGGAGCAGGATGGAGGAAAACCCTCCTGCTGCTCCCCGCGGATTCCAGGTTGTCCTTGACCTCTGCACAGGTTGCCACACTGGCTCTAGCGAAAGCTTTCTGCAAACAGAGCTCAGCTCGTCGTTGCTGTTGGTTATTCCACCTAATGAGAAATTGGATCCAGGTAGTCTGACTTGCCTTCTCCCAAAGGCATGGCTCTGATGCTGCCAAGCATCTTCGAAGCCCCCTTTGGAGCTGCCCTATGTACCACCGAGAGTGTGTAGCCCGTTCACAGTGTCCAGGGTAGCATCCTGGTGGTGCCTTGGGTTATGAGCAGAGCATGCACGTAGAATAGTTTTTTCCGCTGGTTTTTGTAAGGCTGGGAGCTGAAACAACAGAAGAGCTTGTCTTCCACAACCGCTTTATGTTCCTGAGTCATAGAAAGCAGCAAGAGAGTCAAATCTCTTGTTTTAGTCCTGTGTTGACCCCTGCGGCACTCAAAAACTCAGTGTAAAATACAAGTTGAGTTATTGGCCTTTATTTGGGTTTACTTGAATGCCTCCATTCATAATCCATGTGCAGTCAGTGGGCTGTACCGTACCTACTGATATTAAATTGCTTCTGGGTGCAGCACCATCTTGAGAGAGAGTCATGCCTTGTGTCCTGCCTGCTCAGAAATAATTCTCCATTGTGTGTGCAGCTCCCGGTCTTCGCTGAAATCCTCTGACATTAGTTCTCCTTCTGATGGGATGGGGAGGGCTGATAAATGTTATAGTTACGGTCAGATAGGAATTGCCCCCCGTTGCTGTTAGGCATCTCATGAGAAATTTTAGGTTCCTGAATATTCCCTCCGTGGCGTCTCTCAGATTTGCAGTCCTTTGGGGGAACTTCCAAAAACTGTTTTTTTACCCCTGCCCCATGCTTTAGCTGAGACACCAGCAGGTCACTCTCACAGCTGGTGGGAGTTCACTGTTATGGAAGGTTTCTTGGACCAGATTTCTGGAGCTTTCTTCTAGAAAGGTAAAAAACCAGCAATAAATCCCACCACCTCTCCCGTGGTTGGTGTATTCCGAGTGTTTGCTTCGTGGCAATTTTGATTACTCACCCGATAGACTTAATGCAGATGAGATTTCCATGTCGGATATGTATTTTAATATGTAAGTAGGTAAATGTATTGTCAGGTTCGGTAGCAAATCATTTGGCCCCTGTGTTTTCATAAAATGCTGGCCCCATGGGGACTGAATCCATTTTCTAATGCGTAAAATCAAACTGAGCCCGTCTATGCTAATTCTTACCCGAGCTTATACAATATTCATTGCAGAGTGTCTGATCTGAGATTCTTCTTGATAAGTAAATTCTGGTGTTATGACTCATGGCAATTACCAAAGCCCCCAAAAGGCACTCAAATAACAAATAGTGGCTGGGATGAGTAGGGAGAGGGGGAGTGGGGGCGGAGGGGGGGAAATATTGGGGTTAGTGGGTGTGAATAAGGTTAAGGACAGTTCCCCTGGCTGTGCTGCTCTGTTTCCCATGCAAAGAGGACGTGTTTGCCTTGGGGAGGAGTAACAAGGTTCACCTGGGAAGGCAAGGCTGATCCTATGGGATGCCACCATGGTAAGGTGGTGTCCTAACCCCAGGAACCTGGCTGGGGTGCACAGGAAGGAGCAGACAGGGCAGTGATGCTTGAGAATGGGAGTAGATGGGTCATGGCAGCTTCAGCCCTCACCAGGTAGATCTGGAAGGGAAACCAGAGCTTTGTAGCTGCTGAGAAACCTCTGATGCTGAGTAAAAAGTGCAGAGATTGACCCAGCACGTCGTGCAACTCCTTAAGGGCTGAAAACCCAGCCCCAGCTTTCCTGCTGTGTTACTTCTATTGTCTAAACGTGCTAAACCCGGGGTGAATTATCTTAAAGACCCTTTGTTTTCGGAGTCAGGTTTGTATTTGCAGTTGGGGGTTTTTGTGGCTGGGTGCTTTGGTGTCTGCATATGCAAATTGGGTAAAGTCAAAATGCTTTGACTAGTGGATGAAGTCCCTGATAGCTGTGGGATCACACTCCCAATGACCTGTGTCTAAATCGGGCCCTTAATTTTCCCAGATCAGCAAAGCTCATTTGAAATCTCTGCCTTGGCCTGCTGCCTTGGGCAGGCTGAGTGGCGGCAGGTACCGAGCTGTGTTTCTAGCCCATTCCTTGTGATAATGCAGGTCTGGAGAGGACGGAAAAGCAGGCATTTGGGACGGAGTTGGGAATCATAAATGGATAAAGATCCGAATCATTTGGGAGGCTGATCGCAGTGTGCTTCTCCTGGCTGCAGCAGTAGTTTGTGCTGCCTTGGAGGGAAGGGCCAGAGTGAGATTTCCCAATTCTTCCCATCCTGTTTTAACCCATCCCTGCCCTACAGCTATTTTAAATTCCAGCAGGTAATGAATAAGCCTTTTTGTGATACAAAATGGTTTTCTTGGTATACCCTTAGGATTTGCAAGCCCAGCCATCGGGGCGTTCCTGCGCTGCTGCTCCTGCACCAGCCTCGCGGCCCCGGCACGGGCAGGAATGCGAGCGGTGCTGCCGGGTTGGAATGAGGGGAATGTGGCCGCTCGCCCGGACCTGCAGGCAGGCATGGGACAGACAGACGGCCGTGTATTTCCTAGAGAAATGCCTAGAATTCAGAGGGCTCGTGAGTAACCCACTGTTGTACAAACATGGGAGCTCACTGCCAGCAGGCGAGCACGCTGGAGTCCCCCCTGCTCAGAGAATGGCTCTGCAGGGTATTTTCTAACAAATGAGATTAAAATGAACCTTTGGGTGAGGGCTAGGAGGGTTTGAGTTGCCTCGGTTTGCCAGTTGTGGTTTGGGGTTATGTTCTTTGTCTCCTTGATGTGAGAGGAACAGTGTACTTTCCAGATGAAGTCACCAACACGAGCCGCTCCTATTGACTCTCCCGTGACAGTTTTGTGGCAGGAAAGCCCTGTCTGTGCCTTATCAGATGGGACGGTCACCAGCTGGTGTCCACCCTGCCCCACTGCCAGCCTGGCCACATTTGAATAGGTGGCTTGTGCTAAATCTCTGCTGCAAGTGTGTTTGCTTCCCTCATAAGGGCTTCTCCTTTAAGATGGGGCTTTCCAGCCCTATAGCTGGGGGCAGAATGCTGCTTTGTGCCACGGGCCAGAACCTCTTCAGATGTGCCCCAAGCCCCGTCCTGCCCAGTGCCACCATCCAGTAGATCCTGGACAGCGTTGTTAGTCTCAGGAGGGTCGTGTTGTGGCAGATCTGTACTGTCCTTCTTCATACAGAGGGACATAGTTAACCAGTTATTTCTCAGTTGTTTGTTTTTTTTCCCCCCATATGAAGCAACACACACACGTTCCTCCTTTTTCCCAAGAATCCAAACCGTAGAAAGGAATAACCCAGGACCTCCATCCTGTGGGCAGGAGGGTGCCTGCTCGGCGCTGTGCCAGGGCTGGCAGAGGTGTGTTGTCCTCAGTAACGAGAAGCTCCAGGCCCCAGCGGGGGAAAATAAGCAGGTTTTGTGCTTGAGATCCACGAGCTGGCACCAGCGTGCAAGGGAGTCTCCTCTTCTCCACCTGCCATTCTCCAACAGACCGAGACCTGCATCCATCCCAGCCTCTCGGCACAGAAGTTCACTGGGCTCCTTGAGGGTATCGTGGGGTGGCTGGGGGGCTTGCTCTGCCAAGGGCTCTCTGGGCTCAGGTGGTGTGAAACGGGGTCTGAACCAGGGAGAGTAACGTTCATGAGTCGTCAGACACATCCCTGTCCTCGGGAAATGGCTGGGCGATGAGCGCTGCGTGCTGGAGGGGGGTGGGGGTCCACGGAGGACTTTGTGGCTGCTAAAATACATGGTGTTCCTTCTAGGAAGGAACACACCCTGCTTCCTGGCCGCTGTTGCCTGCGGTCCACCCTGCAGGAAGGTTTGCCTGCGTTCCTGCCAACTGGGGATGGGGTTCTTCCACCATTACCCACGTCCCGGCACTGGGGGGGTGGTCCCCGTGTGGCAGCGCTGCTCTGCTCCTGCGCTGGAGTCACGTCCGTCTGTCGGGCACTTCTGCAAGAGGGAGCTTGCGAGGAGGGGTCCCTGGGTGGTCTGGTGGGGTTTGCAGCCAGGAGCAGCCGGCTGGCGGTGATCCCTGCCTGCGCTGGGGCTGGGAGAGGCAGGCAATGCCAGAGCCTGTCTCCCCGCTTCCTGCTCGGGCTGCTGAGTGACAGCCCTCTGCCGGGACGGAAACGGGATCCAGGGACCCCGATTCCCAGACCGTGCCTGAGCTGCGGAGAGGCTCGCTGGGCTCCTGCCAGAGCCGGAGGCGATAGGAAAAGGCCTTTCTCCCCACGCCCCGTCGCTGGCCGGTTCGCGCTTTGGCTGATCCCTCCTGTTTTCCTCCCGTTGCAGGCATCCCGACGCTCATCGTCCTGGACTCCAAGGGAGAGGTGATCACGCGGCAGGGGCGGGTGGAGGTGCTGAACGACGTGGAATGCCGCGAGTTCCCCTGGCACCCCAAGCCCGTGCTGGAGCTGACGGACTCCAACGCCGTGCAGCTGAATGAGGGCCCCTGCCTCGTTCTCTTTGTAGGTACGGAGCATCGCTTTGAAAGCAGAACTCATACTGGGGAAAGGGGGCTGGGCTACCTGCCAGCTAGAGCTGGGCCACCGGGCTGAGAACCTGCCTCCAGTGGTGACAGTGTCCGTGGGGAAGGGACATCAACATCTTGGCGTTTTCCATCACCCAAGAGCAGGGCTATGTGCTCACGTGTCTGGAAAGACCATGAGGAGAGGGAATTCCCCGTGGAGTCCCCTCGAGGGGGATTCAAGGGGGCTGAAAGACCTGGTACCTTGCCTGGGCTGCTGCAGCTCGCAGGGATTTGCCAGAGCCTGCCCCTGCCCGTGGATCTCCTGCGGCTCCAGCCCAGCAGCCTGAGGAACGCGATGGAGTAGTGATTTGCTGTGGAGAGGAGTTGTCATATCAAGGATGCTTTAGCGGCGGCTGTGGAGAGGAATGCTGATTAGGTGGTGGGGAGTATGTGAAATGCACTGTCACGGTCGGTGGTAGTAAAAATGGGAAAAGCTTTTCTGGAGCAGGGACTTCAGGCACACGTGATGTTTCAGAGGAGGCAGAGGAAGCATCTCTGGGAAGGGTTACAGCTCTGCTGGAAACCACACAGCTCAGGGCTTGAATCCCTGGGCTGAGGGGGGCTGTGACAGACAGAGGGGCCTCTTTTGTGCTCTGCTAGTCCTGGGGTATTCCCCCTGTGAGGCGCTGGCTGCAGGACAGGGCAGATTTTTCTTCTGTCCCTCTCCCACTGTTAACCCACACATGAAGCTCCGCTGTGGTTGGAGCGAGCCCTAGAGCTCATCTGAAGCCCAGCTGGCTCGTTCCTCATCCCTTCCCTGCCAGTGATGGACACTTAAAACAGGCGAGCTCTATGGCTGGGATTAGTTGTGCTGGAGGCTGAGCCTTGGAGGGGGTGAGCTGAGGGGTCCTGGGCTCTCAGAGGGAGCGTGGCCGTCCCTCGAGCACTCTTGGAGCTGTGGTGTGGGTTTGCTGAAGAAGCCCCCCTTGCCCTGAACTTGCCAGGACTCTGCAGGGGACCTGGCCCAGGGCAGGGCTCATGTCCGGCTTCCTTGCACACCCTTTGTGAGCAGCACACCCTTCTCTGTAGCGCTGATAACGTGGCTCTCACTCTTTCCCTTCTTCCCTTCCAGATTTCCTTTTGAACCCTGATTATTTATTCAGCATAGCCCAGCAGGGGACGTGAGCACCGAGCCAAAAATACTCTCCTCGCGCGGGGAGGACCGGCTGGCCGCGCTGAGCCTGATTGATTGGGGCCGGCACTGCAGGCCCCTGGAAAGAGTTATTTTTATCTTGCTCTGAGCAAAGTTTGTTTTTTTTTCTACCTCACTGTTGCAAACAACTTGTTGGGAGAGCCCCTCTCCGGCCTGGGGTGCTCGGTGCTGGAGGGGATACCTGGCCTGGGTGAAACGATGTGCTGGGGCTGAGACAAAGCTGGGGCTGCACCGAGGTGGGCATCGGGGATGGGGGAAGCTCCTGGTCAGCCCTTGTCCTGCTGGGAGAAACCCACCACCCCATCACCCAGCAGACTGGTTGCCTGCGCTGCAGGAGCAGCAGTGCCCCTGGGAGAAGGCGGCCGCAGGAGGAGGCAGGTTTAGCAAGAGCTGGTTGTGAATAAATCCCGACCGCTCTGCATCCGCCCCCGGAGAGGTGAGGGCTGGGTTAGCCAGAGCGTGCAGCGCTGCCGGGAGTGCCGCCAGCAGCCGTCGCTCGTAGGAAAACCGATCCCCGCAGGCACCCCGCAACTCTAACTCATTTATCACTGTTGCCCACACAGGACAGACCCCCGAAATGCAGCATCTCTGGCGTCTCCTGCTTTGGGGAAGCCAGAGGAGAGAGCGGGGGAATGCAGAGCAAGGGCAGAGAGTGCTTTGGGTGTGGGCAGTGCCTGTCCCAGCCAGAGGCTGGACCGGTCGTGTCGGGTGGTTACATCAGGGACCACAAGAGCTGCAAGTGACTGGGAAACATGGGGTCTCTCTTCTGCCTTCTTTTTTTTTTTTTTTTTAATTATTATTATTTTTAATGCTAAAAGTTGTCCCCGAATTGAAATCGTTTCATCTCGATGCTGCTCAAGGACGCAGTCGTTCCTCTTTCCAGCTCGGTATTTGAACTTCAGTGGTGGCTGGCGTTTGATTGATGTTGCCATCTCTTTCTACTCTACCTCTGTCAAATCAAAGCTGCCTTCACAGTGCTGCTGCCGCGGAGACTCGAGCAGAAAAGCTGCCGAGCAGCCGTCCCGAGGCGGAGGGATGGTGGGTGGCGGGCAGGGGTGGCAGGAAGCCTCAGATCAGCGCGTTCGTTTGGTCTTCAAAACATCCTGACACTTCTCAAACTGCAAAACGGCTTTTTTGTGCCTGTTTGTCCCTGCGCTTCAGCAGCGGCACCAGGGGAGCGAGCAGTGAAGGATTTGGGGAATGGGAGCTGCTCTTCTGTTACATGTTTCCCTGTCTCACATGAAAAGCGCATTTCAGCTGCTCCCTAATTGCTACAGAGCCACGCAGCTTTGAAGTTTGTGCTGTGCATCCGGGCTCTGGTTTCCTCCGTGGTGGTGCCGTGGGACAGAGCTGCCTGCGCCTGGCCGGTTTGCATCCGTTTGATCCTAACTTCCTTTTTTGCCTCGCCTCTTTTGTTTTGTCTCCCCACCTCTCTGCCCTGCAGATTCAGAGGATGACGGAGAGTCGGAGGCGGCGAAACAGCTGATTCAACCCATAGCTGAAAAAATCATCGCCAAGTACAAAGCCAAAGAGGAGGAGGCACCGTTGCTCTTCTTTGTGGCGGGCGAGGTAAGCGGGAGGAGAGCGCGGGGCTGCGTCCTCCTGTGTCTTCGTGCCAGGACTGAGCTGGGTTGGGTGCCACCATTGCTCAGGTGGGTACCCCGAGGCACGGAGTTACTGCTGCTAATCAGGGAATCACGGGGCAAAACCAGACCTGGGTTTCTGGCTCGGTCCCCTGCACTTACTGCTGGATATTACTTGTGGCAAAGGGGTCCCAGCTGCATTTGCTCAGAGGTGGAGTGAGAGAGCTGCTGGGGCTGGGCAGAGAGGGGCTGGGGGAGGTGGGAGGGAGCCACCAGCTGCCCCCTTGAACCCTGAGGCTATGCAGGCAGGAAAGCTGCCTGGCCAGGGGGAGAGGAGACTGGGTTTGGGTTTCAGCTGTCCAGCTGGTGCTGCGCTCCTCACTGAGGTGCTGCTGCCTTCCTTCCCACTCTGGGAGGAGGACAGGGACCGGCGCTCCAGCCTCTTCCCTAAGGGAGAGCCTGCAGGAGGCATGCCCAGTCCCACAGGATTGTGGTGTGTGGGTGATGCCAGGCAAAACGGCCCCTGGAAGCAGGCAGGGGCCACTCGGAGAGCAGCGGGATGGCATGTGGCTGTGCTCCCACTGCTGGCCCAGCTCTGCTCTGCCCTGCCCTGCGGCTCAGCTGATGGTGTCACTCGCCTGTCCCCCTGTGAAATGAGGGCTGTTTCCTGAGCTGGCCACACTGTTGGTGGCTGGGATGGTGTCGGGGGAACGTTCAGGCTGCAGTGCTTGGAGCCGGGAATCTGCTGGAGAAAAGAGGAAATGAGAAAATGGGGCTTCTGGCCTCCCTTTGCCCCCGAACAGGCGTTTTCCTCTGCTGCTGCAGGCTTGAAAATGAGAAAGGTTTTGTGTAAGGGTTGGAAAAGCTCTCCCAGGCCCCCTCCAGACCTGTGCTTTCCCTTCCCGAGGTGCTGCCTGGGCAGGTGGCAGCAGCTGTGTGTCCATGCGCCTGCTCCGTCCCTCCGTGCTCACGTCACAGCCGCAGTGTGCCGCAAGCGGGGCCCTCCGGAGCCGCCCTGCGCACAAAAGGGTCCCCACTGCCGCACCATGGCCCCCCCTTACCACGCAGGCCCCCACCACCACCTCCCACAGCCCCGTCGGCCCCTTCCAGGCGGGCGTTCCCGCTCCCACCGCCTTAACGGGTCTCCGAGCATCCCAGCTCAGCCCTGCGCCCCTGAATAAGCCCCTTGTTGGAAAGGCTGGTTTGGGAGGGTCCAGGACCTGCCCCCCTCCCCCAGAGCCTGTGAAGCCTTTTCCTCCCTGAAACATTGCTGCTATTCATCCGGCTCCCGACGTCCCTGCAGCGGCCGGGCCGAAGAATGGGGAGCGTCCAGCACGTCCCATTCATCCGTCACCTCAATAGCCGGGAGCGCTGGCCCCAGGTCTCGGCCGGCCCCCATGCACAAAGCAGCTCAGCCATGGCCGGAGCAGGCGCCTCCCATTCCTCTCCCAGCACCGTCTGGGCTGGTTTTGCATTGATTAAAAATGCAAAAATGGTCCCTTTTTTTGGTCCCTTTGCGGGCGACGGGATAAAGGACGAAGCGTCCCGACACCTGGGATGGGAGGCGGGAAGGGTGGGGGGCTGCCGAGCCCCCCGGCCCCGCTCACCCTTCCCCGCCACGTGGTCCGGCTGCGCCAGAAACCCCTGCAATGGAAGGGGAGGCGCGACAGGAGTTACCCAGCGGCCGCCGCCGTGTGCCGCAGAGCCACCAGCCGCTACCCAGACTGATTGATTTCTATCACTGCCCTTGGGTGGGGGCTTGGGAAACGCCCCCCGTTTTGGATGCCGCACGTTGCGGGCTTGGCCGTGAGCGGGAGGTGAATCGCCCTGGCGCCGGGTTTCACACTGTGGAGCCCCAGCAGAGACAGAGGGTTTTTGTTTTTTTCCCCTTTGCCCAAAGCTGTGCTGTGCCACCCAAAGGGAAGGCAGCCCTTCTCCCTGCTAGGGAACCCTGCGGCGTTTGGACCTGCCGGTGGGGTTTCAGCATTGGCTCAAAGCGCGGACCTTCATCCCTTTCCCATTTTCTGGTTTGCTCCAGATCCCTTCCACATCTGCCCCAGTGAGCGGCGAGGCCGTGGCTCTGCTGGCAAAGGGCTGGCGAGTCCCCACATCCAGTTATTCCTGGCTCCTGAGCTACAGATGCCAAAATGTGCTCCTGTCCCAGAGAGGCTTTGTGGTGGTCCAGGGTGGTGGGTCACTCTGGGGGTGCTGGGAGCCGTGTCCTATGTGGAAGGGGTCGGAGAAGGGCCTGGTCCCATCCCAGCCTGGGATAAATCAGCCCAGTTTGGTTTTGATGCGGAGCAGGCAGCAAGACGGGTGTTGCCTGCTGTGGTTGTGGTCCTGCAACGGTGGTACAAGGCCCAAGTGCTCAGGAGATGTCTGTGGGCTGGAGCTTGGTGTGGAAGCAGTAAACTGCTCCTGGTTGTGCTGATGGTTCCTCTCTCCCTCTCGTTTTGGCCTCCAGGACGACATGACCGACTCCCTGCGGGATTACACCAACCTGCCTGAGGCTGCCCCCCTGCTCACCATCCTGGACATGTCAGCCCGAGCCAAGTACGTGATGGATGTGGAGGAGATCACGCCCGAGATCGTGGAAGCTTTTGTCAGCGACTTTCTAGCAGACAAGCTAAAACCCGAGCCCATCTAAGGGAGCTTCTGCATCAACAGACGTTATTTAAAACTAGGTCTCTCTTCCGCCACTCGTGGATTCTCCAGCGTGTCCTCACGCCCGACCCAGTATCCAACCTTCTTGTGGTGCCTTGTTCTACGCAGTGAATCCTTCTCCTAAGCAAACTCCTTGAGATGCACTTTCAGCAGGGAGTCATTGGCGTTTGGAGACTTCGCTTGTGCTTCATGGTGATATATTCTCTAATATCCAGGCCGGAACTGTTACCGTATCGTTACTTTATACACGGCACTAGCTAGCAGGCAAACCTTTTTGCATGGTGTTCTTCCCAACGTATGCATCAGGCAGTGGATGGGGTTCTTGGGGCTCTTTTCTTCTCCTTCTCCCCTCTCCTTTCCTTTCCTACCACCCCTGCTGACTAAATGACTTTTAAGGAAGCAATAAGGCAACTGTCCCCTTCGCCCCTGGCCCGTCCGACTTTCCCATGCGAGTGCCCTGATGAGGCCAAGACAAAGTCTTAACTGCTGACAACCTCTGAAAGACAGGCTCTTCCTCCTGGAGGTGAGATCTTTCTGGGTGGGTTTCCCACCTCCCACCCCAAGCACTGGCAGCCTTAGGTGCTGCTGGCCGTGCGTATGGGGGGGGGTCACCCCCCAATCCACCTGTGATGGGTGGATGTAACCTCCCTTCCTCTCTTGAGCCAGGAGGAGGACCACCATCGGGCTGCCCTCACCTCTCCCTTGTGCTCTCCCTGTCCCCTCTTGTCCCTCTCTCTGGTATGAATTGCCCTCTCCCTTCTATGTTAGTTGATCGAGCTGTTTTTTGTAGGTGTGTCCCAAACCCAACATTAATGGTGCTGTTCTTTAAAAAAAAAAATAACAAAAAAAAAAATCCCTCCCTAACCCAAGCAGCACAGCTGAGCCCCCAAAAAGTGACATTGTAAAAACTGTACATGGTGATTGGAACTTTGTAATAAAACCGTTATAATAACCTCGTCCCTGGAGGTGCCGATTGCCGCGTCCCGCCGTCGGGGAGAGGGAGCCCACCTGAGATGGGCTGGAACTGCACAAACCCACCCTGTGTCTTGCACATTTCAGAAACTCTCCTGTTGGGTGGTGACTAACAGACAGGTGAGATGGTGGAGGAGCAGCCGTGCTGCCCAGTCCCCCCATCCTTGAACCGGGGAGGGCAGGAGCAGAACAGCCTCCCTGGGCACTGGGCTATGAGCAACCCACCCTAAATTAACTCCTATCTTCTTTACTGGAGATTTTTGAGGAAACAGCTCTTTTTTTTTTTTCCAGCGAGTTGCCCACTGCAGGGTTTAGGGTTGGACTCAAGCTGTGTGGAAGTGACAGCAGCATCGCCCCCAGCCCCCCACTGCCACCCACCAGCCCCCCACTGCCACCCATCAGCCCCCCACTGCCACCCAGCCCGCACACAGAGGCTGCCTCCTGGTTTGAGGACAATTGCAACAGGTTTGTGGTTTGAAAGACCACAGGGTCTGTAGCATTTAGTCACGCAGCAGCTCGGGTTTTTTTTTCTTTCAGAGGGATAACCCATATTTCCCTCTGAACATTGTAATTCAGGCTGGTGATGAGCTCAGCGCTGCAACAGCCGCTCCGGGAGCCACTCAGTAGGAACTGGAGCAAAGCAGCAATTTTTTTTGCCTAAGAATTGAGTCGTTTGGGGTCAATTTGATGAAACTGGGGCTGGAATGGTGCTTTGAGATGGAATTGCTGTGCTGGAGCAGTTTGAGGCTCAAGGTAATGCCACTGCCATCACACCCAGCCCAGGCAGTGCTGCCTTGGACACAGGTGTTGGGGTACGGAAGTGGCTGAATCTCCATCTTTAGCTATTTCTCGAGCAGACCATATGAATTATTTCACTGTGGTTAATGGGAAACCAGAGCCAGTAGAATGGGTTGGCGGCAAGTAGCTGGTTGTGTGACTCAAAGTGAGTAGAGGAGGCATTTTTAAACACATAGCAAGCTGGATGGCAGCCTGAGCAGGAGCTTCCAGCATGACCAGGGCTGTGTCCACATCCCAGTCCCATGGATGTGGGTTGCTGCAAGCTGACCTGTTGCCCTCGGGGAGGGACAGGCAGGCCTTGGGGTCTCCTTCCCTGGAGGCCAGTGCCTGTCACCCTCTGAGGAACAGTCATAGCAAGCAGCAGTGCTCACAGCTCCTTTTCCATCCTTCCTCATTAATAATTCACCCATGCCAAGACCCAGCTGCTGGAGCAAGCAGTGCCCAAGCAGCTGTGCAGGGACAGACACTGTCACCTCCTGACAGTGGCATGGTCACGAGCACTGGACCTTGGAGCTTGGACACCCCACACAGCAGCTAGACCTGGGCCAGCCTGGTGGGCACAGGCACCCACGGCAGGATGGGTGTGGTGCTTTCATCGCTTGTTAGAGCACAAGTTTTGGTAAGCACAAGCTAATCCCATTCAGGTGGCCACTCTTTGGCCTTTCTGACCCCAAAACCACCAGCAACAGCCAGGCATCCCAGCCCGGGGCTGTGAGAGGAAGGACACAACACTGTCAGCAGCATCCTGGCTGGGCCAGCATGAATGCTGCTGTGGCAGCTGCATCCTGACCCCGCAGCAAGGAACGCGAGGCCTCTCCAGATCTGCTGTGAGAGGGGAGATAACTGTCCACAAGGCGAGGGCCCCCACCCACCGGCCTTTCCCTTCTCACTAGCATCACCATGCGGCCAGAGCGCCCACGGGCTCGGCCAGGAACTACACTCTCATGGAGGCACAGCTCCGCCACTGCCAGAGCTCTTTAATACCCATTTACTGCAAACCAAACAGCCCGAGCTGCTCCTTTATTAATTCTACAGCACACCAGAGGGAAAAGATGCTTCCTCAGCACCCAAGCCTCAGCAGTTCAGCCCGCTACGGGGAACTTCTGCCTTTCTTCTTCCTGCTTGTGCCTGCACAGCAACTGCCTCTTCCCCTCGAAGAGCACGATGCCAGCAGCGATAGCGGAGTTCAAGCTGTCCACGCCTGGCACCACGGGAATGACCAGTCTCTTGCCCCCGGTGCTGGCAGCGAGGTGAAGCGCGTCTGGACTCAGACCGTGGGTCTCTCCGCCGATCACCACTGCCACTGGAGTCTGTGTCCAATTCTCATAGTAATACTGCGCGGCCAGCTCTGGGACGCAGACACTGGCCGCTCCCTCCTCATCCTCGTGCTCGGGAGCAGCCTTGGATTTGGATTTCACGTGAGGTTTCGGGTTGCCGGGAGTAGAGCTGGCCCCACTGGCTGCCCTCGGGAGGGACACGGTCTCAGCCTGAGCACCTGGGTCTTTGTTGTCGGCCACGCAGACCCGGACGCCGGCAGGAAGGTTGCTGGGAACAGATTCCCAGTCCAGGCTGGTGACGATGGGCAGGCGGAAGTGAGCCCCCATGCCTGCACGGAGCACCTTCGGCTCCCATGGATCCACGCAGCCTGAGACAGAAGTGGGGAAAACTGACAGTGCAGCAGCTCCAAAAAGTATGGAAACAGCAGCTGCTGCCCACAGCAAATCATGTCTGTGCCAGGCACCGCTTACAAACTCTTGCAAACAACATCTTGGAGCACCTCTTTTTCCCTGCCTTACCCCCCAAAATACTCAACCTGAGCTTTTTTACCCTGGGGAAAAGCTCTTACCTTTGGTGACCAGCACTTTCTCACAGCCTGCTCCTGCTGCAGATCTCAGAATAGTCCCCAGGTTTCCCGGATCACGGATGTTGTCACAGATGAGGAGCAGTGGCAAGGAGCTGGTTAGCTGAGCAGCAGGGTAAGACAACTTGGCATGGTTGGGCTTGGAAAAGATCCCTGAGGAGACAAAGTACTGACAGGCTTCTGACTAACGCCCCCCAAGGAGTGGGCTGTCTCTCAATTAATTGGCCCAAATCTCACTAAAGAAGAGCTGGAGAAAGCATTAGGAAAAGCACTGCTTAAGAGAAGTTTGAGAAGAGTTCATCACTTCACAAGGATACCTATTTCCCAGCAGAGATTAAGCAATGGGTTATTAAAAATAAGCATTAGAACTTTCAATGCACTCTAGAAGCCACTTTCACAGTTACCACAGCAGGCCAAGGGAAAGGGAATTCTCCCAAATTATGCCACTCTTGACAAACTGCCAGAACATCTAGGGGAAGGGTATGAAGAGATAGTCATTATCTACTTATTAAGCGTGATGTAAGTTTCCCTTTGGGCAGTGTTGTGACTGTTTCCAAGGCAACTTACCTACAAGCCCCTGAGGAGTTACGAGGTCAGACCAGCTCTTAATGTCTTCAAATTTCACCTTAACTAAGTTGGCTCGTTTTAGCTCTGCCTCAGGCAGCTCCTTCAGGTGCCCCACCGTGCTGAAGAAGAGAGTCTGCAGCACAGCTCCTGCCTCCAGGGCATCCTTGATCAGCCTGTGACCCTCCAGCAGAACCTTCCCATGATTATCCCGAAACTTCTTCGATTTGGCAATAGTCACGACTTTTCTGCAGGGAAGTTAATCAGAGAAACCAACTGTGATGGTAACACCACCATCACTCTGAGGTTTGCCAGCTACTGGGAAGTCAGAAGGCCCTACGGTGTCTTTAGACAGGCTGTAAGTGGCATTATAATACCAGTTGCTATTCAGAACCCCCAAGTGTCACAATCTAACCCAAATTCTGCAGACGTGACACCGAGCAGCTGTCAGGGATCTTCTACCGGGGGTTAGAGCTTCCCGCAACCCCAAAGCGCGCCCCGGGCCCGTCTCCCTCCCTCCGCAGTGCCACCCGCGCCTCACCCCAGCCTCTTGTCACCAGGTGCCGCCTTCTCGTACCACAGACCCGGCCCGGCCGAGCTCCGCTCCACCGCCGGCGGCGGCGGCGGCGGCGGGGGCTCCTGGGGACTCTGCCGCTCCTCGGCCGCCGCCCTCCGCTCCTTCTGCGGCGGCAGCACCCGCACGGGGCTCCGCCGCAGCGCCCTCACCCCTCGGCGCCCGCCCTCCGCCGCCGCCGGGCCGGGCCGCAGCAGGGATCTGCCCAACCTCCTCAGCGCCGCCATCTTGCTCCGTCACCACTCCAGCGACGATAGGAGGCGGGAGGTGGGGGAAGGCGGGATGCGTCGCGTTCGGGTGACGTCACCGTGCGCCATGGCGGCCCGCCGGGCGCTGCACTTCGTCTTCAAAGTGGGGGACCGCGGGCGGACCGCGCGCTTTTACCGCGAGCTGCTGGGCATGAGGGTGAGCGCGTGCGGCGGGCCCTGAGGGGAAGGGCGGGAAGGCTGTGTGCGCGTGCGTGTAGTCGCCCACCTCAGCTGCGGTGCCCCTAGGGCTCCGCTGAAGGAGGACGGGGGGCTTCTCCTCCCCTCTGGCCCTCACCCACCTGCCCCAGAGCCGCCGGCGCGGCGTTAGGCCCGGCAAGGGTCTGCTGAGGAGAAGGGGGATGGCGTCTTCTCCGCGCTGACCTCCTCCTTCTCGGCTCTCCGCCATCAGGTGCTGAGGCACGAGGAGTTCGAGGAGGGCTGCAAAGCCAGCTGCAACGGGTGAGTAGGGCCTGGCTGCCCTCACCAGGCCGTGTTTCTCATAAAACAACTGCCAGTCACTACCAGACAGGTCTCCTTTTTTTTTGTTTATAGGTAAAATAAAGGTTGGTTTGTTTTTTTTGTTTAAGTACTTACCTCAGAATCAATAGTTCCCCTTTTTGTATAGGTGTGACGTTTACATTGAAACACAACTGTTGCTGTAATCTGCTATAGGCTGATATTCAACTTTATAAAACTATTTCTAATGTTTCCTGGAATTTCATTTCGTTAGATTGGATTTTTTACAGGCGAGGGGCTATCTAGGGGCTTGACTTAAAAATCTGCCCCCGGTAGCCCCAAAGGCTTTTGTCTTTCCTTATGAATCTTACAATCTGGTGCCTAAATGCTTACTTTTCCTTCTTTGCAATAAGGAAATGCTCAGATAATTACAGCTAATGAGCAGCTTCTGCAATTAAAATCTCAGCTGATAAGAAGGAGGTATAATTGTTTCTTTATCACACGGTTGTGGGTGGCAGCCCAAGGTCAAAACTATTGACGGGGCAGGGGAGGTGCCTGTGTTCTGAGCTGTGATAAGAATCCTTCACAGGTATCAGCTCCTACTTGGCGGGAGGTTACTGAATTACCTGTGCCATTTGTTTACTCAAGAGATGCATTTCTTCCTTGGAAGACTAATGCTTGCAGTTCTGGGTGTTTGTTTCTAATTCTTATGTCAATTAAATATGGATGTTCCAGCCCTTATGATGGCAAATGGAGCAAAACGATGGTGGGCTATGGGCCAGAAGACAACCACTTTGTTGCAGAATTGACTTACAATTATGGTATTGGAGAATATCGTCTGGGCAATGACTTTCTGGTAAGTACCATGCTTAGTGGCAAAATATTTTTCTTATTAAAAGTATTCTCTATTTTTATGATTAGGAGTCTGCTCAGCATGTAAGTTGTACCAGTTGTTTTCTTTATGCTGTTTAGTCCCTTAAACACCTCTTATTCATGCATTTGTGGCTGTCTCAAAGTTGGAAGAGCAGAAACCAGACCAGCTTAGGATCCGGGAAACGCTTCTTTGAGCACCTTCCAACTCAGTTGCTGCATGTGTAGAAGAGCTGTTTTTTGCTCGCAGATGTAATGTAGAATGGTTAGCTAAGGAGTTTCTTTTTGTAGGAAAACACTCATTTAGTATTACTTATTTCTTTTTTATTTACTAGCTTATAGCTAGTGAAGATCTCTTGTTTCTTCTACGAATACATGTAATGTGTTTGTTTGTTGTTTCCCCTGAGCTAATTATTCTTCCCCTGGTTTGTGGGGTGTCAAGAAATAGCTGCTTGGAGCCACAGATTCCTACCTAACCTTGTAGAACAGTAAGGAACTTGTTTTTCTGTTTCTGTACAATGTATCAAATCAGAGTTTTAAATTCTTTAGTTTTTTGTTTCCCTTTGGTGTGAAGGAAGGGTAGATTAATGCATTCCAAATATATGTGGGATGGATGTGCAGTAAGACTTCACTTATTTGATAGGAGCAAGACACCCAGTTTTTGGGAGATGGTATGGTCTATCTGTTCTGAAAAATAATCCAGTTTGTTTCTGGTCATTTGTAGAGGCAAACTATTGAAAGGTAGGACTTAGGCAGCATCTGCTCTATGAATTTTGCATGTGCCCTGTTCTGTTCTCACTAGGGCATAACACTTGTGTCCGGCCGGGCTGTTAGCAATGCTAAGAAGATGGGGTGGCCTCTCAAGGAAGTCACAACTGGTGTATTTGAAACTGAAGCCCCAGGGGGATACAAGTTCTACTTGGAAGACAAGGAACAAGTCAAGCAAGGTGAAACACACACTCACTCTTACTGCTGTTCAAGAGAGGCTTCAGAGTTGGGAATTAGAATAGGCTGTGCGATTGTCTAGGTGGTGTTTTATGAAATGGAGCATGTTTTTATTATTTCTTTGTTAACTTCTCAAGAATGTAAAACTGTGCATTTAAAACTACAGTCTATTTATTTGTAAACTGATTTCAAGTTTTTGCAATGTTTCAGATCCTGTGCTAAAGGTAACCTTGGGTGTCTCTGATCTGCAGAAGTCTGTTGACTACTGGTCTAATTTGCTCGGGATGAAAATATATGAGAAGGATGAGAAAAAACAAAGGGCATTGCTAGGCTATGCAGATGACCAGGTTAGTCCTTACAAAACTTTCCAGTTCTGATCTTTAAGAATTGCATCTCATTATAGAAACCTCTTGTTTCATGAGAACGATATCTTAAAGGAAAGAAAAGCTCTTAATTAAAGCACTTAATTCTGTGCATTTAAATTAAAGCTTGCATACACTTAAATGCATTTAAAAAAAAAAAAGCTGTGGTTTGCTCCAGTAATTGTGGCGCATGGGAAATATGTTTATGGGTGATTTTATAAAATCATCTGTATCAGTGAAAAGCTGGAGTAAACATAACACTGAGAATAGAGTCCTTGCAAGTCAGGCTTTCTTTTTTCCACGTTTCAGTGCAAGCTGGAGTTGAAGGCTGTTGGAGGAGCAGTGGATCACGGGACAGCCTTTGGGCGGATCGCCTTCTCCTGTGCAAAGGACGAGGTGATGATCACATTTCCCTTATCCCTGTCATTATCCAGAGGTGACTCGTGGGAGGTTAATTTCAAGTATTAGCAGAATACCTCAGATGGGAACAAAAGAATACTGAGCACAAACTTGGTTTGCATTTGTCACAGTGGGAATGTCATGGAGTTGTGGGTAACAGGGAACTGTAAATGAGAATGACCTGAATGCATCTGATCTTCACCTGACTGGGGTTGATTTTTGTTTTCCACTTAAGTTGCCAAAGATTGAAGCACTGATGAAAGAAGAGAATCAGAAGATCTTAACGCCTCTGGTTAGCTTGGACACACCTGGCAAAGCCACAGTGCAAGTGATTATTTTAGCTGATCCTGTGAGTAGTAATGGAAATAGCAATTAAATTAGATATAAACTTCTCTCTGCCATTTTTCTAACTTACCTGCTGCCAAACTTGTTTTAGGATGGCCATGAAATCTGTTTTGTGGGAGATGAAGCATTCCGAGATCTGTCCAAGGTGGACCCTAACGGTGACAAATTGTTAGACGATGTAAGTAATGCTCCCTGCACATTCATTTTCTTCCTGATTATAGATCCCCCCTAGAATGTTAATTTTTGTTCTATGTGGAGATTTACTGTGGAGCAAGTCCTATGGTCTCAGAAAGTGTCTGGGTTTGTGGGAGAGGCTGGTGAGTGTGAGCAGCCGGGCATGTGGTGACGTGTCAACGCTTTTTTTCATGCAGGCCATGGCGGCAGACGACAGTGACAAATGGTTTGCTGAGAAAAAAAGGAAGAAGGCTTCTGCTTAGCTGGGGAAAAGGGACTGGACTGTTCGTTTGTTCATGCCTTGGGTTTTTATCTGAGCGAAACGTCAATCCTGTAACGTGTTGCATTATCCCTCCCAGCAAGAGGGTGCCATGATGTCCCATGCAGTCAGTTTCTTTGATTTAAGCTTGTGTCTCTCTCTGCGACTCTGCTTTCAAGCAAAATGGCATATTCTCCTTCAAAAAAAAATAATAATATTGCTCAGCCTGCAAAAAGGAGCAGGCTGAGCAAGTGGCTTCAAAACCAGGCCATCAGTTAAGAGGAAAATCTCAGATTTCTCTTTTGTTGTTATACTTGAAAAAAAAAGTTGCTAGGTTTATTAGAATATCTAACAAAGTGACTTTAGCCCTTGTGGATTTGCAGCTTGGAGGAGAGATTTTTCAGGTGGCAGTGGCTGTGAGCCTCACAGGTACTCTGTTTCTGTGGCAAAGTGTTGGAGGTGAGCTGTCGTAGTGAATGCCTCTTTAGTGGGAACAGAGAAATTACCTCGCTAAAGCACGTGAATGTCCTGCTCTGGAACAAACCCCGTTTTCATTCCAAGGTGTTCCCTCCGCTTTTGAGGCGAAATGCTTGTTCGAGAAGCCTGTGGTGTGCTTCTCAGTGGGGGCACATCACTGATGTGGTTGCCACCCTGTACCAAGCTCCCGTGTACCCGTCTCCTGACGGCAGCGCACGGAGCCTTCCACATTCCAGGCGGGATCAGAGCTGTGCGTCAGGGCGTGTAGCAGCGCCGAGCTGTCCCTGAGGTGCTGGGAGGCGGCTTGAAATAAGTATATTGTGGGTTTGCAGTTAGCTTTTGATGAGAAATTGCCTTTGTTAGTAACAGTTTAAGGGTTTATTCTGTCGGAATTAAGCCATTCAGCCAATTAAGCCATTTGTTAATGGAATGAGGGCTGGGAGAGCAGGGAGTCATCACCAGCGTTGTCCACGCCAGGCACACCACCTGCTGTGTAACCATTACTGATGAAAACCTTGAATAAGTGTCACAGAGAAAAGCAGGCAAAATCAGCAGCGTTAGCAGTCGCTGAGGCATGCTAGTACTTGTTTTGAATATGCCAAGTTCAAACAGGGAAAAATTCCTTTCTGTGATTTTTTTTTTGTTGTTGTTGTTGCTTGAGTTTCTTGATTCCCGTTCGATGACGATTTTCCATCACATACCCATCAAATTGATAATGTCACGTGTAAGCTGCGCCCCTGAAACCAGCACTGCCGCTCGCCGGTGTCACCCTTAAACCAATAAAACCGATTCAGGAGGACGGTTTGAGTGCCTTTTTTTCCAGCTGCCGGCTGGAAGTCCCTCTCTCTTTTTAATTAGGTTCTCGATTTCCCCTGCCGACAAATGAATGGCTGGTGGAAGCGGGCAGGCGGCGGTGCCACCGCCGGGCCGCCAGGGGGCGCTGCGAGACCGGGCGGGGCTGCCCGGGGGTGAGGTCAGAGCGCGCCAGGCGCGGGCGGGTCACGCCGCCGCCATGGAGTCCGGTGGGTGCGGGAGCCGGGGGGAGCGGGGTGTCGGGGTGCGGAGAGGAGAGGGAGGCCGGCGGGAGCGGGCCGAAGTAACGGTGTTTTCCCGCAGGGCCGTGGGGCGTGTGCGAGGAGACGGCCATCCTGCAGGGCGGGTTCCTGCTGGCCGCCCGGCTCACCCAGCCGCGGCCGCTGCGGGAGCTGCGCAAAGCCGACTGGCCACGCGTGGGACCCCCCATCACCGACGCCCTGGGGGAAATCGGGGCTCGCTGCCCTTCGCCGCTACAGCACAACCTCTGGAAGAAGAAGGCGGTAGCCATCGTCTGGGCTAAAGTTCTGCTGCCGGCCTCACCGGCCCCCTCACTGGACCAGGGATGGAAGGAGGATGACTTCTTCTCCGTGGGCAGCATGATCCCCGACCTTAACCATACCGTCCTCTTCGAGCTGGTCAAAGCCCTCGGTGCGCCCCAGCTCTTTGTGCAGCTGCTGCTGGCACTGCCCCAGGATGTGTGCCAGAGCGAGCTGGAGCACTTGGTGGAGTACGTCACCAGTGAGACGTCCCCATCGGACATCAGGTTCTTCTTGGACGTGTGGTGGGAGGTGATGAAACACAAAGAGGGACAGGAAGACACAACAGTCTCTACGTTCAGCACTCTCATACGTCAGCATGGCTGTGAGACCTCTTTGGATGATGGTCTCCAGCCCCCAAAGAGGTTCAAGGGTGACCCTAGCTCTCTGAATCACCCTCCTGCTGCCACCAGCTTGCTCATGGTCCTGATAGAAGGGTTAAAGCAAACCTACAGGAGCATCACTCTGCCCTACATGAAGTGCTATGCCTTGGCCAACCTGCTGGAGCTGCTATCTGTGTTCACTGAGCTAGAGCCAGAGGGCAGCACCCTTCCTGTTGCAGAATACCTGGACAAGGTCAGCTCTGTGGTCAACCTCTGGACCAGGGACACTGAAAGCCAGTTCTACCACAGGGGGCTGGATGAGAAGGTGAAGGAAGCAGAGAGAAGCCTGAACCTCTTATCCATGGCCAAGCTGTCTCGTGAGGAGCTCTTTGTTGGCTTGGGTTTTCTCCGCAGCTTGTTGCATGCCTGGGAAGAGGAGCTGCAGGGTGCCCTGAACGGCTCTGAGCTCTGCTATGAGAGCTACCGGCTTCTGGACACTCTTACCACTTTCAGGAAGAACCTGGTTTGCTTCTCGGACACTAGAGACCTGGGTGAGGATGAGACACAGGCAGTGTTAGAGCTGACACAGATCACCAAAGATTTTCTTAAGGAGATCAGCGGCAACCTGAAGGGCAAGGATTTGGACACCAGCCTTGTGTCTTCAGTTGCCATGACAATCATTGAGCAAAAGCTGGACAGGCATGTAGAGATGTGCTCTGTTTTTGCTTCTGAAAAGACCTGGGCTTTTTCAAAGGACTGGGTTGACTGCTTTGTGAAAAACAAAGCTGTCTTCCAGAAACCAGAGCTAGTTCTGGAATTGTTGGAGACGCTGGTGAACTTTGCCATGTCCCGCCAAGACAAAGAGGCCCAAGAGCTGCAGATGCAAGTGACCAAAGCCATTGTGGAGTGTTACACTGAGCTTTCGTTAACTGACAAAAACAAAGTCATCTCTGGTGTCCTGACATCCTGGGGTGGGCCAGGTCTGTCCCTGAATTTGACGGTTGTTATGGAGGGGTTCCAGGAGGATCTGAATGTGACTTTCAACCAGATCACGAAGAGTGTGTCTGATCAAGGCCTGACCAGGGCTGTGGATTCTGTGGCCAGGCTCATGCTGCTGCACCCTGAGGCCACGGTGAAGCAGGTTTGTAATCTTGCTGTAGTCAATCTAGGAGCGCACCAGTTCCTCGCACAAATCCTCTGCTCCTTCCCAGCACTGAGCTTCCTGGAGACCCACAACGATCCAGGCAGGCCATGCAGCCTGGTGGTGAGGTGTCTGGAGGAGGCAGTATGGGGGAGGCTTTCCACTGTGAGGGAAGAGGAGCAGTTCCTTGAGTTCCTGTCCTTCCTCATGCAGCCGAGCTCAGCTGCCTCACTTGTGTCACCTGTAGAAGTGACCAAAACCTTTGTCCTTCCCTATTTGAAATCGGACTCTGATCAAACTGAGCTGAGTGTGCAGATCCTCAGTAAGATTTTGGGGATACAGTCCTGTTCAGAAGAGCACTGGATCAAGTCCTGTCACCCGTTTCCACTTCTCCTCAGCCTCTGCAAGCTTCTAGATGGTTACACAAAGTATTGGCATCAGCCTAGGGACCAGCTCTTCCCTTCACTGGAGACCAAAGACCTGCTGCTGAACATCCTGTGCCAGCTCTGTGAGGTGGTAAGACCAGAAACTGTTCCCACCCCAGAGCTGTGGGTCCAGTCGCTGGCTTGGCTTCACAGGAAGGTGGCATCACTGGATTGGACCATTGGTCTCCGGCTGAAGAAGCTTTATGGAGACCACTTCAAGAACGAGGTCCCGGCAACTCTGTTTGAGGTCTGCATGCTTCCTGAGGATGAGTGGACATCCCAGCCTTTGCCAGCTTATGGACCGGGCAGCGGGCTCTTGGCATGGATGGAGTGCTGCTGTGTGTCCACAGCACTCAGGGAGACGATGCTGAGACTCCTCACAGTCAACGTGGACAACCCTGAAGAAGTGAATCTCTTCAGCAAAGGGTTCCTGGTGGCCCTTATACAGGTCCTCCCTTGGTGCAGCCACAGTGAATGGAAGGGGCTCATGCAAGTGGTCAAAAACCTGCTGCAGAGGCAGGTCCTGCATGTCCCATACACGCTGGAGTATGTACAGTACATGCCCTTGCTCAACCTTCGGCCATTTGCCTGCTACCTCCAGTTCTCCGTGCTCTTCCTGCGGGGCTTCCAGCTCCTCTGCAGCTCCAGCTGTTCCACCTGGCTGCCGGCAGAGGCTTGGCTCCACGTGGTCCAGCTGTACTGCAGTAGCATGACAGACCTGCTGGGTTCCGTCAAGGACACCGCGGGGCCCCCCTCACACTCCACCGAGGACAGGACCTCCACGCAGGAGGTGTCCTTCATCTGCATCCAGATGTTCTGCCATTTGCTGCACGTCGCTGCCATGCTGCCAGACAAGGGGTGCGGTGAGCCGCTGGTGGTGGTGGCTTTGGAGATCCTATCGCAGTACGAGGCATTCAGCGGTGCCGATACATCCCCCAGCAGCACGCTGCGGAGAGCCAACGAGAAGCACTTCCTCGAGTCCATCACAGACAACGTTGGTGATGAGGAGCTGCGTGGTCCCCTACTGCAGAAGCTCAGCAAACTGGGAGCCCACTTGGCTGGGGACCCTGCTTGAGGAGCTGGAGAGGGCAAGGGAGGAGAGCACTGACCCTGCCTCAGGGGACCCCTTTCATGGAAAGCTGTAAGATCTGTAATAAACCCTATTTGATTTTCTTTCTTATTTTTCCCAACCTGTCTGAGCCACAAAGGGGCTGTGTAAAGATGGGTAGGAGCAGCCACTCTCGTTTTCCAGCGGGAATAGCTGTGCAAACAGCTCTTCCAGAGCCCAGCTGCTGCTCTGGTGGCTCCAGCCTTACCTGCTGGCAGTCTGGATTTACGGAGAGCGAGCCCAGCAGCCTCCAGCGGCATCAGGGAAATCATTTCCCTCTGGCTTCCCTGCTGCCGGCCCTCTCCTAGTCCTGGGGGGGTTGCTGGGTTCACCACGAGGCAGCGAGTCGGGTGAGTTCAGGACAGGCAGGTGCCTTTGGAAATAAATAATGTGTGTGTTGCCCGGAGGTGGGTGTGCAGCGGTAACCCTGCCTGACACCCAGAAATGAACGGCACGTGGGAGAGACGCCCAGTGGTGTGACTCAGAGAGGAAATCTTTATTGGTCTTCTGATAGGTGCAACAGTAAACAGGGCAGTGTTAGTGCAAACTGAGATGCCTCCTTGGCTTTTTTTTTTTGTCCTCCTTACATAAGGCACATTATTCGCAATGAAAACAGCGAGATACAAACATCTCTAACGGGTAGCAAGCGGTTTATAACAGCAGCTGGTCTCGGTGGTTAACGTGACAGTAGTGTTTCTGCAATAACCGACTGCGTGTTGGTAGAGGCCCTTCTATTTCAGTCTTTCCAGAATACAGCTGTGGCTGGGACAGGATCCGACACCTAAAAGTAACTGGGTCCTCGGCCCTTCCAGCCGTTGTCTTTTTAGACAGAATGAAAGGCACAGAGTGGCTGCAGGTCTCTGGGCATGGTGGGGGGCTGTGCTGGTGCAGGGGGACCCCAGGTGAGAGCGGGAGGCTGGAGGGAGGAGGTGGCTGTCCTGGCTTGTGCTGTCTGCGGGGAAGGAACGGGCCTGCTGCTGTCTGACGGGCACGTACCCGCTCAGGCCTGTGCAGGGCGAGCCGGGAAGCCTGTCCCCATTTTGCTGTGCCTGAAGGTGGAAATGGGCCAAACTGATGAAGGACACGGCTCTGCCCTCCTCCGGGGTTGCCGTTTCCTCCTGTGCTGACCCAGTTCCCTCCCTGGCAGACCTTGCCTTGTGGGGGAGTGGGATGGGGCAGGACAGACGGACCATACAACCGGAGCTCAGGCTGTACCGGTACCCACGGGGTGGGAGACCAGGGCAGGGTGTGCTATTAAGGCTTTCACCTATTTGCTGGGGGCACGTGGGGCAAGTAAAAGCAAGTGCAGTTAGGGGAGAGGATTGAAAGTTGCATCCCCTGCCAACAAAGGGCTCTGCATAGTGCCCAGAGATGGGGACTTAGCAGTCTCCTGTCCCCATTCTGCCCTTCAGCCTTGGGCGCTCTGCTCTGCCAGCATTGCTCTGAGAAGCACAACCATTTCTCTATCCTGGCATAAGCTTCTCTCCCCTCCAGCCTGCTGGGGACACCAGGGCCCCCCTGGCCCAGGACTGTCAGCCACAGGCACCAGATGGCTGTAGTGAAAAGCACCTTTGGGTTAAGTGGAGTCTTAAATGAGTTTGATCCTGGCAGCAGAGGGAGGTGAGAGGCTGAATGCTGCTGTAGTGTAGAGGCGAAGTGGGTAACAGTCGGGAACGGGCTGTGTGGAACCGTGCCACAGCCTGGAGGCTGTAAACAAGAGCTGGAGGAGTAAGTTGGGGCTGTGGCAGGTCCAGCACGGGGCTCCCCGAGCCCCCCAGGGCTGCTGCTTGGGGCTGGACACGCTCCAGCATCACCTCCGGCCTGCAGGCTCCTTCACGCCACCCTGGGTGCTGGTGTCTGGTGTCAGCCCTGAAAGATGCTGGAGGCTTGTAACAAACCCCTCTCGTGTAACCGTTAGTTCGGTGCCACAGTGTTGAATCCCAGAAGGAATGTCGTGCTTATGGGCAGGCTTCCTCCTCCTCGCCGGCTCCTGCCCTGGCTCCCACGGGTGGGAGGACACAAGGCACTGGAGCAGCGTGGGAAGAAAGCCTTCCTAACCCAGGCTGGCGCTGCCTGGCGCGGCAGTGGAGATGGTGAGCCTGCTTCCAGCTTAAAAAAGCCCGGCGGTACGGCTGCTTCCATTGCTCTGCTTCCACGATGGTCCCCGCGGCGCTGGCATGGAAGGTGGAAGAGCTGGGGAAGGGGGGTGGGGGCTGACCCTTTTTTCAGCCCCCCGTGCTGGGCTGTGGCTGCCAGCCGTTATCTGCTCTTGTCGGCGGGCGAGCTGCCGTAGAGGCGGGCGGCTTTGCGGCAGATGAGCCTGAACCAGTAGAGCTGGGGGGCGATGAGGGAGGCGTTGGCAATGTTGCAGTGCAGGGGGATGCGGAAAGGCACCATGTAAATGGGGAGCCCCACCTGCCTGCCGTAGGCCGCGTACATGAAGGGGAAGAGGAGAATACGGCAGAGGAAGAAGGTCACCAGGATGAGGATCCCGTTCACCTTGTGCAGGAGCGTGTCCTGCATTTTGAGCTGGGGAAGGAAGAAGGCAAATGTTGGGGTGAGCACCCCACGGCTCCCCGAGCACTGATTGTGCTGGGAGCATGGAGCTAAGCACCCAGCAGGCGTGGATGGAGGAGGGAGCAGGAAAGCAGGGTGGGAAGGGATGGAGGAGGGAGGTGTTGGGGGGCAGAGGGCTGGGGTGCAGGGGGGAGGTACAGACAGGAGGGGGCAGCACTCAGACACAGCTCAGCTCCCAGTCTGGGGATGCTACTGGGCATGCTGCTTACTGGGGAACGGGATAGGAACCTAATAGGAGGTAAGGAGGAAGGCAGTAGTGTAAGGGAGCTTGGGGCTGCCCCGTCTGAGACCCCTCCACCCCCCGGCCCAGTTGCTGCATGAACAGGGGCTGATGGAGAAGGGCAGCCTGGGACAGGGAAGGGGTTCAAACCACTGTGAGGTTCCCAGGCCTGAGCCCCATCCCTCTTCGCCTACCTGCATGAGGATTTTGCCCAGCGATACGAAAGGTGTGCTCAGCTCCGCGATGAAGATGCAGCCCACGAAGAAGTCCCCCAGCTCTCCCCTGAAATGCTGCAAATAAAGCCGGCAGTGAGTACGGGGCCCTTCTGGAGAGGTGGCCAGGATCTAACACCCAGCACCACAGGCTCTAACTGGCAGCAGAGATGCTTTGCCTGACAGAGCCTTGATGGCAAGCCCTTGCAGCCACGCAGGGCTCCTCGTGGGCTGGGTTTCACAGCGGCCATGCCCAGCCCTTACCTGGGTGATGGGGGTGAGCACAATGAGGATGAAGAGATGGTGGGTCACCATCAGCCGCTCCTGCAGGAGGAAGCTCCAAATGCTGGCCAGCGAGTGCTTCTTCTCTGCCATTCCCTTGTCCATGCTCTTGTGCCAGTGGCAGAGGTACATGACGTAAATGTCGTAGGTCATGTAGGGAACGAGGACCCAGATGTATTCTACAGCCAGCCAGTGCCTAGGGAAGGAGCAGCACACACAGGAGCATCGCAACGGCTCTGAGCACCTCGCGATGCTCTGAACGGTGGGAGAGAGTCTTTAGGTCTGAAACGGAAGCAGGGGATTTTGACACCTCTCGGCTTACCATCAGCATCGAAATTTAACTTGATTTGGCTCAGCAGAGAAAAGGTACCTGGTACGCGTGGAGGACGCCTCCACGGAGCTGCCCCCGCTTCGCGTGTGGCCGTGCCAGGCACCGAGCTGGGCCCAGCCCAGCACAAACACAGCGCTAACGGGGAGGATCTTGATTAGCCCCACAGCCTGGTGTTTGCCACGTGGGGCCAGGGGCACAGCACCCCTCGGGATCCAGCACTAATCCAATACATTTGTAGCAGCCCTGGGCCGTGCAGAGCTGATGCTTGGCAGGAGAAAAGCTCCAAGTCTCTGTTCTTTCTGCCTGCCGCGAGGCTTGGGCTGGCTGCCTAACCCGGGGAGTGTTTGGAAAACACTAGGAGAGCTCAGAGTTGCCTGGCCTGGACTTCGGAGAGTGAAGCGCAAAATATCTAATATAGGCAATAAACCCCCGCGAGACGTTTTGTCTGTTGGGAAATAATTGCAGGCAGCTGCCTGTTCCCAAAGCATGTCGGAATCCTGGTTGCACAATCCGGGCAGCAGCAAGCCCTGCTCTGCAGGGACACCAGGCTCCTTAAAAAGTCCTGAGTGAAATCATACTGATAAAAAAAAAAAAAACAACAACCCCAACCACCACACCACCACCCTACACTGCTGCTTAAAGAAATGTAGCTTGAGGCCCAAATAAAATCTGCTTTCGCTCTCTTGCCATCTCAAGAAAAAAAAATAATAAATTGTTGCATATGTTCCTATTCCAGATAAAAAGACATTAAGTGATGTAAAGCAGGGAGGGGAAGTGACCAGCTATTGTGTTTGCAAAACTTGCCCAGGGCTTTAGAGGGCAATTATAGTGCCAGCAATATAATGATTGTCTGCCTGTGTAAATAAATTGGCAAATTTAACTGCAACCTTTGTGATGTTTCCTGGCTCCCTGTCTTGCTGTCGTTCTCCGAGGCCCTCCCTGCTGAGCACTGGGCTCTATTTCCTCCGGATTCAAAGAAAATCTAGGTCTCTGACCACAAAGTGTTCGCGTTGAGCTGTTGGCCTTGAAAGCACCCGGGGAAAGCAGCAGGGAGAAGGAGGGGTCCCGGCAGCGCCTGACATCTGTGTCAGCCTGGGATTTATCATCTGCCCTATCTGCACAGCAGGTATTTCATTTTAGAGCAAAAAGGTAACTCATTACGTCGCCGTTGTCAAGCAGGACTGAGCAATTTGGATCCATCTCACCATCTAGAGCGAAGTAGAACGTTTCACGTGTGTGTGTTAAAGGTAAGCCTGCAACGACGGAGAGGGCAGCCCTCCCTAAAAGTCACCCTAAAAATCTGGTATGTGACGGTCAAATTCCAGTTCAGCATAATTATATTCTTCCCTCCCACAATTTTCTCTGCTATTCTGGATAATAGCTCTGTTTTCAAGTCTTCTGACCCAGATTGTGCTATCGCTCCGGCCGAGAGGCACTTCTGGGGCAGTTTATCTCAGAGCAGCGAGGACAAGGCAATGTGATTTTTTTTTCCTTCAGAGCAAACTCCACACTGATTTTTCTCATTTCTGGACTCCTTCAGAATCCGTTTGGCACAGAGCAGGTGATGCATCTCTAAAATCAGTTCTCACTAGATCTGCTTGACTCGGTAGCAATTTCACCTTCCAGCAAGGGGACTCCCTACCCCTTTAGGAGGGATAACATCTATTTTTTGCTCATTGATGGGCCCGTTTTACAGCCCACCCTCGGGGCTGAGCCCCTCCGTGCTGGCAGAGCAGCCCCAGGTCTGAAGAAGCCAGCGCCTTTCAGGGGGTGCCCGGCCAGTGCATTGCCCAACCCTTCACCCAAAGTGGAGGAAAGAGGAACATGAAACTGGTTTTCCTCTCCCCTTTGTACGTGCAAGCCTTTGGCATGAGACACTCCAGCTGCGGGCTGGCCGCGCACAGCCTCCTCGTGGAGGCTCTTGGGTGGGATTTACCTGTCGTGCACCACGTCCTTGCAGTTAAGAACAACCGTGATCCCTGACACCGTTGCCATCGTGGCTTGGACCGTTGACACCAACCTGGAAACCCAGAGAAGAGAAAAGAAAAACAGGTCACACACATCCCCTCCCCAAATGTCACCCCAGAAGGGCTGAGGAGCAGGGGTGGTGGCCTCAGCGTGGTTGCACCAGGGGAGCTGTTACCACTTCGACTTGACGCCTACTCCGTGCACACCCCAAAAGCTTTGCCGTGGTGAGGAGGAGCTCTGTCCCCGCACCCCGGCAACGTGGGATGCGGATGGGGGTGGCTGTGCCAGCTGCTGACACCCGGGGACACGGCGGGCGGTGGAGGGGTGTGTGTGTGCGTGTGTGTGTTTCCAGGTCTCGTCCCTTCTACCCCCGCCGATGAGCGGCAACGCTGCCCGGTTCCCCGCGGGCAGAGGGAGAGCTGCACCGGAGCATCCCCGTTCCGCGGACCTGCCACGGTGCGGAGGGGGGGATACGGCTGGGCAGGGCTGCCCACGCGTGGGGGGCTCTGTCTCCCCACGGCCTCTGCTCCCCCCGCACTGTCTGGGCTCGGGAAGATCGGGGGTCCCCTCCGTTGCAGATTCCCAGCCGCCGGGGCTCGGGACTCTCTCCCGATCCCGTCCCGCCGCCCTCCCCGTCGCCTCCCGCCGAAGCCGCCCGTACCTGCCGCTGAGGAGGATGCGGTCCTTGAGGCTCCATCCCGGGGCGGCCCAGCGCAGCAACCGGATGCAGAGGATGAAGAGCCCCGGGAAGAAGGCGGAGGCAAGGGCCAGCGTCCGCCACATGGGGACGACCGGCCGCCGCGCTGCCTCCCACCGCCGCTTGTCAACAGCAGGCCGGGCGGCGGGGAGGGGGCGGAGGGAGGGGGGTGTCCGGCTCGGCACGGACGGGCAACGGCTCGGCTGGGCTCGGACCGGACCGGACCGCCTGGGCTGGGCTGGGCTGGAACCGGCAACGGCTCGGACGGGCAACGGCTGTAACCGGCCCCGCCGCTCCCGCCGCCGGGACGCGCCCCGCACCGCCGGGCGGCAGGCCCCGCCCCCGCCCGCCGCAAGCCCCGCCTCTCTGGAGACACCGCCCAATCAACCCCCGCCCCTCTCCCCACAGGCCACGCCCCCCACGCCTGGCGCGGGGGAGGAGAGGGTGTGTCCTCCTGTATCCCGGCGTGCCCCGCGGCCCGGAAGCGGCCGGCCGCCATGGAGGAGGACGAGCCGGAGCTGGCGGCCGGGCTGGAGGCGGCGCTGGAGCTGGCCCCCGCCGTGCAGGCCGCTATCGAGCAGGTGCGCCGGGGCGGCCTGCCGCGGGGCCGTGCGGGGGCCGGCTGGGCCCTGGGGTGCGGCAGGGCCTGCCTCCTTCAGGGGCCGGGTGTGGGCGCGGCCCGGTTGCCCGCACTGTGAGGGCGCTGGCGGGCTCCGAGGTCCCTCAGCGGGCTCCGAGCCTTCTGCTCCTGGGCCCTGTAAAGCCCCGAGCTGTCCGTGCTTCGGGGCCAGTGCGGCCCGGGTGCCTGGCATGGGGGGGAGAATTCCTTCAGCCTTCGGGGAGGGCGGGCTCCACCGGTGTCCCCGAGCTGCGCTGGCCACCGCCTCGGGTCCCCCGGGTCACCTTAGTGCTGGGGGGTTGTCACCTGCCGCCTCGGTGCGAGGGCTGGTCCTGCGGCTGGCCGCAGCCGAGCACATCTCATCTGATGGCTTCCCCATCACCGAGCATCCCGGGGGACGCCTCTTCTCTCTCTTCTCATTGAATCCTTGTTGCTGGGTATGTAAAGCATCTTAATGGAGCTAAATGGCCTGCGACTCGCTTGAAGTTGGATAGGTCTTGGCTTGATGTTTCTAATCAATATTGTGTTCCAGCCCGAGTCCTTCAGTGTTCCCTGAAGCCCTTTGTGGTCCTTGGAGCCCAGCAAAAGTCCATGAGAAGCCAGGGTAAAATCACATGTCTGTTGGAATCTGACTGAGCTCACACTGACTTCAGCCAACCCTTCTGTCCACAGAGCTCTTTCTCGTAGTAGAAGTCTGTGGACAGAAACAGGGCCTGTCTTTCAAAATGTCACTTACCAAAGTTTTCTTACTTCCTGGAGCGTTGAGGCTTTGGGGGCTCTCCTCAAAGAACCAGGGCAGACCCTTGGTGTCTGGTGCCGTATCTCAAGCCCTGTGCCAGAAGGTGAGGAAGGTAGCGCGGTTTCTTTGTGAGTGCTGTGCCAGCCTTGGAATATTACTACTCCAGAGAAAGAGACACCCCACAGACTCTTATCTTTGCATGGGGTTGGCACATCTGGCAGTGAACTATTGGGGAATTTTTGCTGAAATCTTGAGAATTGATGAATTAAATGCCAGCTTCTAAAGGAAACCTAGAACTTGTCTAAAAAAAGAATCCTCTGCACTTTCTAGAGCCTGTGTGTTTGAAAGCCAGAGGTGCCTGGTGTTATTTCTGACATTGTACAAACAAATGGAGTTACCTAATGATGCTTTCATCAAGCACAAAGTGTCTTTCCAAGTTAAAACACATCTTTTAGAGACAGTCTTGACTTGAGGTTTCGAGCAGTGGAGAATCTGCCCTATCCCTGACTGAGTTATTTTAACAGGTAATGAGGCTACAGGTAGATACTCGCATCCTGAGCAAGGGGAGATGTTGAGGATGATGTGACCTCCTGCCTTTCATCACTTCATCACTGGCATTTACCAACCCAATCATCCTGTTGTTCCCAGGAGTGTTCCTTAGGTTCTAGTTAAATGAGCAGAACTGGCTCAGGTGACTTCTGCCTGAAATGGGGTTGGAAGCACACGCAGACTGGTGCCTCACAAATTGTGGGGTAGTCATTTGTGATTAATGGGTTGTGACGAAGACTAGGGAGTAGCAGCTTCAGCTGGGGCAGCTGCTTGCAGCATTGATCTCTATCTGTGGTTTAAGAGTGGAGTTCCTGACCTAGCCTATCTTCCATCCTACCCCTTGCTTCAGCTGCTCTTAGCTTGTGTGGAGATCTGGGATTAATTGAACCTGCAGGAGTTGTGAGCCCAGAGCAGGACAGGTTGGTTGTGGTGCTGCAATTGTGCTGATGGGCTAAGTGGGCTAACATCAGAGCACCTTCCTCACTGGGGCATGACCTCGCGCGCATTTAACTGCTGCCTGCCTCTCCTTGGCCACAGGAGTAGCTTTGGGACAGCTGCTGCAGATGCCTATTTCAGGGAGAAGTTGCTCCTCTTTAAATGATTTTGCAAAATCACTGCTTTTATGCTGCAAAATATGTAAAACAGTGTAAATGCTGCACGTGACCAGGGTGATGTGCAGAGGCAATGCTGTGGTGTGACCTAGGCAGGGTTTTGACTGTGGAGTGCAGAGCTGTATAAATATGGAAGGGATATGGTAGCAGAGAGGGGAGCACAGCATATTCTAGACTGTGAGGGCAAAAAGCAAAGCCTGGCAGCTGCATTTCCATCATTTAAGCTACTTTGGGGGAGAGATGAGATCTGTTTGCACCACAGCTGCTCTTTCCCCTTTCCTGTGGGTAGGAAGAATCACTCAGCAGTTGCTGTTTCTCTCTCTCTGTTTTTCATGTGAAAGTGGCAAACCCAAGTCTCCAGAGAACTTGTACAACCATTTCTCAATTCCTCATGTTTCCTATTACGTGGCTGCGGAAAGCAAATCCTCCATCTCTCACCACAGGGCCTTGCAAAGCCCAGGCAAAGATAAGGGCAATGCCTCAGCAGGGGGTTTCCTTTGCAGATAACAGCAACAGCATCACCGGTGTTTGGGATGCATAATTAATGGCTCGCTTGTTTCCAGAATTCCTTGCCCATGATCGATTGTGCTAGGGCTTTACTTGGAAGCGTGCGTGTGTATTATCTGTGTTTATCCAGGCTGATATCCACAGGAGTTTTACGTAGGTGCTTTACTTCTGGGCAGAGGCTTGACTGCTCTCTGTGCCTGCTCGTTGGAACAATGCTGTGAAACACAATTGGAAGTGGGTGCTGAAGTAATTAAAGGCAGCAGATACTGTGTAAAATTACAGCACTTAATGATGATGTATTGTTGAATATATTTTTATTCCTCCTCTTCAGGTATTTCCCAGCCAAGATCCACTGGACAGAGCAGATTTCAACGCCGTGGAGTATATTAATACTCTCTTTCCCACTGAGCAAGTAAGTAGTGCTCGCAGTACGGACCTCGGTGCGAGGGGTAACCTGATAATAAGTGACTGAAGGCGTGTTTAAACAAGCCTTTTCTTTTAAACAGTAGCACAGGTAGTATGACTATAACAATAATCACATCTTAAACTCTCATCTCACGAGGCTCACTGTCATTATGTAGTTTCTTTCCACCCAAAGTGCTTGCTGCATTAAAAGTCCTGCTTTGATATGTAGAAATAAATTAGTTTTCTATATAGAGGTTTCTCTTGCAGTAAATTTAATAACTTGCCATGTATTAATCATTGGTAAGTCCTCAGGGGTTTTAGCCAAATAAGGCAGGTGTTGCCTGTGAAATGTCACTTGAGAGTTGCCCTTGTTGGAAACCTATTGTTTCTTTTGAGATGTAATGAATGAGATTGCCCTGGGCTCACATCCGTACTTTGTCTTCCCCAAATCAGCCCCAGGGGCACTTTTGGACTAAAGTATTGGAAAAATGAGGTGTTTCTGCAGCTGAAGACCGGGTTGTGAGGCAGTTCCAGCATTTATTGTGTTTCAGCTTCTCTGCAGGCTTTTTGGGCTTTCAGCTGTTTCTAGTCAGCTTGCTGGTGTGGCGTTTTCCCTTTTGCCAGAGGTGGAGAGCTGTTTCCCCTGTGATACCCCCACTCCAGCAGCAGCCAGGCCCCCTCCAGCCTTCTGCTGGGTGTCTGGGCTCTGCAGGAGGGTCTCTGGCAGAGGAAGACCAGGGTTCTGTCCCCGTTGCCCACTGGAGGTCACTGTCACCACAGCGTTTTGGGAACAGCTCTGCTGACGAGGCAGTGCTCAAGGCACCCTGCTTGCTCAGGGCTGGGTGGGAAGTGGGGAGCCTCCTGGACCTTCAGGGCTGCACCTTGACCTGCCCTGTCTTCTGCTGCTCTTCATTATGTGACCTGAGGAACAGTGGAGTTGCGAAGCGTGTCTCGGTATCTCCATCTGTAAAATAAAGTTGTTGCTCTCCTCTGGCTAAAGTGCCAGGCGTGAGAAAGTGTTAGGTGTTACAGCTGATGTGTATCACAGAAAAAAGTTCCCCATTTCACTTCTCATTGTTTTTTTTTTTCATGTTGTAGTCTTTGGCAAACATTGATGAAGTTGTGAACAAAATCAGATTGAAAATAAGGTAAATATTTCTCTATTTCATTATATCTAAGGTGGCAAGAAGTCTGGTGGTCACTGAGGCTTTACACAGCCTTTCCACTATATCTGATAGGAACTGAATTGCTTTAAAGGCATGAATAGGCTCTCTCTCAACTCTAATATTGAGACAGAGGCAAAAATAACTCCCTGTAATTACAATTCTTTTTTTATACTTTGACCCTATTGTATTATACATGCCCTTTGGGTTATTTTAGCTGATGGGTTGCAAAGTAAAGCTTTGAAAAAACAATGAACTAAGAATCAACAAGTACCAAATTTTAGTACATTTTGAAGGCTGAGAGAACAAACTACACAGAAGATTGGGTTGCTGAGAATTTATTTTGTTTATGAGGTCAAAGTAGCAATATAAAAATTCTCATGTATCTTTTTGTTACCATTACTGGTACTAAAAGTACAAAATAAGTCTAAGTGTGCAGGAAATACTTAAATTTTCTGTGCAGTCTGGCATTACCAGCCTGAAATGATTGAGACAGCACTTTAATATGTGGAAAATGGAAATGAAAACGGACAAGGGAAAACTGATGATATTGCTTAAGGGAAGAGAGATGCAAGAAGACATGATTAAATTAGGAGATTATTTTTATTTTTGCAACAGGACTATTAAATTATGTAGTATAGTGACGTCCTACGCGGGGGAGGGGGGAGAGTGAGTTTAGCTTTTTTATTTTAAATCTGTTCTGTAGCTCTTAAGGTTCCTGTAATTGTTGGGTCAGGCACGTAGAGAATGAGTTTGACATTATAGGTTCTTTTTTGCAGGAGGTTGGATGACAACATTCGAACTGTAGTGAGAGGACAGACCAATGTGGGACAGGATGGCAGGCAGGTACGTGCATCTCATCTCTGGTAACGCCAAGGGTTCCCGTTTTGCCATGCTAAACTGAGGAATGGTTCTGGCAGGCAGAAACCCCCTCTCATTGTCGGGGAGGTGTTTCTGCTGTCTCTTCCACTAATGGCTTTGGGAGCTGCTCACTGAACAGCTGCTCTAGCCTGCTTTCTGGTCACCCTCCAAAGGGAAGTGAACAAGAAATTGATTTAAAAATCAAAAACAAAACCAGGAGGCTTGCGGTTGTGCCACTCTGAAGCTAATGACAAAATGAACAGGATTAAATAGGTACAAGCACATTTGCTACTGAGTAAGGATCAATAAAAGGCTATTTAGCCTTTTAACTAGGCTGTTTGCTGAAGTGTCCTGAGTTGCTGGTGACTAAGCCTGATGAGTGACTGCCAGTTCATCTTGCGTGTCCTGTTCAGCTATAAGTTTTTCACTTCTCTTTTGCTTGACAGATGTGTTTGTTCGGAGCATGATATTGAACAGCATGGCTGTGGCTGCGGTGTTTGTGAGCACTGAGCCTGGGCCATGTGTTATCTGATTTTGAGGTATCACCCAGTGCTGCTGTATTTCCTGTGACTGTTCTGGTTTAGGTCAGGAACGTTAATGTCTTGAATCATCGATTGTGCTGCTTTCCTCATTGTCAACATTGACTCATCTTTTTAATACCAGATTTAAAACAAGGTTGCTGGGATGGAAAATACAGCTATGACTATCCCACTTCTTGCTGCGGTAGCCATTGGCATATATTGTTAATCCTGCCTCTGCCACAGAGTCTGTAGCCCTGAGTGAATTATTTAACTTCTCTATGCCTTCTTAATGCTTTCAAAAAAACATAATGCAAGATTCTTACCTGTCCTCGCAGAACGAGTTTAGTGTTTGTATGCTGTTAAACCAGGGATGTGCTTGGGATGTGGCATACCTAGGAGTGGTGCTGCCTGTAATCACTGTGCAGGGATGAGACAAGAAATCAAGTGGGGAGGCAACTTCAGAAAAGGGGGAAGGAATGGAAACTAGTGCAGTACTTAGAGAGTTGGGCTATCATTGGAAAAGTGGTGCTGTTGTAGCCTTTTGGGCCCATTCGGGGTGACGCAGCAGACCACAAAAAAGCAGGACGAAGAAGAGCTGTGGCTGTGAATTGGCCGGAGAGCCACAGGAGTTGCAGGTCCCAAGGATGAACGTGGTGAGAGATGAACAAAAGCAGTGCCGCGGTCAGCTGTGCTCGCAGGATAACAAAAGAGTCTCTGTGCTATGGCAGATTCGGCAAGCTTTGTTTAGAGCTTTGCCTGATGTCTGTGCTTTCTCACTCTTTAATCCCTTTGAAGTTCTCCAAAGCATGTACAGACGGACTTGGACAGTATCCTGCTCTGAAGTACCGGGGAGGCAGATCTGTCTGTGCAGCCCTTCGTTTAGTTTGGTTGTAAAGGAACCAATTAAACTCCTGGCCAAGTGAAAACCTTCAAACGTGCATGTGTATGTGGCATGTCTGTGCAGGGACAGTGGCCTGGAGCTGCAGTTAATCACAAATATTCCCATATTTAGCTGTGAATTTTTCCCCTTTTCCCTCACTTTGCTGCTTTGCAAGGTAGAAGCAGGCTCTAAGACAGACCAGAGCTTGCACTTTTCTGGTTCTAATTTGTAGTTTGATCCCACAATAAAATTAGTTTCTTCTACTGATCTTATATTTGGAGGAAATTTGTATCCTTAAGACCAATATTTCACTGCAAAATTTGATTGAAGCATACACATGGATAGATAGTGTCATCCTGTGAACCTTTTCCTTAGGAAGCCCGGGATGACAATCGTTATTGCATTTTATTGTAGTAACCACAATTGCAAACCGACCTTGACTTAATAAAGAAACAGTTGGCAACAAGCTATTGCAATAGGTTTGAAACAAAGCTGAAAACCAGCAAAAACACAGCAAAATGTTTAATCTCCAGATACATTTTCCATTTGTAACGCTTTCTTACTGAGTGTGATGTCTGTAGCCTGTAGTACATGGTACTTGCAGCACCCAAGCTTTTGAAAAGCCATTTCTGTCTTTTGATGTATTTCCATCCCTTGACACACCAAGAGGAACGATGCAGTCCACCGTGTCCTTCAAAGTGTGGGCTGTAAATAAAAATGTATATAAACTCTGATGTTGCAGCGGCTTGAATTTCAGTGGGAGCTTGGGATCTTGTTTATTTATTGCAAGATTGGACCTGGAAAATGTTTTGCAAAAGCCTCTTTTCTTCAGTCACATTCTCTCCTAACAGCTATACAAAATGTAATCAGCGTTTGCCAGAATTGCCTTGACTGCGTGGTATCGGAGCTAGAGGAGCCATTCTTGTCTGGAGAGTAAATAATAGTTTTCATAAACATCCTTTCAATCTCTGACTTCCTTCCAAAGGAAACATAAACCTCAGATGCAGTTGTAGAAGAAAGAAAAAGTTCTTTTTTTAGGTCAGAGCAGGCCAGGAGGGGGTTCCCTGCTGAGCCCCTGCTCTCGTGTCCGCGTGAGCTGTGCCCTGCCTGCCTCGGGTTTGCCTGGGGGGACACAGCTGCACACAGGGGTGGTTGCCCTTTTGCCCTTGCAGTTGAGGGAGCATCCAGAAGTTGATTCAGGAAGCTCATCTTTGGCTTTTCCATCTCCTGCCAGCCTGAACTGCAAAACACAGGGTTGGGAATCTCACATGTAGTCTGTTGGTTCCAGTGCTGCCCAAATCACTGGGGCCTTGGACCTGCCGTCAGCCTTTCTAATCTCTTTTTTTTTCGTAGCATGTTTGGAGACCAGTGATACCAGGCAGGCGCCTGGAAGATAAACTAG